>JAMQGT020012335.1:0-316697 GCA_024447675.2 Pterophyllum scalare | reverse complement strand
TAGTGTTTTTTTTTTTCCCCGCTACATTTCACTCTATACGTGCCAAGTGGCAAAGACGATTCTTCTGTAGAAGATGGATAACTACAGCCCTTTAGTTACAACACATACACCTAGATCACCTTTATATTTAAGACTGTTTATATGATTTGTGAGCTGTACAAATGTAATTACTTGGTTAAAAACAAAGGATCACTAGGCGGTCAATGCTTCTCTGGCTTTAGAATATTAAAAAGTAGATGTAGGTGTATGTGTTGTAACTAAAGGGTGCTGAGGTATCCCATCTTCTACAGAAAATCGTCTTTGCCACTTGGGCACAAGTATAGAGTGAAATAAGTTCAGCGGGGAAAAAAAAAAAAAAACACTAAACCCCGAACAATACTCAGATGACCCAGCTTTGCACCAGCATTTAAACGCACCAAGTTACACACGAATCTGGGAGCTCTCCGGAAGCGTGAAATGTGTCTCAAAAACTTTGTGCAGTCGTAACTTTAGTTTTGTCCGTGTGTATCAGGTGATTCGTGTATTACAAAAAAATTACAAATCCAGCAAGTTACGCACAAATCCAGCATTACAGACACACAAACATTTTGAGTCAATTTTCTCTCCATATGTTCCCACCCATGGCCGCATTGCCTACGTCATAAACGGGGGATCTCATTCCGGTCACAGACCCACCAAGGTCCCGTCACGGATAGGCCGGCCATTTTAAGTGGCTTCATCTGTATGTCTGTATTCTGCACTACACCTGCATCAGTTCACTAGAGGTGGTATCTAGGAGCTAAAACTCATGTACAAGTGTCACTTTCATGACACTTCAAATCACTGAAAACATTCAATTTACACTGGTTTAACATTTTATTGAAATTAAAGCATAAAAATCACATTCTTACACAAGTACATGTCATCCTTAAAGATCCATGATGCATCCTCTTACCACCTGAAGAGTGGAAAGAGGCGATTAGATGTGGGGAAAAAAAACCCCCCACAAAATAAAAGCATTGAAAACTACTAGTGGGGACAGTGATAAATAAGTAAAACTGACAATTCCCATTAGAGGACTGTTTGCTAAAAGGTTACAAGTGTAACTGCATTCTTGGTGCAATGACTCCACTTCTCTAGAAAAGGTCACACTAAACCTGTAGCTCTGGGACTTTGAACATCCTATCATTTTTAATAAATGAATAAAATGCATGCATCGTACCATGCTCAGGATCCACATATACTGAAGCAGAGTCACTGCAACCCCTGGGTCCAAGTCTGAGAGATAAAGGGGAAATTAGTCTAGAGAAGCTTTCATCCAACAGCACTGCAATGCTTCAACTTTCTGTTCAGAAAACCAACAATCACCACTGAACAATCTGACGGTAATTCCAGCTTTTCAGTTTAGGTTTCATCATTACAGTTAATAAGCATTGATTTATGCTATACAGCCAAAAGATTACCTGTTAAATTCACACAACAGCAAACTTTCAAGACTGCATCATGTGGGCCTGTTAATAAAAGAGGGGAAATATTAGTGTACAGAGTATACTTTGAAAAGTTACATTTTCTGTAACAACGTGAGACTCAGAAAGGTGGATTAGAAACAATCGTCAGTTGTCGCATCTGACGGCACTTCCTATTCCAGGCTTTCATCAGCAGCTCACTGGGCAAATGTATTTTACCATTTAACTCACCTATAAACAGCAAAAACACTTGCATTTCAAAATTTGCAGTTTTAACTTGTAAACATTAGATTACCCATCACCCCCCCCCACTGAACACAATGTGCAGTGTTTTCAGGGATAAACACTATGAGTGACTTAACATCCATTTTCAGTGTTCAAAAGGTGAGCTCATGAAAACCTTTGCTGCATTTAAAAGTGCATCCAAAGATGTACTTACAAGGACCAGCTCAGCAACTCTTCAGCCAACCACCTCAGCACCTTGAGACATAAAATTTAAAAATGGTGAGAAACATGAACCAGTCAAGTCAGTTCAGGACAAATTTACTGACAGCTGTGTTCAGAAAACCAATGATCAACACTGAACAATCTGCCGGTAATTCCAGCTGTTATCAGTTTAAATTTCATCACAACAGAAGCAGCCAGTTTCCACCTTTATGAACAGGAATGGAAATTTACCTGCATGAAACAAATCCACATCAGTCTGATAGTACAGCTGGAAGAATACGCCGCTCTGACTGCTAGGGAAAAAAAAAACCAACACACACACCACAACATTGGACAAACGGCACAGAATGGCATTTCAAAATTTTTAAAATACTGGAGATCAGGACACACCAGCTTACCCATCTCAGTCACTGCTGGTGGAGGGGTTCTCTGGTCTTGCGTCCTTCATGGACGCTTAAGTTTTCTTTCATCTGATGAAATGAGTGAGTTTGATTCATTTATTCTAAAACACAGGAGAAGTGTATCTCAGACTCATTTCATAGTTTTAACCAACCTTAGGCCTTGGCTTGTCACCCCCTCGATCTGGTATCTTCTGATGAGCCTGAAGAACAAACAGGACTTAACTACTGTGAACAAACTGATTACCACTAAGTTACTGAGAGTCTGAGGCTCAGAACAGTGAGCGAGAAACATCGTCAGCTGTCGCATCAGACGGCACTTCCTATTCACAGTTTTCATCACTGACCATACACCTTAAAACAGCTGAAGTCACTTTATTCACTCACCTTTTAAGGACACAAGGAGACCACACGGGGACTCTTAATAGGATGCCTTGTACACCCATACTGTGAGACATAAGACTTTAGAGCCACCTGACAGGGCAAAAACAATAAGGACATTACTTAGGCAATAGGGGCAGAGGGTTAAGGGTCTCTAAATATTTAATCCTAGCAGGTGTTCACATTCTTTTTTTTTGTTGCTCAATGTGAAATCACTAAAAATTTGTTTTTGTGCGTTATTCACAGAAAATGAGTCAGACATTAAATCTGTGGCTGATTTAAAAAGTTTGCATCAACATCGATTCATCAGCGATAAATCAACAAAACTATGTCAAGACTTCGAGGACCCGGGGAAGACGCGTGGAGGCGTTCACGGTCCGCAGTAAAACTAGCAGAAAAAAGGAAACCACAGCGAACCAGCAGTCGTCTCCACGTGGCTCCAACACCACCATAGCTAACCTTAAACTTAGCGACCTGAAATCACGATTTAAACCTTACAAACTGACCTTCAACTCACGTGCTTTCTTTTAAATGCACCGGGGCCTTGTTACAGCTGAATGTGCTCTGCGAGTTCAAAGTTAGCTGCAACAGACCAACTCGACTCAAGGAGAGAACCCAAAAGGACCAGCAACGCGCTTCGGAGCTTTTTTATACCGTGACTGTCGCGGGAATAAAACGTCACTGCTACTTCGGATTTCTTCGCATTTTGTCGGAGAAAACCGTCACTGCTGATCCAATTTAACGCCAACTGACTGGACAATCTGATTTTTAGTAAAAAAACAAACAAACAAACAAACTTTCTTTCATTGTGGTGATCATTCAGGCTTTAAATACAGATCTTGTAACGTTTTGGACATTTTTATTGTGTTGGTTTATAACACTGTGCCAGTCTTTCTTTCGCCTTTTTAACATCCAATTACGAGCTTATACCTGCATACAGCGGCCATTACCTGTATTTTTTTTCTGTGTTCAAGCTGGTAATTTATGTTTACCTGTTCAACTGAATTAGTCATCTGCATCGTATTCTGTACTTAATACCTTCCGCCACCTGAACAAGCCAATTTAAACATGAAATCAATGTAAATAAATAAATAAAATAATTTATTCACTCACTCATCTCCCCCCCCCCGTTTAAACACGCATTTACTTCTTAACACGGTGTGTGGTGACCGCAGGGTGGCGCTGTCTGACTGATTTACTCCTTGTTTCTCGTCACTCATTTGAGGAGACTGAGTTTGTGTGTCTTCTCCATGAGGCTGTGTCATTTTGCTCTGGGATTTGTTTCATCGGCAGACTTTGGATATCTCATCACATCCTCTTCAGGTAAAGTTTTCATACCTTCTGTAATCCTTGACTTGCATGCAATGTTAGTTTTGGGGCTACCATGAGAAATAATAGCAGTTATAAGATGACACTTTGTTGACATGGCTGGATAGTTGTCTACATTTTTGCAACATTTGCAAGAGACAGCATGCTGAGAATCCATTCAAAATTCAGTTTGCTAAAAAGAAAAGCTTTTTAAAAATTACTGCAGACCGAGCATATTAAAACCAGAATGTTAACTTTTAAACATTTACTTTAATTCAGGCAAACTTGGAAGGCATAAGTTGCATAAATCGTCTAGTTCTGTGAGTGATAAGATGTGTGTCCTCATGCAGAGAATGAAAAGTGTGTATGTTGTGGTGACTGCTTGAAGGAGGAGTGTGTTTGTGCATCGATCAGCTGCATCAGCATGTTGCCACCTGTGAAGAAGGAGCGGGTTATTACTCAGCTCCCAAAGGTTAGCAAACGTGCACACACACACACACACACACTCTGAAAAGGTAATCTGTACTCACAATGACTTCAATGTTTGTCCCCATGGATACAAAAAAGACAATAACCACCCCACCAACAGCCTGTTCACCCTGCTGCCATCTGGCAAGTGATAGAGAAGCAACTCCAAGCGTACAACCTGACCTCAGGGCATCAATGACAACATTAGTAATGCCTAGACCTCACACAAACACACACACACACTGTTACTCTTGATGGTGAGGTTTTAGAATCTCGAGCGCATTTCTCTGCCCCTCTGTGAAAGTTTTACCATGTGAACTAAGAACTGTGGAAAAATAAAAATGAATGGACAGCAATAAATTTTCAGTCCTTTAGTTTGGAGCATTTCTGAGCAGTGTGCAGATAATTTTCTCTTCTGACTTTTTTTTTTTTTTTTTTTTTACAGTGTTTTAGTCCAAATGCAGCGCTGCACACCAAAGACAGCTTCCACCCGCACGTGAAGGCTGCATGCCAGGTACAGAAAGCCGGCACAGTGAGGTAAGGTCACGCAAGGGTTAATAAGACCCTCTGCCACCCATCATGCTACTGCGCACACTTCTACACTGTGTATTTAAATTAAATGACTGAGTTAATGATTTGGTCCTTTAAATCACATTAGGGTGACTGTGTCAGCTGACACCCCTGTCACATCAGACCATATTCACTTGGTGGGCTATTTAAAGATAAGGCTACTTTAAAAAATTAAAAAGGCCAAAAGCAACAACTGTGTTTGGATGTTCGTTCCTCCTGAGGATGTCAGTCTTGACAAACTGGTCTCGCATATATGCAGTTAGGTCCATACATTTTTGGACAGTGACACAATTTTCAAAATTTTGCATCTTATGTATTTTAGATTTTAAAAAATGGAAGCGTATGGACAAAAATGGCTGTAATTCCTAAACGGTTAATACAATACTTTGTTAAAGCTCTTAAATTAAAGCTGAAAGCCTGCACTTCAATCACATTTTGATTGTTTGATTCAGCACCCACTGTGGTGGTGTACCGAGCCAAAGGGTTCATTCCTGGTTTTGATTTTTCCATGGATTTCTTATGGTTAATAATACAGAATGTAATCAGACATGTAGCTTTGTTTTAAATTTACATGCACATAAAAATGACTAATGCATGCTATTTTATTTTTCAGTTTTGAGCAATTTTGAATTACACACATACAAAATACTTTAGTAAATTCAATAAACTGATGATTGCTTAATAAAAGATAATAAATAAGTGCAGCAGGCAAATGTTATACAGTTGAAGGACAGAAGTAACACTGGAATTGTGTTGTTGCTTTTCTAGGTTATAAATCAAAATGTGAAATTATTGTGAGCAATTAAAGGTCACTTTGCAAAGCTCGTAATGCCTCAGACATACCAAGTTTATATGTGATTAACTATTTGAGTGATTTTTCCATGCTGTGTAATTTCATGCTGTTGAATGACTGCTGACAGCTTTGGTTTCTGTTCTCAGCTTTAATGTTGCTAAGGTCATTGTTGTGGGTGATGTTGCAGTTGGGAAAACGTGTCTGATCAGCAGGTAAGGAGCTGTTATATAGAATTTAAAATGTTTTAGACTTTATAAATCATAAAAATGTATTTTTCTACACTGCCGGCCACTTTGTTAGATACACTTGTTCACCTGCTCCTTAACTCAAATATCTAATCAGCCAGTCACACGGCAGCAGCTCGGTGCATTTATGCACGTAGAGATAGTCAGGACGACCTCCTGAAGTTCAAACTGATGAGATGAGAATGAGGCTTTTCTGAGTATTTCAGAATCTACTGGGATTTTCCCACACAGGAGTTCACAGAGAAAAAGAGAAAATATCCAGTGAGCAGCAGTTTGATGAGCTTTGATTTCTGCTGCAACATTCGGATGGTAGGGTCAAAATTTGGTGTGAACAACATGAAAGCATGGATCCATCCTGCCTTGTGTCAACGGTTCAGGCTGCTGCTGGTGGTGTAATGCTGTGGGGGATATTTTCTCGGCACACTTTAGTCCCCTTAATACCAACTTTGCATTGTTTAAACACCACAGTCTAGCTGAGTATTGTTGCTGACCATGGCCACAGTGTACCCATCTTCTAAACTAGCAAGGTGTCCCTAATAAAGTGTCTGGAGAGTGTATAGTTTTATGTATTTGTATGATCTTGGGAACTGTTCAGATTTTGTCCACCAAGTAACCACATGTAGAAAGTTTAGATGCTAAAAATTGAGCAATTTTGTTTCATTTTCATATTGCTGCATTCTACAACAGAAACTTGGATTTACTTTGAAATGTGTCATTTTCATTAAAAGGAAACGGTGGTGCCACTGTGCTGATTTCAGTCTCACACAAAGACACATGCAGCCCTGGCGCGCACAGAGCTGGGGCTCATGTGTTCTTCACATCCTCATTACGGCTTTAACTGAGTTAACTGAGTGAGTTAATAGTCTGAGCAGATAACGCTGGCATGCCATTCAGGGTGAAGATTTTTATGATACCACAGATTTAATTCATTTATGTGACCTTTCTCCAAATATCAGTTTATTATGTTGCTCAGTAAAAATCCTCAAGACTTGACACATTTTAGTCAAAAAAAATGTTATGCAGATTTCATTTCATATAATATAGAATACTGAATAATGATTAATTGTTAATCGCTGCCCTAAAATACCTTCTCGGTCTGTCCCCGTGTTCCTCTCAGGTTCTGTAAGGGTGCCTTTGAGAAGAACTACAAAGCAACTATAGGGGTGGATTTTGAGATGGAGCGCTTTGAGGTGCTTGGTGTTCCCTTCAGTTTACAGCTGTAAGTGTGCTTCTGTACCACAGAGAAACCTCCAGTTTATAGACTGAGCCCTACGCTAATTCAGTTTCTGTGTTAACTCATTATCAGGGTGCGCGGGGTTCACACAGTCTGCTTAAAGCAACACTACATGTGAAAACTCACCATGAAGAAGTTCAAATATGAGCAATCTGCGTCTCAGTGCAATCACATAATTAGATAATTATGGGGCTGTGCAGCATCCGCCTGATAATTTGATGGTCTGGTTCTTTAGGCTGCTCGGTGGCACTTTAATGACGAGCTTTTCCTTCACTATGTGCACGTGCTCACTGCGAGTGCACATGCTGAATCAGTGGTAATGGTATTAAGGTAATAATTTATGCATTCAGTCTTTGGTTTGTTTAAACCAGAACTGTGACTGTGTTTCTCTGTTTTTCCCGTTCTTTCCTTCAAGTTCACCAAAAATTTCAAGAGGCAACCATTAAAGCTGTGTGTGACCTGTTACAGGTGGGATACAGCAGGTCAGGAGCGGTTCAAGTGTATCGCTTCCACCTATTACAGAGGAGCACAAGGTGAGTTAAGCGTCACTGTATTCACATTGGTCTTTTAAATAAAGCTGGTGAAAGAGTTGTGTCCATCTTCTGACACGTTTCACAACTGTCTGCGTTTCTCCAGCCATTATAGTCGTGTTTGATCTAAGCACCGTGAACTCATTAGCTCATGCGAGGTAAGGAGTTTACGTTACAATGCCGAGGACAGTCGTTCCCTTAAAATGTCATGGAAGGCTAATGATACTATATGTGTGTCTATGTGTGTGCACTTCCAGGCAGTGGCTGGAAGAGGCTATGAAGGAAAATGATCCATCCAGTGTTTTATTGTTCCTCGTTGGTACCAAGAAGGACCTCAGTGTGAGTGAATTTGATCAGAAATAAGTAGCCGAAAGGTTAAGTTTAATGGTCGATTAGTTGATTAATCAGCAGCAAATTTGAGGTGAGATTGTGAGAATTTGTACTGATTCAAATTTGATGTTGCTGCTGTGACTCATCTCTTCCTCTGTGTTTTGCTCCTCAGTCTCCTGACCAGCTGGCTCAGATTGAGCAGGAAGCCATGAGGCTCTCTGAGGAAATCAAAGCGGAGTACTGGGCCGTGTCTGCAAAGTCAGGTGGGAGATGAACAGGCAGTCATCAAGCCTGAATGCTTTTCATTTTCTCTTTTGTCCCCTCAGTAAACTCTGCCCTCTGTGACTTTGTCTCTATCCAGGAGATGGTGTCAAGGACTTCTTCTTCCGTGTGGCTTCTTTGACTTTTGAGGCCAACGTTTTATCTGAGCTGGAAAGAAGTGGGTCGAGACACGTTGGTGACATAATCAGTGAGTCAGTCCTCCCAGAAGATGTTAGCCGTTTCTGCTCATTAGCTCGTAAAGTTAAAGGTGCCCTGGTTTAGTTATTTATTTTTTGTTTGTGTGTGTGAGTAAAAAAAAAAAAAGAAATGTTTTTTGCTTGCACATAAAGAGCATTTCACACCAGTGCACACTGAGTGGGTCTCTGACATTTTTGCAAAGCAACTGTGCTTCTTCCCCACCGTACCGCCATCGACAGTCACTGGAATGACTTACAATCAACACACTCCACAAGGTGCCAGAGCCAGAGGTTCTCAAAGTGAGGTCTGGAGACCACGCATAGTGAAGTGGTCCACAATATGAACTATTAATTATAAAAATGTTGTATTGAACTGAAATTTGTAAATACATACATAAAATATCTTAACTGCACTAAAACAAGCACATTGTGTCCTTCCCATTAGTACTCAGCATCTTCGAGTGATGCTAACCCAAAATCAGCAAAATTCCTTTTAGAAATGAGGACATACTTAGAAAATTGTCTCCTCCTTAACCGGTCCCTGGTCTCAGATTTGAGAACCTCTGCCTTAAGCAACATCTGCCAGGCGACCTCGTATCGTAGATGACGATCAGTTTGATCGGAAAGTGATTTCTCTTCTCAGATTGTTTGATTTGAATGATTTTTCTTTTTTTACATAATGAGAATATCCATTATGTCAAAAGACAAAAGTTAGATAGAAAAACAGATTTTCCTGTTACTCAAATCATTTTGTGACTGTTGATATTTTACACCCCGTGGGTGGTAACCAATGCTGTGCTGTAACGTCCCACACCTTACTGTAACACCAGATCTCCGCCTGTCTAGTTGACTGTTTGTCCGCCAACTCCTCATATACAGTCATGAGCTGAGCAATCAAACCTGACACAGGGGCACATCCTAAACACCTTAAAGTTCTTATCTTTATTAGATATTATGATGTTATCATGTTCCCTAGCAACTACCTAAGAAGAGGTTAACGTGATCCATTTTTAGCATTTATGTCCCTATAACACTTTATAAAAGATATTTACTGTATCAGTATTGTGGCTTATGAAGTTAACTGTATTTAGGGACTATATCAGAAATTTAGTATCAGATAAATAACTGTATAAATGTACTTAAAGGCAGACTACAAGTTATGTCATTATATTCATTTTTGTCAGCTGTATGTTACTGACATTTATAGGTAAACCATAAAGCATGTAAATAGACAGTGTTGTCTATAGGATCATCAATTGATTTTGATTGTTTTATTGCTTCCAATAGGAAAAATGAAGCTCACATTGTTCATGTGAATAACAAAAAAATAAAAGAAACATGTTCTGTTTTTATTTGTGTTGCTGACAGGGATCACAAGCAGCACAGAAACCAGCCATAAATCAAGGAAGAAAGCCAACTGCTGCTGAGATCCAACAAATATCTGCCTGCATATTCTGAAGCAACTACACAGCAACACAAAATGGGACATCCAGCAGGAAAATTAAGATGAAATATGGACTCTGAATGTCATCAGTAGACACCCCCCCCATGAAAGCAATGTCACAGTGCTCACCAACAACCTGGGAAAGAATCAGCAATAGGTCAAGTTGTAAATTCTAAGTTAAGCCTGTAAACAAGTCTGTCAGCTGACTGATTTGAGCAGTGTAATCTCAGGAATGTTTACAGCTGACTGTGGCCACAACAAGCAGGCCATTGTGATGTCCTTGATTCTGTAAACATTTATGAGAAGAGGAAGATTATTCTCTATTATACCCACCATTAAACTGCACTTTGTTGATGCCTTTAAAACATCCGTGTGAAGGAGCATTTTTCCCCCTGCTGAAATGTCAGTGCCAGACTGACTGCATTTCTTTTTTGGGGTGGGGGTGGGGGGCCTCCTGTCATGTGTCTCTCTGCTGCTAATTTGATGCGTACGCCAACTCCAGTGACCACAGTAATACCCGTTATACATCCCTCTCCTCTGACATAACAGTCCTCATGATCTTGAAAATGGAGGGATTGTTTTCAGAAATGGGAAAAAGCAGCGAGTTCCATCCGCATCCACTGAAATTCCTCAGTAAGCCAGACAGGAAGAAGGCGTATGTGTCTTCACAAGTGTGCATATATTTTCTTTAAACTCCTAATAAACAGATATATCATACAGTTGCTTCCTCAAGTGTTGTGATCCTTCCATGTTTTTCAGTGTTCTAAAAGAGGCAACATGAAATTGTTATCCATCTCTTTAGAGTAAATAATGACAAGTAAAAACATGCACATTTACAAAAAATAAAAAGATTCATAAAATAATTCAGATACTTTATATTACTGGCAAGAGTATGGAGGAAGTTCCTGGAGGATGAAGGAATTTATACCACTGACCCCCCCCCCCTCACCTAAATAGATATTTTGGTCCATCCGACGCCGCCAGATTGCTCCTCCGACCGAGTGATACCCAGGTTCAAAACTGGGAGGAGATCCGCCTGGACACCATCCGCCATCTCATTAGGAGCAGGCCCCGACATTTTCAGGCATACAAGCATGTGAGGACCATACAAACTGAGGACCGTTCTGAGTTGGTGCATGAAATGAAATTTTGACAAAATGGACATTCCTAACACATTACTCAGTCCATATCATTCTAGTTATCCAGTGTTATTTTTTCCTCATTGAGCTCTGGTGTATTTTCAAAGTGTTCCTTCATTTTAATTTTGTTTGTAATTAGTTTCAAGAGCAAGTCTCTACAAGCCTTTCAGGTTATCCCGTTTTCCCTAGTAGATCCTCTCAAGAAACAGTGTGGGGTTTAAAGCTTAGCTTTTTTTTAAAAGGACCTAATTTGGAAGCAATCATCATCATCACTGGTCAATTCTGACCAATCTCTCTGCTGCAGAGAAGCACCTCCTCAGCACCATGCTGCCTCTGCCATGCTTGACCAAAAGGGGAGTATCAGACAGGGGTGCCTGGTTTAAAGCAGACATGCACTCACTGGGCTACTTTGTTTAGTACAAGTGTTCAACTGCTCAAAAAAATCCAGTGAGCAACAGTAACTGAAATGACCACTTGTTACAACCAATGTATTAGAGCAAAATGAGGATACAATCAATCTCACACAAACATGTCAATCACATGTCTAGACTGCCAGTTTGTTGCCTAAATAAGACACAGGACTTCATACGAACACTTTTATTAAAGGGATCACAGGTAGAAAACGCTATCAGCAGTGCCAGAGTCCAGCTACTGCTGAGAACTGATCACAGCCTCGCTGAGACAGATGTGAGATCTCCACCTGGCAACAAAATGTAAAACCCAGAGTATTTACTCAAAAACCATAATTAAAAAGATTACGTCTATTAAGGGACCACGATGCTTTGCACACACCAAAATAAAACGCACGTTTGAATTCCAGTGCTGCCTTTGTTTGCACTCTGGCACAAACAGCAAAAACAAAACTGAATGCAGGAGAGGAAACAGAGTGGACCAAAACTGCCATGCAGTTCAGAACATTACACAGAGTTATTAAGAATATAAGCAGTGGGAAGTCAGTCATAGTATATTCTGCTGATAGTGTTAGTTAGAAAAACTTTAGCTCATCCACTGAAATGTAATTTTACTGTGAAAAAACTTTTTTTTTGTTGCAGATATTCAGTGGGAAAAGTGATACTGACTCAGGCAGAATTACAGCAGCAGCGCATGAAGATCACATCCTTTGAGGCAGCAAACATCATAAACCAATATTCACTGAACTGCAAACATTTAAGTTACAACAAATTCAAATCTGAATAAATGGAAAAAAAAAAGACAGAAAAAAAAGAAAGAAAACTCATCATCTGACAGACTGTCGTGAACGCTTCTTCAAGAATCCGCCAGATAACTAGTACTAAAATCAACATAAGAACTTCCGCACACTGAAGCACGAGAAGTCATCAAAAACAACCCGTTCCCAGTGTGACACATCATTAATGTCCACACAGCACAGGCCATAAAAACTCAGTAATACATTAGAGGCTATCTACAGGAGCCAAATACATGGTGTCAGCTGATCATATTACAGCATGTGATGAAGACAACTGTCAGTAATTCATGCCTGACAGAAGCTTGCATTATAAACCCCCTCTGTCACCGTGTGTGTCTGCTCAGTAACGTGTTTGCTCTGACAGATGTGAAGAGTGGAGTCTTGAGGTTCAAACAGAAAAAAAGTCTTTATTCATTCTGATGCATTCCATACAAATACTCAATTTCCTGATCGGCTTGGCAAAACGCTCTTTTGGCAACTGCTCGCAAAACTGCCGACCATAGTTAGGTTGGGTTTTTGTTTCTGTCAAACCTATTTCCTCCATCAAACTAAAACCAATTGCAAAAATAAAGATAGCAGGACAGCTTGTCTTTCAATGTCTGTGTAGGTCCATATCCTATATGTAACTGCTGCCACATACTTCAAGTTTTTTTTTCTGTCATTCTACTGACGTTTTGCATGACAAATACAGTGTTACTCTGACTTTACAAAATACTATGCAGCCAAAGCATGAGGTGGCTGGAGGTGAGGTTATGAAACATTTGGGTTGACAGGAGGTGAAAGGATGGGTTGATTTGAGCCGTGACACCAGAGTGATAACTGCAGCAACAATATCATGAGGTGACGGGAATGCATCACAGCGCGATGAAGGGCCTGGGAGGGTTGGGGTGAAGAAAGAACAAAGTTGGGGAAGGGGGGTAAAGCAACGCCCCCCTGTGTGCCCTATCGGTCCATTTCATCCAGCAGTGGCGTGGCATCTCCGGCGATTGACATGGGTGTGCTCTCGATCATAGGGCTGGGTGATGGCCGTGGCGTCATCCTCTGAGCTTTCTTCCGGCCCTCTGCTTCCTTTTCCTTCAGCCACTGCTCTGCCATCTTGCCCCAGTCCACCGCGGAGGAGCTGCTGCCGCTTGCCCTGCAGGGAGGGAGGACAAAGGGCGATGTGTTTATTGGACAGTATATGAAATGAAACCTAAATGAAAAGTGGGAGGCTGCTTAGCTTTAAAATAATTCTTACTGTTTAGTACCACCTAGTGACAGAAAACTGCAACATTCAACATAAATGGTTGCCTGGTAGAACAGCACACTTCAAAACAGACATTTAACTCTTAAGCTTATGCTGATCTTCTGAATTTGTAGGTGAGGGGAAAAATATGACCTGCAGATGAAGACTAAACACAATTAAGTGATACTCTGGAGGAACTATCACCATTTCATTTATTACATAAACTTCTGTTTAAAGCAGGACGCTTTTTCAGAGACACATTCTGCCCTTTTGTACTTACTTTGGCGGCGGCTGCTGCTGCTGTGGCGTCCGTCCTCGGGATGAGGTGGAAGATGACGGTGTGCCCGATGAGTGGCCGTGGTGACTGCTGTGATGGCCATGATGGCTGTGATGTGGCATGTGGCTTCCGTGTGGGTGGGGGTGGGCGTGAGAATGTGAAGACTGGGGGGTGGAGCCGGGGTACTGCGGCGTGCCCAGGGCTTGCTGGCTCGGCGTGGTGTACGAGTAGCTGGGCGTCATCATGGGTGTCGCCATGGGTTGCTGAGGTGTGGCAAATACCTGCAGGAAAAAAACAAAACAAAATTATGCATTGTCTTGTGAACTACGTCCAACTAAAACCACATTCAGTCAGCCCTAATGCTGCCAAAAATACAGTAAAGTTCTAATTTACTTCAATGGCGGCCATGTTAACAAACCTGCTAATGTTTTGGCCTTGTAGCCATCATCAGATACTATGACACATAATTTTTAATGCAGCAAAAACCTTAGGCACTTTATTATTGAAAAATTAGACCAAGCTCAGTCTTATTTTGTAATTCAGGTTTCTAATGCTGTCCGGGATGGGTATCCGTATCAGCTAGTGTTTTCTGAACCGCATCATTACGAGTTCCTATTTACAATTATCGCAGGATCTTCCTTATCTCTAATCGACCTCTGTAACCTATGAAAACCTAAACTTAGGGTCAGGCAGTGTACTGGGAGCCATCACGGGCCCAAAACAGCCTCTCTCTCTTCTACAGTAGTTTTAAAAATAAAAAAGTTGCCCTCACATGATACGCAGACGAGCTTCCTCCTCCACCCGTGCTGCCACCATAGCCGTACTGGCTGGAGCCCCACTGTGCAGGGGTCGTGTTGGGGTTCTGGCCCTGGCCCGTAACTGCAGCAATGGCGTTGAACATTTGAGATGTCATGTTGCGTGGGAGGGCGTTGACAGCTCGTGTCAAGTCTAGCGAGGAAGGTAGGAATATATTAGAAGACAATAAAATGGACAATCTGTGCTGAAAATGCAGAATATGGAATAGAGGAAGACTACGGCACTCACCTGCAATATTAATATTGGCTGGAGTAGCATTCAGAGATGCAGGCGTTCTTGTCCGGCTGCTGTTGGTGGGAGTGATTCCTTGGATGGAGGAGAAAATGTTTAAATAATCACCAATAATACATTTTAAGAGCTGTAATAGCTATTATCAAGTATAGTTAGAGCACTTTAATACCTGGCACAGGCTCCTGATAATGGTCCTTAAACCAACGGAATAGCCCATTCACTGTGGGAAAAATCTGTGAACGGTAGCGGAAGCCATCTGGGGTAATAGTCACATATTCAATCCTATGAAGAGAAAAAAAAGATATTACGCTCAATTCTACCGGAAGGCTGTTAATCAACCAGAAACCTTCCAATAAAATGTACACTTGTATGACATTTATAAGTTGGAAGGCACATTTTCCATCCATGGAGTCATGAAAACAATCACAAAATAGAAGAAACATTTCTGCTCACCGTGGTTTTCCACGTGGTTGATAGCCCAGTATGAATTTTCCTGGTAGGTCTTTACATGCTGAAATAAAGTAAGGAATGAAAGTGGGCTTCTCCCTCTTCGCCCTGATCAACAACTCCTCCATTTTCTATCAAACAGAGAACAAGATGAGCGATAAAATGTGCAAGTACCCAAACCAAAAAACAAATAACAGAATGAAATGAGATCTTGATTTTTCAATTCAAAGAACAATGTCAAAACAGAAAAATCAATATATACCTCCCTGTTTCCCCCATTGCACTCCTGGAAGTACTTATGGCCCAGCAGGTCCCGGGCAAATGATGCCATCGGCTGAATGTATCGAGCAGTGATTTCATCCAGATCTTCAAACTCCTGCAGTGAATCAAGGAAACTCTTTAAACAACACATGCACAAAACATTCTCTGCAGGTGCGATTAAGACCAACAAAATCGTGCTAAAAAAAAGTCAAAACAGCTTACTTCATTATTGATCCAGAGAGTGTGACCTAAGCTGAATGCGTTCTCTTTGCCTTCTTCTCGCACATCAACATGCTGGTAGATACCATCAGCCACCTACAAAACATTGCATGGAGTCAGACGTTGTGCCAAACAAACTACTACAGTTAATATTTGTTAAACTTCTGTCAAATCTTTCTGCCAGATCTTGTTTAAAATGCATGGAGGACATGATGAAGCATTTTATTACATTCTCCTCATCCAAAAGTTTTTTTGTTTTGGGAAAATTTTTTACCCTACTGCAGTGCTCTGTTTCTTACTTTCCAGGTGACTGTGAGGTGGTTTTCTCCCTTGCTACTGGGCCTAATGATCAAATCACCCTGATCCAGGGTCTCCATCATCTTCTCTGCCTGGTTGAAACTGATGTTGTGGAAGTTGGGGTGGGCAATCACACGCTTTATATAGGCTAAACAGAAAAAGATGACTGGTATAAGCGTGAATGTTGTAAAAGTATACATTACTAGGTTAACCAAGTGATTAAAGATAAAAATTCAGTACTGTTTTGTGGTTTAATGCTTCATATACTAACGTGTTCGCTGTTGTTTCTTTTTGAACTCCTCCTCCAGCTTCTGGTCTTCAGACTCATTGTCAAAGTCATAGTAGCTGTCTTTTGGGAGCTTCCATTCGTTGGCCTTGTCCATCAGATCGGAGGTGCGGCATGTGAGGTCAACACTGAATTTCTCAATGTCGATTTTCATGATGCGACAATGAACTGTCATGCCCACCTAAAGTAGGAGGAGTGAAAATCTGTGTTAACGCAGGACAGGAAGACAAGAAAGAATGGAAAAAGGGAACAACTAATAATAAATATGTCAGGACTGGATAGCAAGAAAAACAAAAAAAATCCTCACCTTGACCCTTTCCTCAGGGTGTTTGACCACTTTGTCACTGAGAAACTTGGTGGGAATGAATCCTTGCACACCGTTATCTAATCTGGACCGCACTCCAATGGCCTGACCTGGACACGACCCACTGTCAAAGTGATTCCACACCTAAAGCACCACACAAAAACAAAAAAATTTGAAACATGAAGTTTCGATGGCAGACTCTTATTATTTCACACAAAACTCAACGAGAAAAGAAAAAGAAGAAAACACTGTGTGGTACCTCGCTCAGTTCAGGGAAGTTGTCCTGCTGGCAGAAGGGACACTGCCAAAGGCCCGTAGCATCGTTACGAATGGCCTGGTCATAGCTCTCTCCCTGTGGCCGCCGGTGAGCGATACCAGTTACTACACTAGTGATCAGTTTACCTGGATGAAAAGGTAGTAAAAACATTAACCATAAGCAAAATTATTACTCACATATTTCTACTGTGACAGACACTTGACCAGCATCACTCCATTGAAGAAGTGAATGAGATTCATGAGCTGAGGGCTGATGGAGCTTTATTCAAGGCAATATGTCTTAGTGTAGTGTATATTACCGATATAAAAGGTCTCTGGAGTCTCCTTGGTGAGCATGTTGAAAACCTCCTCAGTGTTAGGGACTCTGTAGGGAACTCGTAAGTCTTTGTACCTACAGCTCAGCTCGGCACGGATGTCATACAAAGTAATTCCCTTGTTGCCATAACCCTATAGGTGAGATGACAGAGGTTTAAAACCCTGTCGCCACAGACCTGAATCCTGTAGTGGCATAAAATATACCTCTCTTTGTCTGACTAAAAGGTAAAAAGGGCACATGAGAGACAAATAAAAAGAAAGGTTTTAAAGCTGTTATTGGTCCTTCTTACGTATATTTTTCTTTGGCAAGATAGAGTATGATATTCTAACACACAAAGTCACTGACCTGTCTCTCAAGCTCTTCAGCAAATGCATCCAAGTCCAGATCTTTGAGACGTTCTGGATTTTCCAAGATCTCCTCCAGCGCTCCAGCTGGGTTGGCATCTTCTGCTGACTCATCATACTCGAGGGCGTCTACAGCCATCTTGCGAGCCCACTCGTATGTCTCAGGGTGGACACGAGAACCATCCAGAACCTCGATGTAGGAGTCCGTACTGCCACGAGAATTCGAGAGAATGGAAACCAAGGTTCATAAAATAAACTCACAACAGCAAAACTTTGATATTTTCAGACCATTTATATGTTTCTCAAAGGGCTGAATCTGCATTTATTATCCAAGACAAGGTACCAACCTGTCCCCAAGTGAAGCAGTGTCAATTTTGATGAAACCAGCACAGTTGATAAAAACCTTGGGTCCCATGTGACACATTGTGACGAGCTGCGTTCTGTTTTCCAAGCGAGTATTGTTCTGCTTCAAAATCTACACGAAACCACAGTGTTTATAATGTCATCAAATAAGGATCAACAGTGTAATCTGATCTCACACATGCAGTTTATACCAGCAGCAGAAATTTATACCTTGAGAAGATGAGAGCCCTTCCTCGGTCCCAAACCACACACATACTGAACCAGGCTCTGAGTGTGAGTATGGGCGATGGCTCTGTTCACATCCACACCAACCTCATTGACACGGTTGATGAACTCACAATAAAGAGCACTGAGCAAATCCTCCTTTACCACATGTTCCTACGAAGGACAAGAGAGAAAAAAAGATTTTTAAAAATGCACCGTATGTAGCTGCAGATTCATGTTTTACATTTCACTAGAGAAGCAGCATGTCATGCTATAATTTTAATTTACAACAGTCAATACATGATTACAGATGGGGCTCGAGAAGTGGTTTCAGTTGAGAACTGTCCATCCCACTGGCATCTTTAACCTTAACAATTCATTTTACTTATGCTGGCATGTCTGACAGTTGCACACTGCAAAACAATGTCATAATAATGGAGTCTGCACACCCAACTCACATGCAAGCCTATTTTCTACACTTACAGAAAAATAAGGGAATTAATTTTTAAAAAAATCCAGCCTTTAGGCAGAGTTGATAACGGCAGTGATATAAATAAAATTATAATTATAATTTGTCCCTACACATGATGGAAATTTCACTGAGTGGTTACAGTTTAATCTTGTAGGAACAAACTTTGGCTGCAGTATGTAATGTGTGTATGTGATGCCACAGAAAATACGAACTGGGCAAACATAGCAGGAAAAATCTCCCTTTACCCACAATCAAATAGTTAAAAGTGTACAACCTTAATTTGAATATCTTTGCAGTGATGCCAATGAAAATGGTATAAAGCACCTTGTGACACCTAAAAATGCTTAGACAACACAAAACAATAAATATATACTTGGCAAAAGAACAACAACAACAAAAAAAAACACCCACCTGCAGCGGGTGTAGTTTGAGGCAGAGAATATCCTCATCTGTGCTGCAGACCTGAGCATACTCCACCAGGGGATCCTGGATCTTCCTGGCTACTGAAACAGCCTGTCGCAGCAACGGAGGATAATCCCTAAAATCAACCTGCACAGACAGAAAGCAGGAGGATCGGAAGAAATGAGCAGTGAAAGTGAACTCAGGGCCGCATCTTAAATCCAGGGAACATGTTTGGGATTAACTAAGACAGAGGGAAATCACAGAGGAGTCTGTAAATCTCTGGTAGATGAAATACCAAATATGTACCTCAGACTTCTTGCTGTTCATGTACAGGGTGGCCAGTTCATTGTCAACAAGTTCCACTCCAACAGCAGGCAGCGAGGACTCCTGCTCAAGCTCGCTGATAGTTCTCTTGATGTCCTCCATTATCATTTGAGCATCTCTGTAAATGCATTCGTGTTTTTAACATTTCAACTCTACACTGTGAATGCTGTTAAAATGTCTACATGTAGCTTTCCAGGACAAACAGGAAGAAATCAGTGATTTACCGGTTTTCTCCAGCAACAGCTACTACATGAGGTTTCTTGCTGGACAGAAACTTCTTGAGATTTTCAATGTCACTGGCCTGATTTAAGACACAAAAGAGTAAGCAAAGATCTATTAAGTGACTTGTTTTCAACATATAAAACAAAAAGCATTTACAGAGGTGCTACAGCTATGTTTTCTGCCTGTACCTTCTTCTCTCTCTCATCCTCCCTAAAGGCGTTCCTCCTCTTCATGAAGTAGGGAAGTCGAAGGAAGTCCATCACCTCTCCTTCCCCATTGATCAGAGCACAGAAAACTGGAGTATCTCTGCCAAAGTTTATATTCAAGAAAATGTTACTACTTTTGTAAGCCAACAGAGTGTATATGCTGTATTTAAAAGACTGTGATTTGCGAATAGTATCACCAACTGTAGTTACAGATATAGCTGGGGAAAAATGTAATGTAGGAACACACACCTGCTGGGCGCATATGCTACGCCAAGCACCCGGATGCCTTTTCCCTGATTGTCATCCATCAGATCATCATCTTCCTCAACCTGCTGATCTGGCCTGTATGGAGCCACCTTAAGCCAGTTATACAGCCGGCGACAGCAGGACTTCAATGACAAATGGAGAAAAAAAAAAGAAAAAAAAAGGGTAATTCATAATTAGTTTTCAGGTAAAAAATATAAATGAACAAGTATTTGGATTTAACACATCATCAACAGAGTACTGCTTCTAAGACTTTACTGTTTGGATTATCTATATAATAATACAACAAATGGAATAATGGATAACATCAATGCGATGACAAATTACCCTGACAATGCTCTCTTTGGCCTCAGCTATCAGTTTGCTCTTAAGCTCCTTGGCCATCTGAGGGTAGAGGAACTGATTGAGAGATCTCTCTATGGCTAAGGTTCGCTGTCTGTTCCACTCCTGCACCTGGTGACTGAACTCATCCCTGTAGTAGAACTGTTTGATCTCATCAAAGTACGTCTGGTCCCCTGCATATCTGAAGAGAGGCACAAGAAAAATTAAGAAACATGGATGCAGAACAGTGTTTTACTATTTCCAGTAACAATTCAAAAGTTCCCCATTCTACTGACAAAGATGTGGGCAAAAAGAACAAGCTGCAGCCAAAAATCCAGGAAATTAGACTCAAGGGGCGTATCCTACTTAGCAACTCTTTCTTCCAACATCCAAACTAAGTTTCTATGCAGCCACTTAAAGTGGGACGACAATTAGTCACATCAGAGCCTGTGTTTGATAAATGTCCAGATGATTAATTACAAAAAGGAATTTTAAGAACTCGGGATATTTGCTTTTTTATGATTTCCTTCAACTGGCTAAATAAATCTAAAATGATGGAGGTGGGCATTAGGAAATGAGTGGATGAATCATCTAGTCTAAAACTGAAACCAATCAGAATGTAACACATTAACATTTAGGAGCTAATTCACACCACCAATAACATTCTTCAATAAACAAATAGTATTTTAAATGCCAATAGGCCAGTGACTTTGAACCATGCTACACTACACACACATTTACATTAGTTTGCCCAGTGGGTCTACTGCTGATGGTGTATGTATGAGCAGCACTAGCACACAGATAGCATGCTTTCCCTGCAGGTAAACATGTACAGAATGTAGTTACTCGCTGCTCCAGAATGGTATTATTCCAGTTTAAAATATTGATCAAAACTGATAAAAACATTTAATACTGTGCTGGTTCGCAGGAGCTGTCATTTGTCTTTTGCCTAAATCTCTCTTTTTTTTTAAAAACCAAATTCCTGTCACAGAGCCAGGGGCACTGCCTTGCGCTTATCGGCTATGTAATATTTTAGAATAGTTAATTGCATTTGTCATTAAACTCCTAATAATTATTTCAAATGACAAGTATGTTAAGAACATTTCTAGAAATTTCAGGTTTTTCAGCTCAGCACACCAACATACCCAAAAGATTTTTATTCATATGCACCAAAATGTCCCTCTACTTACCCTTTGACACCTATAAGGTCTATGCAGATATCAATGGTAAGCAGCCCCTCATCCTCTGCAAGACACATCTTCAAGAACTGATCCCCATTCAGCTCTTTTACAGGCTTGTTCTTAAGGTACTTGAAAGAGTAGGCAAAATGAGCCTCATCTACTTCCTACAGGGAGGAAGAAAGGCAGGTTTAGAAAGAGACATTCTTCTTAAGTTCATGTTTGTATTTTTTTTGTTTTGATTTGTTTTCCAAATAAATTTATTTCCAAGTAAATAAATGTGCCTATACCTTCTTCCCCTTTTTTGTGGGTTTGATGTTGACCTTTGCCCTCTCCTGAAAGGTCTGCCTAAGAACATGTCTGACCAAAGGTTCCCGAGCAATCTGCATGGCTACCATGTACCTAGTTCCTTCCAGCACTGCCTCTGGTGTAGGGAACTGACTGCAAACATAATCTTTGGCCAGCTCTACAGGCTCAGCGGGGAATTGCTCCGTCTCGTGACGCTGGTAACTGTCCCTCAGATTTTCTCCAAACTGCTCTGGAGTTAAACCAAACTTTTTAGCCAAGCCATCTGCAGAAAGTGGGAATAAAACACATTAGAAATAAAACAGAAAAGAGGTAGCATAGTAATGCTCCTTAAACACTGCAATTACATTGTCCAAAGCAGAAAGGGAGACTAACCAAGTCCTACACTCTGGCAGATGCTGTACATATCCCTACGGGATGCCAACTTGAGGTCGGGTCCTTTCTGTTCTTCTTCTTCTTCTACCTCTAATTCCTCCTCTTCACCTAAAGAGGCAATCATCCATCAAATTGTTGAAATAAAAACACAAAAGTTCCCTCAGTAAGAATTTTTTTTTTTTTAATCTGCAAAAATCTATTCATCATTTAATGAACCACATGTCTCTTACCATCCTCTGACACTTCTTTGATCTTCTTGAGTCTCTTCTTGTTGGCTTTGGCAGCATTCTGCATCTTGGGGATGTCTCGTCCATAGTAGAGCAAAAAGTGATTGTAGACGTCACCCAGCTCTTCGAGAGTCTGTACATCCTTCAGCCTTTTAAAAAGGACAAAACAGATTTTAAGAGGAAAAAAATAATGTAAATAAGAGAGAATGTTTTTCACCTGTAGGGATCCAGTGCTATGAAGACATACCTCTCCATGTCAGTAGTGTCCAAAGGACGGATACCGTCAGCCAAAGGCTTGTCAGGGTCAGCAGAGATCTGCTCAAACTGATAGGACTGCATCTTCTGAAACAGACGGGTCAGGTTCTGCTTCCGGGTCTTCAGCTGAGTCCACTGCTCAGTGGAAGAGGGAAATGTTAAAATTAAGAAACCAGAGATGGCTTTTGCAAACTCAGATACTGGAAGTAAAATGACTGTAAATAATGTCCAGAGATGACTATGATGGACTAGTATGCAATTATTTTGTGTTTGACAAAGTAATGATACCTTTTCATCCCACTGCCACACCTTCCACAGGTCATTGATGTTTAGCTCTGGTTCAACATATTCTTTCCTGTAGAAAGCTATAAATGGAACCTGAGGGAAAAACACAGAAAACTCTTTAAAGTCTCACATGTTTGCCTCCTAACAAAGACACACTGACAAGCTGTTAATGGCTCATGGGTTGATACAACATGAAGGGAAGATGAAGGGCAGCTCACTGTACCTCAAACTGTTGATTCCTCATGAAGTTGAGGGCCTCTTTGATCTTGGCAATTGTGCTGGGACCTTTCCTGCTGAAGTTTGTGGTTGTGCCCCTGTCCAGATAATCTGTGCTTTCCTGTAAAAGGCATAAAAAAGTTTAAATTTCTGAAGCACAAAAAGGCACTCTAATTGGACATGATGTTGGAAAATAGAAGTTCTTCGTTTTCTGTAAAAAAGTCTTGAGTCACCTCTCATTTCTTTATCATTTACTAGGAAAATGGGAAATCTTTGGAGTGATTTACTGAAACAAGCAAGCATAAATGGAGACACAGTAACTAAGGCAATTTCTTTAAGTAGTCTTAAGGAATAGTTCCCCAGGCATCTCAAAGGACAGTCAAAGCTCTTCTTTAGATGTTGGCTGCTTCAATAATGTTGAGGTCTGGGTTCTTGGGAATCCATGATTGATAGTGTTCCATTGTGTGTTTTCTATCCATGTATGGTTTTACTGCATTGGGAATGCACTTGGGATCACTGTCACACTGATTTATGAGGCCACTACCATTCAGATGCTTTCCAGATGGTACTGCTTGGTGTGTTAAAATCTAAGAGTACTTTTGTTGCATTCAATCTGGCCTGAAATGCAACTCCAAATCACGACAGAGCCTCCACCATGTTTTACAGATTGCTGCAGACACTTTATCACACCTTATTTGTATGTATGGCACAGGTGCAATAAAACACTACCTGCATTGAGATTGTAAGAGTGGAAAAGCCATGTCTGAAGATCCACTCTGCTTCCTCTTCCAGCTCATCATCCTCAGCCGGTTTAACAGGAATAGCTCGCAACTACAAGGCAGAAAACGAGCAGTCAGGAAAGCAGCCTCTGGCAAACAGAAGAAGTACAATTTCAATAAATTAACCCCAAAACACACACCTGGAACCTCTCAGGCATGTCTGTGGAGCGGATCTCATTGTCCTGGTCAGTCATGTGACTACTTTCGAGCTCACTTGGCTCGTAGATCTCAAAAATGCTTTTCCTCCCCACCCTCCTCTTGGTTTGCTTCTTGGGTTGGTCCCAGCCCTCTTCTTGATCATCATCATCCTCCTCACCCTGGTCATAAGCATCGGCGTCAAAGTCAGCAAAGTCAAAGTCGCCACCAAAAATCTCCTGAGCCTCCTGGAGGGCTCTGTGGAGAGAGAGAGAGTTTGGGTTTTTTTTCCCCCAGTGCCTTCCATTTTTTTTAGTGTTGATTGTTTTCTGCTTAAATATTTCAAATTTATGGACTGTAATGACGCTCGAGGCAAAAATCATTGAATGTAGAGGAAGCAGCAGAAAAGTGCCTCGCTCTGCACTGATTACTTTAAAATCTTTGGCATAAACACCAACACTCACGCATCTGTGTATCCTGGGAATTTTTTGCTCTTCTTTTTGGTGATGGGCTGGCCATCATCATCCACAATGAAATCATCGATATCTGTGGAACAAAAGCACAAATTTACAAACAAACCAATTCTATACATTATTTAAAGTAAAATGTGCTACAGTGCTTAAGCTGTCATCATTTTTTTTACTTTTTTTTTTTTTTTTTACAGACAGCTGTAAAATTCTTGTGTCCAACCTGATTCCTCATCCTCTCCTTCTTCATCATCATCAGCTTGCTGGAGCGGTTCATCAACAGCCTCGCCTTCCTCCAGCTCTCCCTCGCCATCACCATGAAAGATCTCATCTGCGATCAAGTCCTTCTCATCATCATCTTCTTCATCATCGTCCAGTGTTTTTACACGGTCATATTTCTTCTTCTGTGATGCAAGGCAAATCAGTTCAGGTTTGCTTCAACTCTTTCGAGTATACACAAGTGACTTGAAATAGTAAGATGTCAGACTAAAAGTAAAAATGTACACAGAGACTACTTAGAGGAAAAATGCAATGTGAAGCCCTTCTTACCCTCCTCTTCACTTTGACACCCAGGTTTTCCTCAATTAGGTCAAGGTCATCATCATCCAGATAGTCATCGTAACCTGAAAAGGTAAAAAGTCTTAAGCAGAGGAAAAAACCTCAAGACAAGCGGCATTTTTGTTTCAGTGTTTAAAATCCAGGGTGGGAAATATTTTAAAAATGTAGATATAAAGATTTATTTGGTACATTTATAACAGAATGAAAATCTATGCTATCACTTTATATAGCAGCTGGAAACAACTCATCGCACACATCTGGTTCCATAACATATGGAGCTAAACATGAAGTACGCAACATGTGCCCAACAGATGGCTGAAATCTGTTTCAGGTTAACTCTCATTATTCAGAAGTATATTTTCCCATCACTTTAAAATCTACTGTTCACACAGTCTGGTACAAAAGGAAAGCCCATCAAACTCAATTAAAACTGCACCTGCTGTATAAGAAAACAGCCATATTAACTAAATCAGTTTTATATTTGAAATAAACTATTGACTGGTCAGTTTCATCAGTGTGTGATACTCAGTCCGAGCTTCTGTTCTTAAAAAGATTTTGACAAACACTATGGACTAACTACAAACTGAGCAATTTGGTTTTTCAGACACTAGAACCTGAAAGATTAAATATTATGCTTAGAATATATGATTCATATATCAGTGCTCACTGCTCAACCAACACATTAAGGCACCACTTTTCCTAAATTACAAACCCCATTTAACTTTTTTTTTTTTAACTATTTACTCTCTGCAGTAGTATTGAAAAATTCAATGGTTACATCACAAGCAACTGAGCAAAAAGAATCAATGAATAAAGCAATATGTTTCTACAAACTACATTTAGTCTGAGAAAAGCAAGCAATATGAAAACGCATTTTAAGAAGTCAAGTTATATCAGTGAAAAGGAGAGAAAAGGGAAAGACATGTCACAGCATTGATGGCAGTGGCCTTACCCTGCTGCCCAAGAGCAAATCATCAGCCAAACCAGGAAACATATGAGCCGATCATTGTTGCACTTCTACATGCTCACAGTAGGCCAAAACCATTTCAATAGTATGAAGGCAGGACCATCTACTTATCGTAGCAAAGATATAGTCAAATGTACTCACTTTTCTGGCCTTTCTGTGCCTATAATGCTAATCAACATAACATTTTTTCTGTTGCTGGTAATTTAGATTAAGCCGTTAATGAAGCCGTACTGTTTTGTAAATTTGTACATTTATATCACAAAAAGAAAAAAAGCTTTTATACTCTACTGTTGCCAATTTACTAAACCTTTTAAAGCACTTTTAAAGAGATCTGACTAGTGCTTCTATACATGCAGTTTTTCTGTCCTGGAGACACCTGGCATATAAGTTACAACTGTTGTTCCATTCACTAGATAAGGACTTCAAAATAACTGCCTGGAGGGGTTACCAAGATGACTGCAGAGTGCCAAGACTTGTTTCTAGAAGGATTTTAGTTGCATAAAATAACCGAGAATGCCGTTCCACTCACTGATGAGGCGCGATATGACAAAACAATGGAGCCCGAGTGATTCCACTCTAGCGACTGTTTGGGTAATATAGATATACATGTGCAATTTACTGAATTGATCATTTAAAAACACTAGGTGAACTTACTGCGTTTTTTTTTATGTCGACGCCTCACTTCCTCTTCTGAATCACTCCCACCTCCACTTCCACTTTTCCCCCCTTCTTCTTCCTCCTCTTCTACCTCATCTCCATCGTCAATGAAGCCACGTAAATTCCCCTTCTCATCTTGGTCTTCTGGGTTATCCTCGTCTTCTTCATCTGTTGAGAAATGACAAATGAGTGGTCCACATGCCATACAACTTCAACACACATTCTTGAAGTTAAAGTGATGAGATTTTACCATCTTCTTCCAAAAACCTCTGGTTCTTCTTAGGCTTTAAGTCCTTCTCCTCAAACTCCTCCTCTGATTCTTCTGCCTCACTCTCAATAAAGTCTGACATGACTGCTGTTCCTGGGAAAAAGTGTAAAATGCTGTTAGTAAATTTTAAACAGAGCAATATTGGATTCTCCCAACCCCAACCCCTCCAGTCCAGTCAGAACCCTGAATAGCTTAATGTATTACCAAAGACATTCTCTTATAATGTCACCAGTATTAAACAAATACTATCAGTTTGTTGTGATTAATTTGGTAACAATTCGATAGTAATACAGTACTATGCAGAAATCTTGAGTTGCCCCTCATCTCTTTAGGTTTTGCTAGAAAAGTTGGAAATAGGTGCAGTGATTTATTGAAACGTGTGCAAACATGTATGGAAATGCAGTATATAAGGAAAAAACTGAGTTTGTACTATTCTAATGAGCTTGAAAGTCAATATTTGGTATGACCACCTTTAACACAGCCTTAACTCTCTTAGTCAGCTTTCTTATCATTTCTTTAAGTAGCCTTCAGTAAAAGTTCTCCACAGTTCCTATAGGTCATTCAAAGCTCTTCTTTGGATGTTGGCTGCCTTTTGTTCTGTTCTCTGTCAAGATGATCCCACACTGCTTCAACAATGTTGAGGTCCAGTCTCTGAGGAGTCCAATCCATGACTGATGGTGTTTCATTGTGTGTTTTTCTACCCAGGTATGCTTTTACTGCACTGGTTTGGGATCATTGTCATGCAGAAAAATGAAGCCACTGCCAAGTAGATGTTTTCCAGGTGATTTTTCAAGGTGTTTCAAAGTCTGGTGGCACTTTTCTGCATTCATAATTCCACCTGTTTTGACAGGATTCCCAATACCACTGGCTGAAATGCAGCCCCAAACCATGACAGAGCCTGACAGTAGATAGAGCAACAGAAGGACCAGATGCCATCTCTCAGGTCCCATGTCAGGTCTTTGCTGGATTTTTTTTTCTTATTTCTTAGGACATGACTTTCAGATCCAGTTCAACTGCTGTAGATAGTTTTTAAGCACTGCCACTTTTTTGTCCTCCACTTGTTCAGTTTCCTCAAAATGTTTAAGGATACACTGCAGAGATCTGCTTGCAGTTTTCCATTAATATCTCACTGGGAATCCCCTTGATGCAAAATTACTGCTTTATGCCTGTCAAACTACAGACTGATGTTGGCATTTCTGTAGATACAACAAGTCCCTAAAGATAAGATTTAAAAGTGATTCTTTGCTAATGTGTCTGTTTTGTGTAGACAACATTGATTCATCCCTGAGTTAGGTGCCTGTGCTTGAATGATTAATGGGTCATGTTAAACAAGAACAACAAATATATATATATATATATATGTATATATATATATATATATATATATATATATATATATATATATATGAAAATGGTCAGGTGGACTGAAAATGAGTGAAAAAGCAGCCGATGTCCAAATAAAGGTTTTTAAAGATATTCAGAAAGATGGAAGAACTATTGCGCAAAGCCACTTAAAAAATTACAAGTCTGGCTCCTTGGAAGCAAAATCGAAGGAAATCATCGAAACTCAAGAATCAAGAACGAAAAATTACACTTGAAAATGACGTCCTTTTAGAGCACAAAAAACCCAACATTAACAGCACTTAAGTTTATGTTTTTAGTCGACCCTTGTAATGGTTTTCACTCTGTTATGATGCTAGGAAGATTTAACTAACGGGCTTTAACAATGACTTCACCTAGTCATGTCGCAATGCGCACACACACACACAACACTGACGGAGATTACCTAACAAACATACTTGCTTTAAATATAACGGTGGATTACCTTATACAAGTGAAATCTTCAAGTTAAAAAAAGGAAAAGGCTATTTCAGAGATAATTCTTATTACTAAGGACAGCTAAAACTATTATCTCTGGATGCTAGCAACCAACGAGGCTAAACGTATATTAGCAATGCTAGTTAACTGGAAAGCAAGATTACAGCTAGTACAATGGTGGCACGTTGTTGCTTTGAACCGTGTTAGCAGTAAAAGGCCAGCGTAGCGAAAGTAAATTCGCCGTCACATACATTAACCAAGGCCTCCAAACCAACTTCGCAGTTTAAGGCTGGTTAGTTAATGCTATAGCATATCGATGCGTTAGCCTGGCATTAGCTGCAAAGACAACAACAGCCACCAGCATTAGCACGAACTACTTAAAAAAGAAGACATCGCAGTGAAGACACAGCAGATAACCACGGTAAAATGTGGACTTACACGTCTCTGTGAGGTGGCGTACTCCGAATATTTTAACAGTAACAACTGTATTGTATTGTATTTTATGTTTCGGAGGGTGCACTTGCAAAAATGGCCGAGAACGAGCGGCGTGATGACAATTCCGGGATGGAGCAAGGGAACTTCCAACCTCTTCCGAAACACGGTAACTCCCCCTGCGGTTTGCCTCGACTCTACACAAAACTAAACAACTAAAATATCATTGTACCATACGTCAAGTGTTACTATCGGTAATGTATTTTTCCTAGCACAACTCTATTTTGAAGTGTAGTTCAGAGATGCCAAATAACCCCCGAAAATAACTCCCAACCCCAGGAAGACTGTGCAGTTACTGATCCAAGTCGCTAGGGGCGCTGCCTCTTGAACTGCATGCACATTGGCAGACTGTACCTCTTTAATGACGTAGCGAAAAATAATGCAAATCTCTGAGAGGCATCAGCAGCTGGTTGTTCTTGGGTTTTTTTTAAAAGAAGGAATGGGTAAAATAAACTGTGATGGCGTGACAGGCCTTCTACAGGCCCTCTTTTTATTGTTTTCCTGTATGTTTGGGCTCTCCGCTGGCACGGAGCTGAGCTTTGTGACCTGCGGATCAGTCATTAAACTGTTGAATGTAAAGCACAACGTGAGACTGCACTCGCACGACGTACGCTACGGGTCCGGTAGGTTCGCTCTCGTTGATCAAGCATTCGTAAACGGTCGTGTTTTTCGGCTAGCATTAAGTGCCGTTAATTCTTTTGTATAACTAAGTTTATATTTTTGGATAAAAATACGGTTCTGTATTTCTGTGTTCAGATATTAATGGTGTAAGTTTGTCATACAGTGCATCTTAACTCCATTATGTATGCAGTGGACATTTACACATACAAAAAGTGGTTAAATGTGCCTCTTTTTTAGGAGGTGAACTGTATTTATAAGGTTTGCTTGATAGTTGAACTTAGAATCAAATGAATGTGAATTGTTAATTATATCTTGTTATGTTTCCTGTGGTTTAGTTGACAAAACACACGCACATCTACACAACCACAGTCATAACACAGTTAAGACATGAACAATAAGTGAAATTACATCACCAACGCAAATATATAGTCCCTTTAAGTCACTAGCAGAAACACTGTTTACACAGTTTCCAAACATCTGCACTAGTTGCCAGAGCAAGAACCCAGGATGGTGTTAAATTTTTTGCAAGTCAACCCTAGGAAGGTGGAGTCTGTGTACAGGTGTTAATTACAGAGTAACTTATAATACGATATATATCACAATACGTTTCCCAAAAAAATGGATGATATCATGGCGAAGGGACGAGGTGTTCTGGGGATGCCATAAAGGGAGGAGTCCCCTGGGTAGACCCAGGACACACTAGAGAGATTATGTCTCTCGGCTGAGCTGGGAATGCCTGGATGAGTTGGAGGAGGTGGCTGGGGAGAGGGGGGTCTGGGCTTCTCAGCTTAGGCTGCCCCCCCCCCCCGCATTTACTGACTGTAGTGTCAGTGTTTGTGTTAAGTACTTCTAAAAGGAGTTGTAAAGTAGTATAATTGTCAGTTAAACTGGCCACACTGTTTAGACTGTTTAGAGCTCCTCTCTCTTCTTCCTCTTGTTTCAGAATTTAGAGGTCACCACAGCGGATCATCTGCCCTCATTTCACCCTATCCCGAGCATCCTCCTCTGTCACACCAACCCACTGCATTTCCTCCTTCACTACATCCACGTATCTTCTCTGCAGTCTTCCTCTTTTCCTCCTGCCTGACAGCTTCATCTTCAACATCCTTCAATATCCACTTTCCCTCCTCTGCACATGTCCAAATCACCTCAGCCTTGCCTCTCTAACTTCATCTCTACACTGCTCAACCTGAGCTGCCCTTCGGATGTACTCATTTCTAATTCCTGTCCCTCTCGGTCACTCCCAATGAAACACTTCACATCTTCATATCTGCCACCTCCAACTCTGTCTCCTGTCTTTTTTGTCAGTGCCACTGTCTCCAAACCATACATCATAGTTTGTCTCACTACCATCTTGTAAATCTTTCTTTTCACTCTTGCCGTTACCTTTCTGTCACAAATCACCCATGACACTCAGATGAGTGTCATGGGTGATCCAGTCCACCCTGCCTGCACTCTCTTCTTCACTTCTCTTGCCCACTGCCCGTTGCTTTGGCTGGTTGACTCTAGGTATTTAAATTCATCTTTTGACCTCTCGCCCTCCCCTTGCCCCCAACAACTACCCTAACTGAGCCTGGGAGTTTTTCCTTCCCACTGTCCCCAACTGCTTGCTCACAGGGGGTCATTTTAATTGTTGGGTTTTCTCTGTGATTACTGTCAGGTCTTTACTTTACAATATAAGGCACCTTGAGGCAGCTGTTTGTTGTGATTTGGCACTATATAAATAAAACTGAATTAAACTACCTTCACTACTCCTTGCACCTTTATCATTACACTTGTTTTTCTCATTCACACATATGTGTTTTGTTGTGCTTCTGCTGACTTTTCCTCTTGTCTCCAGTGCATACCTCCACCTCCTACTCCTTACTAGAGCTCCTACATGTTTTAGTACAAATGTCAGTATTTGGCCCCCCGTGTATCCGGTAATGTATCATAAAAATAAACAACATGACATATTGCTGTATACTGAGAAAACTTTTAGAGATAACACAAATTTCAGTAATCATAAAGATAGTAGATACTGCATGAAATTTGCTTTTTTTGTTTTTAACTTGGTTTGCCTCTAATCTCTAACAGCCTTCTGCTGACTGTGTGTCTGAGACAGGTAGCGGACAGCAGTCTGTAACAGGGGTTTCTGCAGTAGAAGACAGCAACAGCTATTGGAGTGTTCGCGGGACCAGTGATGCCTTGTGCCATCGGGGTACCCCGGTTAAGTGTGGGCAGACGATTCGCCTCACTCATGTCAACACAGGCCGTAACCTGCACAGCCACTATTTTGCCTCCCCACTGTCGTCTAACCAGGTGGGTGGTGTGAGAAGTAAAAGAGACCAGATGAGCGCTTTGGGATGTGTGGGATTATTTCTTGGCAAAGATTGGGAAAGGATGTCAGCGTGTAGAAGACGGGCTTAAATGTTTTTTTGGCCTAATTCAAAAAAGCTGATTAGAAGAATGTCAGTGAAATGTCCCAAATTCACCAAAAGTCAGCCAAGTTTAAGAGATAAACAGCTGTAACATGGTGGAAAAAAGAGAAGGCCTTTCATTTTTTATTCAAAACTAAACCAAAATCTTGTGGTGGACCTGAGCTGACAGCAGTTTTTTTATACTGAACAAACTCTCTGGGGAAACAGCCTCGGGTCAGCAAAAATCTCTCAAATCCTGAGAAAGTGTGAGAACGCTGTCTACCCAAAGTGTCAGAGGGTTGGAAGACACGTGTGTTAAGAAAACAGACATTTTAGTTTACATTTCTACTCAGGTAACTGTTCCTAGAGTGTTTCTGTGTGTATTAGATGATTTTGAGTAATGCAAAAATCAGTACAAAGGTTTGCTTTGTGAGTCACAAGACTGATTAATCCAGATGGATCCGGAGTGACAGATTAGATTAATACAGTCAATTAGCCAAGAATAAACAATCCTGCTCCTTTATTAATCTCTAAGCTTTCAAGTTTGCAGACATGTACAAAGTCACAGCTTTTATCACTACTGGATGACAGTGTGAAATTACCACAATAGTAAATAATTTTATGCACATAGACCACTATGACTGTATAATATACACTGCATATTTTCAGGAGCTCTCATCCACTCAAGAAGCCCAATACTTTATTTTGAGTGGTACTAGTACACCATTCACCATGTACTTTGGGTGAAGAGACAAGAAGCCAGAAAAACATTATTTATTTTCATTATTATTTGTTTCAAGTGTTGTGATATCTAGACTGATAAATATTCAAATTTGTGAAAGTTGATCCTTTTGTACAGAAGTTTAAAACAGCTCAATTTGAGCAGCAGGAAAACTGCACAGGACAGAATAAAGACAAGAAAGATCCTTTTTTTCACATGTAAAATCCAGACGTGTAAATCAGAGTCCGACACTGCCCCAGTCACACAGGCCTGTACACTGTTCGGTAACCCCCTTGGCAACCACAACCAGTGATGCCTTGTGCCACCGGAGTAAAAAAAGAGGATTTCTCAACACTAACTACTAACAAATGAAAATTTGAATAAAAGTCATTTAGTGGTTGCTGGAGGTCACAAAGATATGGTGTTGCCAGGGGGTTCTCCAACCGACCTCTACGTGTAGGTCTGTGTGACTGGGGCTTTAGATGCAGCAGACATCAGAACTTTGTATGATCTGCATCAGGTTTGTTCTCACTCCAGGAAATACTTCTGAAAAACTAGACTGAAGCTGGTTACGCCTCAGAATATTTCATGTGGTGTGCACATTCGATCATCCATCTGTGTATCTTCTAAACCAATTATTAAATGGAGTCAGAGGGCGGCTGAAGCTTATCACAGCTGTCGCAGGGCGACAATCAGTCTATGCCCTGGACAGGTCACCGGTACATCACAGGGCTAGTAAAATGTCAGTGCTAAAAATGTTAATATTTGATTATTATTTAAGTTTTAATGATTTAAGTTGATGTAACTTTATGTTACATCACTGATCTATCCACCACCTTGGTAGTTTCATTGTTCATTCAACTATTACTACTTTTGATTGTTTTGATGTCTCCCAAGGGGTTGCCATGTTTGAGTTGACACAGATGTTATGCCAGATGCACTTCCTGACACAAACCTCTAGGGCAAATGTGTTATCCACTACATCACATGTAACACAATTAAAAGACATCCAAGCAATCATGAACCATTTATTTGATCAATATTAACCAAACAAAATAACAGATGAAGATTAAACAGTCCATCCTCAACTTACATGATCCTGATCCTCTTTGTTTCCTTTTGGATTTGGAGGGACATTAGCCCATCAGGCCAAAACGGTGGGATTATATAGTTTCCTGGGTGTATCCTGCAGATTAAAATGTTTTCACAAACTTGTGATTTAACAGTTTTGTTTGGTTTAGGCAAGAGGTGGCTCCTTTAGAGTGTGGAGGAAGCAGGACACATAGTGACCGTGTGCTGACTGTCAATTCTGAAGACAGTTATGTGGGCTCAGTCTAATATTATACAGACTTTGCACTTGGGAGCCACCAGGTTAAAGACGGTTCAGTAATATCTAGAGAAGTTCAGGCTCCAGTGCATGTGTAAAAGCAGCGGTAGGTCTTATTTATGTCTGGAACGTTAAAGGGTTGTAGAAGCGATCCAAAAATATTCCACGAAAGAAAGCGCCTCAGCTTCTCCTTTATTCCCTTTCCACCAGCCCTCTGACCTCTTCTCCTTTTTCACAGGAGGTAAGTGCATTTGGCGAGGAAGGAGAAGGGGACCACCTTGATGAGTGGACAGTTCAGTGCGGGGGATCCGTGTGGAAACGGGAGGAGGCTGTCCGCTTCCGTCACAGGGCCACTGATGCACTACTGTCTGTGACAGGGGAGCAGTATGGACGACCGATCCACGGTCAGACGGAGGTTCATGCCATGTCAAGCCCCAGCCAGCACAGTCTGTGGAAAGCCATGGAGGGTATCTTCATGAAGCCCAGTGAGAGCCCAGCAGGCAGTCGAGACTACAGTCACCCACACACAGAGTTTTGAACTTCACTTTTCTTTCTCTGCTTCTGCCTTTTCCTATTTTCTTCTCTGCCTACTTCTTTCTCTAATCATGTACCAGCAGTCCCTTACCTTCCCCTGAAGACACTTCGGAAACAATACAAGAAGCTTAAGAAGATCCAGGAGCTACACTCTGACTTAATCTGTGAAAAGCATTATAATTTTCCTTAAAAGGTACAAGAAGACATTGCGTATTGAACATATTGTTTTAGTGTATGTTACCAATAATGTTTTTCACAGTTTGTAACACTTTATGTCCAACAAGAAGTCGTCCTGCTAGCTTTTATTTATTGTCACACTATAACACAGAAGGGAGTGCGGGTTTTGCACATTAATTGATGTAAGTCATCCTGTGTTTAGTTGGACTAAGAGACATTGTTACAGTTGTGCCTTTATCCTTTAAAAAAACAAACATTGTGAGCATCGTGGAGCCTTTTAAACTTTTAGAAGCATGGAGACTTGATTCCATTTTATAGTATATTAGCCCATGTTCTACACAAGCAATGGCCAAGCAGTATTAATATAGAAAATATTTTTTTTCCCCTTTAAGTCAGTGTTGCCTATGAATTATCCCACACTGATGAACCATGAGAAAATAAGCAGTTTTTCTGTGGATGTTTCTTTTAAGGGGGACCTATGTGCCATATTTTTATTTTCTGAAATGAATAGAGTGTCTTTGCATGATTCACAGTTCAAAAAGGTCTTTCTTTATGTTATGCCTTGGTGGAGACCCTCAGTTTGAGCACTGTCTCTACAGTATCTCCCTTACAACTCTCTTTAAGCCAGCTTTCTTTTGATTGGCTGCCTCTCACAAATAGAAGGTCTGAACAACAGGTGGGTGGGGCTCTGCACTTACTGTCTGAGCTGTGTGCCTAGATAAACATATAAAGGACCCCTGAAGAGTAGAAGACCTGTGTGAAACAGCATTCAGAGCAATCTGAAGTCCGAGCTTTTGGCTTACAGGTATTACTTGCATACATGATTTGAAACTTTGGCCACATTTAATATCCACTATTATATTACAGTATATGTGTGTGTGTGTGTGTATGACAGAAAATTAGGATAAGAATAACAGGTCCCCTTTAATGCACTGAATACTGTTTATTGTCTTTGTTCAGACAAGTGCAGGGAGATAGTACAGTGTTTTACATTCATGCTGTCTGTGCATGCATATGTGTTATAGAGGTTCAAAGAACATCGGCAGTGAATACCTCAGATTAAAGAGTTTCTCATGCAAACCATTGTCAGAGTGACTTCTTTGTTCCATTGACCACATTTTACCTTAAAGCAACTTGAAATCACCTTATGAAGTCTGACCCCTTAATTTCACCCACTGTGATAACAGACTGAAAGATTTGCAAGTAAGCCGGCCTGTTAATACTTATCTGGACCATTACACTACACATAATGCCTTGTTTGTCCACCTAATGGTATCTTTGGTTCATTATCTGGCGGTTAATGGGGTTTGGGTGCATCTGCTTTGAGGCTATTCTCACTTGTATTTGACCTGTGCTCCCTAATTATCATGATTTAGAGTTAGTGTTGATGTCGGCATTGCTCCACAGGAATCCTCTGTCTGGAACAAACTGACAAATGTGTTAATTCACCTCTAGACATAACAGACTGCATCACGCAAAATCAACTTTTAAGATGCAGCTTGTAACACCCACTAAGATGAATTCACTCTGAGCATCTATGTTTGGACATGATATGTATGAAGGTGATGTCAGAGTGAGCTCTCTGCAGATGGAGATGTTGCTTTATGTGCAATGTGGGGAATGAGAGGAGCTCAGTGCCAACCATGCTGTGTTGTTGTTCTATTTTTAAGCTTGATATTTAAAAGTGACACTGCAGCGATGATAGCAAGTGACAAAGCAACAACCTGAGCTTTAAATTATTAATACTAGGTGAAAATGCTCCTGTTTGCAAACTTACTTTGAGCCAAAAAAACAAACAAACAGATCTACGGTCATGCAAAAATACAAGCACACACCCTTTCAATTCTAAGGTTTTATATATCAGAACATAATAAAAAAAATCATTTGGTCTTTATTGGATCTTTAAAATCAGGTAAATACAAGTTGAGATAAACAACAACACATACATAGACATTTTACACTGTGTTATTATTTATTCAACAAAAGCAAAAAATCCCAAAATGCAGAAAATGCCTGTGAAAAATTAAGTACACCTCATGATTCAGCAGCTTGTAGAACCACTTTTAGGAGTAATAACTGGAAGTAAGTTTTCTCTGCCTGGCTTTATCAGTCTCTCAGAACTTGTGGAGGAATTAATGCCCCGATCTGCTTTACAACATTGTTTCAGTTCACTGAGGTTTGCAGGCACAGCTCTCTTAAGGTCCCCCCACAGCATTTCAGCTCCTTGATTCTTTTCTTTTTCAGCCATTCTGTTGAAGATTTGCTGCTGTGCTTGGGATCATTGTTCTGTTGCATGACTCGATTTTAGTCGCGCTTTAGCTGTCAGACAGATGGTCTCACATTTGACTCCAGAATACTTTGGTGCACAGAGGAGTTCACGGTCGACTCAATGACTGCAAGGTGCCCGGCTCCTGTGGCTGCAGAAGAAGCCCATATCATCAGCCCTCCACACACTGTGCTTGACAGCTGGTGTGAGGTGTTTGTGCTGATATGCTGTGTTTGTTTTTTGACAAACGTGATGCTATGCGCTATGGACAAACATCTGCACTTTAGTCTCGTCTGTCCAAAGGACTTTGTTCCAGATGTTTTGTGTTTTGCAAACCTGAGCTGTGTTGCTGTGTTCATTTTAGAGTGGCTGTTCGAGTCCCGGCCTGTTGCTAGTTTGCCCGCGTGTCTTTCCCTGTATCCCTCCCCCGTTTCCTGTCTCCCTCCACTGCTGTGGCCAAAAAGTAAATAAGAGAGGCTTTTTCCTGGCAATCCTTCCACACAAGCCAAACTTGTTCAGTCTTTTTCTAAGTGTGTTGTCATTTAACATGCTAACTGAGGCCTTTAGAGTCTGAGATGTAGCTCTTGGGCAATTTGTCTGAGAATCGCACAATCTGACCTCGGAGTGAATTTGCTGGTAAAATTGGCAGCTGTCTTGAATGTTTTCCACTTATGAATAATCTTTCGCACTGCAGAATGATAGCCTTCAAACCCTTCACAGATTCATGAGCAGGTTTTCTAAGATCACTGCTGATCTCTTTCCTCCTTCAGAGCAAACTGCCAAAACATCTGCCTTTATAGAGGTGTTCACACTCGCTGATGATCAAAAAAGTCAAGTGCATTTGATTAGCAGCACCTGACTGCTCCTTACAGTGCCCTCTTGTTATCGAAGCAGTGGGGTGTGCTTAGTTTTTGTTAAATAATGACACAGTGTTGGTGTTCACCTGAAGTTATTTTTTTTTACCTAATTTTAGAACATGGTAATGACCAGATGATTCTTTAAATTATGTCCTGATAGTAAAAACTTTCTTTTTTATGTGACTGTGGTGTATGTGCATCATTAATGTTGTATCTTTTTGTGTTGCTGTCATTATTGTGAGCTGCTTATATCTGAATTATTTCAGGATTCCCTTACACAAACACTGTTCAAAATAAACCACAGTTGCTATATTTTTCTATCAAAACAAGATTTTATTGCATAAACATATATGGATATATTTTTTTGTTTGTTTTAGATTAAACAGATTAAACTTATTATTTGCATTTTAAATATCCATTCAGTTGGTAACTATTGCTGTTTTCTTTCTCCTTTTCTAAGCAGCATGCCAAAGTTGTTTTAAATATCTGTGTTAGGATTTATCTTTATACAATCTACAACTGGTAAAAACATGTTCGGTAAAAACAAATCTCAAAAGCAACTTTCAAAAACATGAAAATCATGAACCGATCCCGTCCTGATACAGATGTCCAGTATAACAATGTAAACATCAAAAGTGTCGATAAAAGGTCTTGTTTTCCTTACACAGCCATGCAAGGATGTCTGAATGGCACAATTATTGGAGGATTGTTAAGATAAAGTGGTCAATGCTGGTTTCAAAAAGGGTCGTGATGCTAACAGACAAAGGTGGAGACATGGTCCACTGGGCAAATGTCAAAGACAAACTGACTTACAAGGATAAGTGTAGCATACATTATACAGCAGTTTATACAGGACAATGAGGCAGTGAGAACATTCCAGTAAAACCTAACGTGAAGAAAACACACAACATATTGAAGTCAATATAAAGTTTAACCACCACAGTGAGGCCTACAGACTCTACTCTAGATGACGTGAAACAGAGATGACAGTGACGTGACCTTGTATTTGCATATTTATGAAAATGCCCTCATCCGCAGTCTGATTTGATTAATAGCTGGTAGAAACTAGAAAAATGGCTATTACTGTATAAATTGGAGAGTCAAATACAGTATGTGACAGTAGTACATACATACCTACATTTAAACCAAGGCTGTGCCACCACAAAGAAAGATTAATTGGATTCCCTGTCTTTCAAAGACACGGAAATCTAAACAACAACATGCATACTGATTTACAGTATTATACATTTTTGCTGTGATCTTACAAAGCTATTTTTTAAATTTATTTTTAAAGAAAGCCCTCTCCCCTCTCGCCTTCTTTATATTCTGTCCAACCTGGACACGTGGTTGCAGATTAGTTTGACTGAAATATATAATTGTTTTCATCCGCCCTGCCAAAGAGCTAGAAAACAAATTAAATTGCTCCAAATTCTAAGTGGGAACAAACCAGTCTACAATAATATCCAAGGGGAGCACAGTGCTGTCCACATACACTGCTGTTATGGCATGTTGCAATCTGGGATAATGAACACTAGTGTGTGTAAAGCTACATCTACATAGGGCTGGGCTATTTGGTTGAAATAACTGTAAACAATATTTGCTGTAATTTCCACTAATTCCTTAAATGTGTTTAGTAAAACTTGACCTTTTCTCAGTATCCACAATGCTGTTCCAATGTCAGCACATAAATGAGGATATTTCTTTCTTTCCCAGCCCTACACTAACTCCACCAAGTACAACTTCATCCTCAGATTTAATATGTGGTGTCATTGACATGTTCAGCCTCGGGTGTCTCCATTACCAAAGATTGTAATCTCCTACAAGGTCTTTCCTGAACTTTTTCATCCCAGTAAGCCTTGTAAGAAAAAGTAGTACTATTAAATCTGAACCATAAAACACAGCAGTGACCCCAGAAACTACTACAGGTATTAGAGGAGTCACCTTCAGTTCTTCCATCCAACCGAGAGCAACTGCTGCAACAGTCCAGTTTGGCACGTGGAAAGAAACAGGGAGTGATGCAGACCAAAGTGCCCTTGGGATACTGACACAAAACACATATCAAAGCTCACATTTAGTGGTGGTGGTGTTCTTCCCCCTGTAGACATTGTAAACATGGCTGTTCAGGCGTTTACCTGCAGTTCTTATTTTCACCACTAGACGGCAACCTTGTCCAAGAAAACGGCTGTATTAGACAATATGTCACAGCTCTACTACGAATATATCCCTGATATAGCTCACTAGTTTTTATCTTTCATACATTCTGCTGTTGAGAGGAACAATACATTACACGAGCTAAGTAATATTATATATACAGTGAAATCCATGGGGAACAAGGTGGGGTAATGTTTGGTATGGCAGTGTAAATAGTGGCATGCTTTTGCATGATTTATGTTTACCACAGCTGGGCAGTATTACAACGACATGCTGAGCTCAAACAGTACATTCCTAAACATACTGTAGATGCTTCTAGTCCTCACCTCATTTGATTTGATGTCGCTTGTTTTCTTTTACATCTCTCAGACAGCTGGCGCTTACTTGTGGACAACACTGACTTTTATGTGCCACACAAACTTTACTCGACCAATCGATCAATCATTCAAGCAGTACTAAAGAGCACTGATAGTAGGATAGCAATGACTCTTGAGTGGGTTTTCACTGAGTACTGAGTTGTGCTTCTTGTAGATTCACATAGATTTTATGTGTCCCAAGATTGGTGGACTGAGCTGAGAATGAAAATGAAAAAGTGTTGTTTTTACACATTACTGTATGTATGTGTATATATATATATATATATATACACATATATATATGTAGTGCCCAACATTCAGTGCCCACATTCACTCATTTCACATTCAATGCAACTTCTGAGGTTGTCCATAATAACCAGTATTCATTTTAGGAATGGCTCAAAGCACCTGATGCACATTTTCGGCAATTAGAAAATCAAGTTTAAAGGGTGGTCTTGATCTCGAAAACAGCAAACTGATACCCCCACTTAATTTCAGCATTTTATATAAAAACAGATTGCAGTTCAGGTTCCCTATGATCAGTAAATCCAGTAACTCTATGTGGTGACATCGTCAAAACAGCTCTTTTCATTTTACTCACATCATCTGCTTTTGTAAGTTCTGTTCAAATTAAACTTAAAAACTTAAAAAATAAAAACAAACAAACAAACAAACAAACAAAAACCCCTCAACTGATTGTTTAGAGAAGTGCTTGGGTTGTGGTCCAGCTTTGGCTGCAAAGACAAGATGTGAGGTCATGGCTATTCTGTCCACTCCCCATGCTCACAGTGCAATTGGTTACTCCATGCCATTCCGCAGCATCTGATTGGCTGCGATGAGCATGACACTGATGATGAAAGCCATAGCAAAGGCGCAGATCAGGCTTTTCCTGACACACGTTTGCCTGTTCTTCTTCTTGGGATGAACTGAGAGGAGTGAAAAAGAAGAGAAAGGAAGAGATCATTTTTGTTATTATATTAACTCATGTGACTACACGTAGATTTTTCTTTTGTATATCTTATGTGATGGTACATGATGTTGCTATTGAGTTCAGTTTGACAACAAAGAAATAGAAACTACAGGATCAAATGTTTAGCTCGAAGTCACTCACTCCCATGTGTTGTGGTTTGCTTTACTTTCTCCCCATATTTTTCCCGCCAATTTTGTGCACCACCTGCTGCTAATCCAATCAATCTCCCCAGTGTACGTGTCCCTCGCTTTCCAGTAATCAGTTGCCAGATTGTCTCGTTCTGCTCCATTGTCAAGCTATCAAGCAATTTCCAAATTTACTTCCTTCTGTGTGATATTCTCCCCATTTCTTTGATTTACTGCTTGGTATGTTTGTCTGTTTTTCCCTACTGCATCTTCTGTCTTGTTTGCAATGCCAAGTGGCCATCTGCATATGACCTCAACTTGGCAAAATATTGGACTGTTGGATTTTATTCTGCCCCTGGTTTCCTGCATTTGGGTCCTTCTCTCATGTGAGGTGTTGGTCTGACATTTTGGGAAAGGAGTTTTCTTACAGAGAGTTAGACCAGAAGATCAATATCACGTCTATGTTTATGCATCAAGTGCAGAGCCAGAGGTGAGAAGCAGTCAGCTTAACCTACCCTAAAACTGGAAGTAAGGTGAAATTGTTAGCCTGTAGCACCTTTCTACCAGGATCTCCAATAAATAAATAATCTTTTGAAGTTCACAAGCAGCAAAGACTCTAAGAAATCGCTGTTGTAAGAGATATCTCACAAGAAAAACAAAAACATTTTCCCAGAATTTCCTACTGCAGCATTAAAGAGGCAACAGATAACTCCCCTCAGCTCCCTGCTACTGTCACAGTGGATTGTGTCTATTTTAACACACTCAGTTTGTTGGCTTAATACATAGGCAGGTTTCGTTACCCGCTGATCCGGTGATTTTTACTGGCTATGCAACTGTGCCTTGATTTTCCTGGGAGATTTCATGGCTGATTGCAGAGAATTGCTCAGTGAAAGTGAGGCTTATAGGCAGCCCATCTAAATGCTGACTGGTATCATTAGTCTATAGCTAAGGCATTTTGAGCTGCATTTCATAATAGTAAGTTAAAGCCAAAAAAAAAAAATCATGTTTGCCATAGAAGAGATTAAATAACATACAGTGCAGCTGTGCCAATACGTATATTACAAAAGACACGGTTTACTGATATTTTAAGCAAGTGTGCAGCTTTATTAAAGAAGCTCAATGAGGCCATTTAAGGGTTGCAATCTCCCACCCATAGGCAACCCCTGTGATCACGTAATCAAAGCTCAGGTGAAACCTGAGTCTCTGAGTGAAAACTGTGGCATATTTTCAAAAGCTTCAGAAATGTGAGGAAACAGACTCTGTTCTTTGACTCAAACAAATGCAGGTAAAGCAGCAGTTAGCATTTCTAGATGCCATATTTTGCAGTTCATCAATGTGACCTAGATCATTGAGCTGATGTGTCCCCAGTGTAAAGACAATGAATTCATGGGAGGCAAATACTGGTTACAATGCATGCGAATCTGCAGCAAAAACAAAGACAACAGGAGCAAGGTGGAACTTTTCTTCTGCTTGGGATGTTTGGGCTGACAGGTCCTTTTTTTCATCTCAAAGACATTAACTTTGGAGACTGTGAGAAAAAGATGAGCAGAGACAGATGTGTCCTCCAACAGGCCTTGCAGCGGGAGTAACAACCAAAAGTTTCCTTGCTGTCAGCTCGCTTGTCTCAGGTTATTAGAATCACACGCTGCATCAATAAATCAAGTCTGCGCTCAGACTTGTGGATCTAAGAGGAACAGTGAAAGGCACTGGGGTCCCACCGGACAGGAAGCAGATGGGAAAGAAGCAGGCATGAAAGAGGGAAGTTGAGTATGTGGGAAGAGGGTTAAATGTGGAGAGGAGTACAGCTGTTGTCTATACGTCTTCATCTGTTCTTTATCCTCCCCCCGGCCTATTTCCCCACTTTCTACATCTTTATAGTCTTCGTTTTTCTCTCCCTAACTCCATGATATAGCTTTCCCTCAACACCCAAAAACTTTGCAAGAGAGAATGCCTAGCCAGCAGTTCCCTGATCTCTTTAGCCTCTTATCTCCTGTCCCTTCTCCGCTTAGTTTCACCATTCCCCTCTAGCTGTCTCTTTTAAGGTCTCCCCAAGACTGAGGCCCAGTACCCAGTGGATTCATTAAGGCTTTCCAAGTTTTCCAGTGCCTTTGATCTTTCTTTACCTTTGTCTTAGTCTTACTTGGTGGATGTTTCACAGCAGACAGGCAATTTTGGGAACTGCGGGGTCAGGGTTAGGGTTTTATTTCTCTATTCACCCTACAGCAACATAAGTTGCTCTTATCTTCTGTATTTCAACTGGGCAGTCAAACATTTAGCAGCCCACCAACCTTCAATCATTCTTGCTCCCGGCTTAGAAACTCAAAAAAAAAATGAATGCATAACCATGGGATGTTTAGGTTTTATCATCTAAATATTACATCTACACTCTTGATTTTACCTCGCTTTTCTGACGAGATCAACACTTCACAGCTGAAACTTGTCTGATGGATATAGCAGCAGATTAAAAATGAAGGATTTCACCTTGAAGTTTTGCTAAAGAACACTTAAAAAAGTGCTTCTGCAAGCTCTGAGAGTGTTTAAAAGTGCCATACACATCCGCCCTCATCACAGTGCTATGTATTTTCCACTTTATTTGCATAGAGCAAAGTTTCCCCCTTTTCCTGAGAGTTCTCATTTCTCTTAACTTTACTTCTTGCTAAGCAACTGGGTTACTCCTTCAGTTCTGGCACATCTCGACTGCCAGTCAAGTCCCATACCATGTTCACTTCTTTGTTCATTTTTTGAAGTCATTTTCATTCAGTCAAACAGACTGATATATAAAGCCCCCACGACAAGTTCTATTGTAAGCCTGAAGCTCAGCATTTTCACCTTTGCCATCTTGCTGTTTGAAAACAAGCTAGAGGAAGCTCTGACGGAGAAATCAGGCGACAATTTACGGTCACAAAGGTGGGACTTGGACACAAGGAAGATCCAGCTTAGAGTGGAAATGAAATACAGTACTATAATTTACACCATGGAGCCCTACTTCAAAAAACTCTCACAGACTTAACACTGTCCGTGTAAATGTCTAGCGTGTCCATTAGGTCTGTTGGTTGTTTGGTTGGTCCCTATAGTCCTACATTAGTTTATGTTAACAGAACCAATAACACCATGGAAAACAAGAAAATTAAAAACACAATTTTATTCAGTATTGAGGTGTAATTTAACCTCCAGTTATACTGAGATATATTAAGTCTAATGTATTAAGTTATATTAAATCTTTTTCTTTTCCAAGCACAACCAACCAGTTTACAGCATAACAGGTTACTACAGGCGCATCACACTACAACCACAACTAAGTTTCCTACCAAAGAACGATTGGGAATCCTAACATCCATCAGCATCTGCACAGGATAAAAAAACCCCTTACATTCTCCTTTACTTATATTCCAGCTTCATTTTCCCCACTTCTAGTAAAAAGTAATCCACTCAGCGAGTTAATGTCATCAAACATTAAAAATTTCCAAGGTTTTCTAAAACTGATATCTCTTCCTAGGATGCTCCTTGTTCTTGGTCCATCGCACACATCAATCAATCAAATGCAGTGCTGAGGTCAGACAACTATTGTCTGTGCTTCAAGTATGAAGGAATTTAGCTCATCTTAGCAAAAAAGACAGGAATCAGGAAGCAAGCCTGGCACTTTCCAAAATTCATGTTAACACCACATATATTTGTACAGACCACACCTCAACAGAACTGTATACACAAGTATTTGTGGTTTCATGGCAAATAGTTGTGAGCGCTACGGTGTGCTTTAATTGTTTGCTTGAGACTTTTCACTCTTTTGTTTGCTAAGCAGACTCCAGGAAGACAGCACACAGTATCTGCCCCCCCCCCCCCACACACACGCAAACTACTCGATTTTCATGGACTGATAAAATGGAGAAAAAACCCCAGAGAAAAAAGAGAAAAACAGACCAAACTGTGAGCTTTAGAAGCATTTTGGGTATCTTACTTTGCAGAATGCCAGATTAGCTGCCAGCTTGATATCAAAGTGAAATGCCATTTCTTTTTTACTCTGTTTACTTATCCCCCAAACTGTGCTTTATGTTGGAGCATGGTGGGTATGGTTTTTGTTTCGTCCCAAGCAATCAGTGGTGAAGGTTGTTCAGTTTAAGAGGTTTCATTAAGTTAGCTCAGAGCAACTTGTATTGATGTGCCAACTCATGCATCCTGACAACGTTTTTTTCTTCATTTTTTAATGAATACGGCTAGTTAGCAATGCAGGGAGATGATGTCCTCATTTCCATCCTCCTAAGCTCTGATTGGTTGATTATCTCTCATAAACAGCCACCAGGGATAAGCTGGTTTTCCCCTGCTACTTGTCTAATTGCCTCTTGGCTGTAGCTTCATAGCACACAGAAATAAAAGTGATATTGATCTACTCACCAGGCTCTTGGCAAAAAAGCAAATATGTATATTTTGGATTGTTTAATCAGAGTACTATTTACTGCCCCAAATCCCATTTTATATAAGCAAAGTTTCCGTGAGAACAGCTTCCTCACCTCCCTCATACTCAGGGCAGTTCCCTGAGGTTTCATTGAGGCTCTCCTCCTCGGTGATGATAATGTTCTCTATGTCCTTCATTGTCAGGTGGTCCCGGAAGGCGTGGAACAGCACCTGCTTCAGCTCATCCAGAGACAGCTGCTGCATGTCAAACTGCAGGGGCACACAGCAATCAATGCAGAGACACAATCAAACACACACTGGCTTTATTAGGGCGGATAAATATAGAAGACTGAGGTGCGAAACGTAAAGACTGTAGGAAAAGATGGTATACAAGAATCTGTGCTTAATTAGGCATTTGTGTAACACAGAGATACAGTATGTAGGTAGGAACTGTGTCAGTTGTAATGTAAAGAAAACTGGTGCTATTTTTGGTGCATGAGTCATGATATAATCCTTTTCCCCCTGTTCATATATATATAGGTGGAGAAACTGGTATGTTGACTTCCACATAGGTGGTTGTTATGTGTAAATAATTATAACGATTGATAAGGGTGTCATATATCCATAACTTGAAGTCAGAAGTCTGTCCAACTTTCTGCCTCACATCCAATTCACATCTATTCAAACCCCCCCTGCCCCAGAGGATCAATCCAGGGATACACATGCACATATCCCTCAAGCCCAGCATGTAGGTCTAGATTATTTACCTCACTGACTGCCTGAAATACAATCAGTCGCTTGGTTTAGCACAGCAGATGGACACAGAGAGGCAGGCACGGCGAAGACGAAGAAAATAAGGGTTTGATGGAGAAAGGAAGAGAGAGACGCCGAGATAAGAAAATAGGAGAGCACGATGAGGTCAATGAAAAGGGAGACGTGTGAAGTAGTGGGAGACAGATGGAGAAAACAGAACTGGCAGACAGTGGTGGTAAAAATGTAAAAGAGCTGCAATGGTGCAGAAGAAATGCTCATTTTAACAAGGGAAAGATAACCCTGCTCTTGCTTTACTGGCTTGCTCACTATACACTAAAATACTAAAAACAGTGCGCTTTATGACTAATGACTTTAGGGAAAATGACAGATGGTGTTTAAAAAAAGGGGAGGAGGGCTTAGAAATTATTTTATAAGCATGACCTTGTGTGGAAGCTAAATATTTATTTGGGACTTACCAATTTCTTGCTAAGAGCTTACACTGCCTGCCTGGTCAGATTTGAAGTTGAGGCCCATTTCTTGTTTAATCGACAAGTTTCACATTTTGGGGAAAAAGAGTGATTTGCTTTTTTGCTGGCAGTTCAGTGTGCAGACTCATCTCTGTCCATTAAATATGATGCTAAAGCCAGTATGTAGTTAGCACAATGATGTGGAACAAAGGGGTAACAGCCCTTTGCCAAGTATAGACTTGTGTATCTCACAAACTACAGAGCCAGACGAGCTGTTTTCCTGTTTCCAGATTTTACTGAATACAGCTATAGCAGCAAATATGGACAAATATTGTATTAGAGTGGATTTAATCCTTTCATTTTTCCATTGTCATAAAATAATTGATTTATAGCATCATTTTTAAGATGAATTCTGGAGTCTTGTCCTGATGCTCAGATTTTTTTTTTCTGTGTCCTGTTGTATTTTGTTATACTTAAATTTCCTTTGACTGCCTGTCCCACTCAGGTGTCACCTGTGTCTAATTGTCCTTCCTTTATGCGTTCAGTCAGTGTCTTCCTCTCTCTTTGTGCCTAATTGCCTTTGTATCTTGTGTTGTGTGTTTCAGCTGTTGTCTTTGGAAGTTCTTTCTTCTTCTCCTCCATCAGCTCAGTACCGGTAAGGTCAGGTTTGAGAACCAAATATTACATACAGTAGTCTCAGGTAGAAGAAGAAGTTTGTATATTTTTTTGCAGTAGCTACTCCTATAGCTACTGTTATCTAATTTCCACTGATGCACTGCCGGTGCCCAGGCTAAAACCAGTTCCACACATTTCCACTGACTAAAGACGGTGCCAGAAAAATGGCACCAGCATGGCACACAAAATTGCTGGGCCCAAGATCGGGACTAATGCCAGCAGTGGCTAAGGGAGGGATGAGAAAATCACAGATGATTTGCAAATGTATAAAGCCTCCTGTCTATGTATTTGTGCATTTGAGTCCAATGTCCATATTTTCTATTTTATTTAAGTTGATAAATTCTTGTGTTTAGATGATATTGAGCATTTAAAAATTGTTTTAAAAGAAACAAAATTAGGTGTCGTAAAAGGAATTCCTTTTATTTTATTTTGCACTTAAAATAAAAAAATTCCAAGTATTCCAAGCTAATTTCCTGGCTTTCTAATTGAGATTTCTCTACTGCAACAAAACAATCAAGTGAGACATGATCAAGATATTGATGCATTAATAGAAATGTCTTCTAACATGCATGGGTACACATGATAAGAGACTCACACACACGTTCTCTGGTATTGTGTCTGGTGTTTTGCATGCCCACTTCTCTCTGCTCTGCAAATGTGTATTGATTCCAATCTAACCATTCATGCTGTCGTTTCCTGGGGATTTACACTTTAATCATGGAAACATGCATTTGGATGCACATGTACACGCAAACCCACACAAATGAACGCAACTTTAGGACACTGCAGTAAAAAGCTGCAGATACAAAACTGCACAAACAGATTCACTCACTCACTCACACATGAAGATGCTTTTATTTGGTAGCTGAGATAGAGATTATTCACCACTTGGCAAACACGAAACTAAAGAAACTTTTTTTTTTTTTTATCTTTTATTTTCAAAAGGACAAACGTGACAGGAGTGGGTAAAGATAGAGAGGCTGTGCGACACAACAAACAAGATTCAGTGCAGGGGTATGAGTTGTAATCATCTTAGCTAGAGTGGAAAAACAAACAGCAACAGCAAATCATAATTCCTAGCGTAAATAAAACTGTCACTCCACCACCCAAAAAAGCTGGCACTGGAAGAAGGATCCATCTTCAGATGCTTTTCCTGATTTTACTTATTTCTTTCCACGTTAAGATATTTTTTTTCTTATCTAAATGAAGCTCACAGAGGGAGCTGTCTGCCATGTAAAGTCCCCTGAGGTGAATTTGTGGTATTAGTCTATAAAAATTAATTGTCTTGACTGCTGTTATATATGTAATTAAACTTCAAATTTAAATGGTAAAGCAAAAATACAGTTTATACTTAACTGAGTCATGCTACCTTGTGTTCTGCTCCAGGGCAAATAAATAGGGTTTGGGAACAGCGGCTGGAGGGCATGAGCTGCCTGATTTCTTGCTATAGCTGTCTCTAAACTGAGTAGATACGGGGAAATGGAGGAAAACCTCTTCGGACTGCAGCAGCAGGACAGACGACATGACAAGTGAGAGCAGGAGCACGGAGAATGTACAATGTTCCTGTCTGTCTGTCGAGCGGGCGAAAGCCACGGAGGTACCTGTTACTGCCAGGTCCCTGAAGGACACTGACACCCCACCTCCCCTCCCCAAAGCACACTGGTGAACAATGAAGACGAAGAGTTTGCCTGTCGGAGCATTTTGTCTTTCACCGAATGAGCTCAATTATGTGATTTGTGTGCCTCTCTATATAGAAATGTGTGTGTGTGTGTGTGTGTGTGTATGTGTGTGTTTGTGTGCAAGTGATTTGTTGACAGAAAAACAGCAGGGAATTGTGAGCAGTGACCGGTGACATATTGAAGGAGCCGGGACACATCAATCAGAGGAACAGGTGCTTCCTTACTAATCCTGCCTTGAACAGCACAGGCTTGTTTCGTCACTCGTCCACCTGCTTTGTCTTTTGACCCTTCTCTAAAAAGTCACCCAGAGCGACGTCCCGAGAGCAATGTTTATTTTATTCGGTACTCCCCCCCCCTCGTATTTCTGTCTTGCAGCAGTGCTGTCACAGTTAGGTGTCATCTTCAAGTTCAAGTGAAGTTTCACTTTGTTTGTTTTTCTTTTTTGACTGCATGTAGCAGTATAAAATGCACTTTTTCATAAAAAGGCAGAAGCTGCAGCCAACCAGAAATGAATAATAGATAAACAAGATCCACAGGAATGGAATCAATTGCAAATGTATTTGAAGGAATAAAATACTTAAAAAAAAGGGGCTGTGTCAATTTGAAGGTGCTGAAACTGATGAGTCCCTGTGCTGGTCACTTTTTAGTCTTCCACTTAATTGTAATGCACTTTGGATAAAACCATCCATTGCTATTAACAGCACAGAGACACATCACATTTTTAAAACCTACTCATGAATGAATGAGTATTGCAGATGCTGTAAATGGCAGACAGTCTGACTCTGCTTCCTTCACTTTCCTTTTGGTTTCAATTTTTGTTGATAAAAACACCGACAGGCAGTCAAGAAAAAGAAAACTAGAAACTTAATGAAAGAAGATTTGAATCCTAACTTTAATCTAACTTAACATTTTTAATGCCTCTTTGACACAAATGAATCATTTCTGTGACAGAGAAAGACTCAAGTGAACTAAACCTCTGTAAAAATTCTTCTCATGTACTTTGAATGGAATTGGCTGTTAAAGATCAAATGTAGTAAACTATATAATGTTGGATGTGCTAAGTCTTGTAATTCCAGTTGTGTAAATTATTTTAAGATAGCAATATCACAGCAACAGTTTTGCCTTAATTGGCAGGAACGTAGAAGGCAAACATTAGAAAATGTTAGTTGTTTATTTTTTTATCTTTCATGTCATTTAAAGGGAGCATATTGAATCACTCTCTACTGTATATGAGATTCACTTCAAGCGTCTCTCAAAAAAAAGGCTTCCAGGTTTTTAGTGTAGTTTGTTGAACTGTAACTTTACTACAGCAAGGTGACAAGTATAGTCATTTTAAAATTTCCAGGTGCTGTTAATTAACACTTATTTTATTCTATCGGTTGTGTGCTGTCAGCTGGGATACACTACATCATTACTTTTGCAGTACTTGAATTTTGACGTTCACCTACCGGAAACATGCACGACGTGCATTTGACTGCAGTGCCGAGCACAACAATCTGACAGTTGTTGCAAACTTCTGCACACCTGCTTTGTTCACAGTGAAGACAGTAATTTAACAGTGCCACAGCAGATGCTGATGGCATGTCCTGATTCTGCTTCCTGAAAGTTCTTTGGCGATCCATACTTTTCCACTACATGGCCAAGATGGCAACCATTGAGGGTACAGTAACGTGTTGCAAACTAAGAAACATTCTGTTAGTTGTAGAGCACGTCCTGTAGCTATAATTGATCATGATGTAATGACTACATAAATAGTTTAAGTATGGAAGTCTTGCATCTTGCGTTTCCCCATGTATGACTTCTTGCCTGTTCTTGAACTTTTGCTTTGCTCTCTGATCTTTGTAATATTTTCTTCTCTTTTGCCTGCTCCCAGCCTGCTCTGGCTGCTCACAAACCTGGCATGCCTCATTACAGCTTTGGGCGTTCTACTCTGGTGGCCCGTGTTTGTGTCCTCTCATAATTGTAACATTACACTATACACAGTTTTTGCAAATGAGGTTAAACATGCTTTGGTGGCAGCAGCAGCTCAGGTGGGTGAGCAGGCTGGCCTTTAAAGGGTGGATTGGTTCAGTGCCCGATTCCTCCTGTCTGCATGTTGTGCCCATGAGTATGAATCCAGGAAATGCTCCTGGCATGTTTTAGTAAAATGTGCAAGCCCATTAGGACCAAAAAAATGTCTGCCAAATAAATGTAATGAAAGGCTGGCCACAATCATAACATGATGGTGATCCCACAGTCCTCCTTCCCACTCTCTCTCTGCATAAACATATTTCTCATAAACTATAAACAGTGTTAAAATATTGATATAAAGCTGTCGTTTGTCCCGCAGCTAAAAAAAAAAGACTGTCTTTAGGTGCTGCAGATTAATTTGCAATGGAAGAGTGGGTGCTGGCTTTTTCAAATCTTATTTAATGCCTGTCAGAGGAAATGCGGTAACTTGATTCGGGAGTTTTTCAAAGCAGATATCTAAAGCTCACTGAGGTCCCACTCACACCAAGCTACAGTGGAAAATGAACAGGAATCCAGAGGTTTCTTCAGTGGTACAATGACACGAACAGGATGCAGAATCACACGACCACGCGCAATTTATTCAACATATACACATGAACGATGCCAAACAATGCCAGTTTCACTCTCCCCAATGAAACCATCATGCATCTCTCTGGCACGGATATTATCCGAACATACTGAACCGAGTCATTATGGCCCATCATGATGTATCCATCATGGCGGACCTCTTCCATCTCTCTCCTTTCAACACAATGACTCTGCCTCTTTTCCCGTCTCCCACTGAGGTCTGTGGAATACAAACAGGCTGACAAACACACACAGAAAATTGTACTCTCATAGTCTTCTGAGACACTCTTCGAACATTTCAGCCCCCCCTCCCATCCTGGTTGCTTTTCCTGTATTGTTTTGCTCTGTGCCCGCTCCATCCATCCACTATCTGCTTCTTGACTCTTGTCTTATTTTTTCCCATCCCTTCTTCCTGTTTTTGTGAGGTGAACATTTCAAATCACCCCTGAGATGCACACTGTCTGCGACCTTCATGAATCACAGTCTCTCTTACTCCATCTTTCATTCCCTCCCTCTCTCTTTTCTTGTGCGCCTTTCCTTTATATCCCAGTATCTTTATGTGGGGCATCCCCCCACGCCACCCCCACAACTCCCAATCCCCGCTTATTGTCCAGCTCGCCTCTCTATTCTGTCATCTCTTTCAGCCTCACTGGCTGGCACACTGCAGTCTGTCTTGCGCCATCTATTTGTCATAGATGCAGTGTGTCTCATTTATAAAAGGTGTTCTATTTCACACAACATTCCTGATATTAAAATCGGCTTCTTTTTTTTTTTTTTGCAAGAAATTTCTTTGTTTTGTGATGTGTGAATGGGTAGCTGCTTCTTCAGTTATATTCTCTAAAGTAACTGAAACCTAGGATGAAGAACGTAAATGTGGCCCCGCATGTGTTTGTAACCTGAAACACGCACAGGTTTTCATTTCAGTGAGTCACCCTCTAAATGTTTCTCCTCTCATTTGACTCAAGGAAAGCGCAGAACAGCTTCCTGAGCGCTGTCGCTGTGCTCAACCAACCGTCCTCGCACTCAGCCTCCTCCCTGCACATCAAAAGCGCACGTACACAAACTCAAAACTTTGCACTTTTCATTATTGTCGCATGTCTTACCTAAGAGGCATGAAAAAAAAGAGACTCAGAGGAAAGCTAATTTTCTGTCTGCAACAATTTTCAAAAACAAAGTAAGCACATTAAAATGATGCAAATGAGCTGCAGCCTTATTTACCACTGTGCCAAGTTTGGACACTTGAAAGCACGCATGCTCAGACACAGACGTGCATCCGTGGAATCTTCATTATGCTAATGCTTTCTGCAACACTGTAAATGAGCAACATGTGCATGCCCAATCCCCAAAACACACACACATTTACATAAAGAAACACCCCCAATTCTCAGCAGGCCTTCTTTCCTTTAAGACTCTGATTCAGAAAAAAAAACACTATTCAAGGGAACAGAAAAAACAGGTAGGGGGCCTGAGTGTGTTTTGTGTGTGTGTGTTTTATGCATGCCTGCAGAGTTCTTGCAGAAACTGGGGCTGTTCTCAAAGATATAAGACTTGTTCTGACTGTGAAATACATAGTCAGAGGTGATGCAGTATAAGTACGAGGAAGCATAAAGAATGGAGCTGATAAACGATGAGGCGTGCGAGTGATGAGCAACAGACTGTTGGCCAGCTGGGAGGCGGAAGCTTTGTCTCTCACCTGCCAGAAGATGTTGTCAATGGTGTTGCCCAGGAATCCTTCTCTGTTGTCAGATGACAGCAGTTTGGGCCCCAGTATCGTCATGAACTCCTCAAAGTCCACCTGGCCATCCCCTGCAGGTACACACACACACACACACACACACACACACACACAGATGAAAGGAGACAGACCAGCACAAAAGAAAATCAGATACTGAGACAGAAAGGCTAGCAGAGCAGAGCTAAATAATGCATTTTATGACAAAGTTAATTTGTTTTTCAGAAACAAAGGAGACAGATCAACAGATGGGTGTGTGCTCTCATCCACGACAAGCACCGGTGCAGCATCGGCCTTAATTCACCTTCCAGATAAGATGTGTGGACCTGTACGAATGCGTGCCAGTGTGTGTCTGTGGAATAGATTTTTGTGACAAATTCAGGGATCTCTCAGCAGATTTAAATTCAAAGGGAACAACTTTTTTGTGTGTTTGCATTATGTATTCTGCAGCTGCATGTTGTCATTGATAACAATCAACAGCTAGCATCCCGTGGAATTAATACACGCTGAACATCACTATGACAGCACATTGTAAACACCATAAACTGCCCAGACTAATTACACTTTATATTGCAATATTGATTTTATAACCAGTTAAAATTGCTATCTAATGTTCAGTTTATTACATGTTATCATAAGGAGCATATTAGAGGCATTAGTAGTCTGGACAAGGTGCAATATCGTTGTGTGAGGACACTTTATGTGTCCCTACTTTTTTATTCCTTGCAGTTTATTATTTGTGATTTGGAAGATTTATAGAAAAGAAGAGTAGTCAGGAAATACAGAGAACACAAAAAAGCTTGGAATTTGTCTGCAAACAAACCAACAATTCAATATGTAGAATCCAGAATTAAGTATTTACACAAAGCCATTATTCCAAATAAAATACATTTTTCCTACACTTATTACAGAATTAAAAATGACTAGGAGATTAAAGACCTGTAAAATAAACCGCTATCTTGTATTATAGTATATTGTGCATATGAATGAGTGTCAGCTCTGCGCCAAAACATGACTACAGCTTCTCATAAATTGAGCTCTGAATTAACATAATGTAGGCTAATCTTATTTTTTTAAGACTATTTGCCTAAAGCTGAGGGAGAAGGATAATGCCAGATATCTGAGGATCAAGAATGCTTAAGAACTGATTTAATTATACATATAAAATACATCTGAAGCACTGTGCAGGTTGTCTGAGACCTTATAAATTTCTCATTCTTAAAAGAATTTTGCCTTTCAGTGCTCTATGAGCGGAGACATGGGGATGATAGCAGTCATAGGTAAAGGATTTTAAAAGAGATACCGTCTCGCCGCAGAACAAATGGCAGCGCTGCTCTCAGACTGCTCACGGAAGCCAAAGCAAAAAGCTTTTAACTTTGACCTTTGATATTTACCGCGAGCCGTGAAATCAAGAGCAGGCTGATAAGACCCAGCTGAAAGATTCACTAGCTGGTTTGTGACTCAGGGACTGCTCATGAGAAACTGTGGCCCTCTGAGAATTTACAAGCAAAGCTGGAGTTTAAGGAGCGGGCAGGTTCTCTCTTTATTGTCTCCAGGGGAATTTGTTTTAGATTACTGACCACCTGCTGCCATTCAGGCAATTTAGAAACTATTTTTTACGGAAAAAGTTTGAAGGTGGCTGTAACCAAGACTAAAAGCCCTTTTTAGCCTCAAGCAAGTGGAAGGGGAATTAAGTTCTGCATGACTGGCATCAATTAAGTCATGAAAACTGCATTAAAATGCAACACATTTAAACATAATAACAAGCTTCTCTTTAAAAAGATAACATTGCAACATTTCATATTCCAGTATAAACACAAATATTAGACCCATGCAGTGTATGTAAACAGTTGCACACGCAGAGTTGCGCTCTGTGTTTTGCGTATGTGAATTTGCACAGTTTCTTGCTCCATGCATGCACCCAAGGGTGTGTCCTTATGTAGGATCTTACCATCCATGTCCAATCTCTGCATGATGATGGCCAGCTCCACTTCACTAGGCATATAACCCAGGGAACGCATGGCCATGCCCAGCTCCTGTTTGGAGATGAAACCATTTCCATCACGATCCAGAACACGGAACGCCTCACGGATCTCTGCACAACAAACATACAACACGGCGCAGTCCATAACTGTCAGGCTCTCAGCTTCTTTATTTTCTTTGAGGAAACAAGATGTTTAAAAAGTGAAACTTACATATTTTACTGATATAGTTTATAAATGTTATGTGAATATTTATCCTGTTGGGAGCAATCTAAACGTTTCATTACTGTTTTAAGCTGGAAACAGCCAGGGAAAATATCCCTTTATTGCCATCATACTCTTTTTTCTTGTGCGTGTGTTTACTGAGTTAGAGTTTGTTTTATTTATTTATATTAATTAATTCACATTTGAGTTACTGTGTCTGATACACAGTTGTGTGAATAGTGATTCTGTCCGTCTTTAGGAGCAAAGCAGCGCAATGTCGAATAAACCTCTAGGAGCTGAGGTGCATGGATTGTTCATTAAACAAGATTACCGCAAACCACAGCAAAGTAGCAAAGATCAATATTTTTTCACATCAGCAATTGATCAAATGCCTGCTTGTATGTTAAATGGGTCACAAAGAGTACTACATTCACAGACAGTTATCACTTGACTGTCAGTTCCTCTTGGCTGTATAGAGTTTCCCCTCTTTCCAGTATAAAACGTGACTGTTCAGTCTCACACATTGTTGCATGATGCAGCATGCAGCTGCAGTTTTCTGTAAATAATGTAGCAGCTCAGGCACCTCGTGAACCATCACAATTCACAGGTTATTGCCCATAAAAACAACAAATGTGACCTTGACCTTGAATTTGAGTACAACAGGGGCAATCACCATGTGAAAGTTTGATTCAATTCTGAGCAACGCTGTAGGAGGAGGAGGGATTCTTGGGAATTCTGGACAATTGAATAGATGGATGAAGGGACAACGGCTGTTTTGTATGGAACAAGCTCATCGGTCATTTGGCCAAATGAGCTAAAAAGCTTCCTTAACCTCTCTGCACACTACCTGCTCAGCTCCAAGCAGCAGACAAATTAGCTGCTAGCTGATGGACATAAAGGAGCAGGACAGAAAATCCTTGAGAGTTAGCAGAGACAACAACAAAGGCAAAAGAAAGAAAAAAAATTTAACCCAACAGTTTCCAACTAAATCGCTGTCATAGCAACCACAGGTCAAAGTCATATGATGCATTTGCACTGACGTCAGGGACACTAAGTCAGGATGCATTTAAAATGTTTTGATTTTGAGGGCAATTACAAACAACCTGCTCATTGGCTTGATTTAACGACATGCAAGCATAACAATATCCATATTATCTCCAGCTTTATAAAATGAAATCTAAAAATGTAACAGTGAGTCATCCGATGGTGTCAGTGAGATGGACTAATCCATGAGATAGAAATGAATCATTAACAGGTTTTAGCAGGTTTGTAGATGGTGCTGAAAGGTGCTTCCCTGGTGCTGATAACAGGCTTTCCCATTAACTGGAAGTGCCACAGACAAATCAAGGTGAGAGTGATCTCCCCCCTCCCTGTTCTTGTCTCTTTTACATCTTTGTGTACTTATTGTATTTTACAAACCCCAAGGGAACTGTCCCAATCCCTCCATGCAGCACAATCACCACAAGCGCTGCCAAGAGCATTTCCGACTCTCTCCTCCCACATGAAAGGCTCACTTCTATCTTCAAATTGTAAGTAAACACATGCAGCTTGCAACGCATCTATCTTTTCGTGCAGCAGAATTACTCAAATCTCCGAGGACCATCTTACAAAATACCCTGGTCAGTCTCAAGCTAATTACCTGTCAATCAGTTAGCAATGTACAAGTAGAGGAGGAGGGCGCCCTGATTTGGAGTTAGGGGGTCGAACTGATCAACGCAATACAGAAGACAGGCAGGACAGGCTTTGCAAGACTTTATCTAATGTCTGTTCACGAACAAGCATTCTGTGTGTTCTGGATCTTTTTTTTTTTTTGCTTCAGGGGTGCGAGAAGGTGCCATTTCATCTGGCATTTGGCGAATCTTTATAGAAAGAACACAAACAAAAACACAATTTCCCAAAGACTAATCCCTTTCCAACCTTAAACAATGAATTTTACATGAAGTTCATCTCTCTGTCTCTCTCAGGCCGTGTGCCATTAATATTCTCATCCTGACATGCAGCTTCTTCCTTCCTCTGTGTATTAAGTCAGCCTCAGATCTGTCTTCTATGCCTGTCTTTTCACTGTCAGTTGTGTGAGAGCTGAAGTTCAGTCACAGCCCCCGCCTAAGCCTGTAAATATCCCCTACGGCTGATAACTAGACTCGAGCACCATGCCACTGCCTTCCCCAACAAAATAAAGTGAGAAGCAGAGGCGAGGGATTGGGAATGCGGGTGAATGTGCGGTCTCCCAAAACAAAGTGAGATGTATTTGTATGCAGCTCAACAGTGAAGAGTACATTTTCAACAGGGTACAAATGAGCTGGTCCCTGATGTATTACAGTGTGATGCTTGTGTGTGTGTGAGCGTGTGTGTGTGTGCGTGTGTTAGCTGCGGCCCTGCCTGTGTATAGCTGCGTATTATGTGGTCAACCCCCAGGACTATGTATGTTCTCGATGTGATTGATGAAATGCCTCAAAACTAGAGAAACGATAGAAGGGATCTACACACGGGTGACTAACTAGCCTTCTATCTGTGCTAACAGATGATCCTAGAAGAACCTTCAGCATCTCTCTGAAGTGGGATTAGGAGTTTTAAAATGCTGGCAGCAAATGCCGCTGATATTTTGTCCACATCAAACAGTCCCATTGGTTACAATGAAACAGTGGCTGACAGGCCCTAGATAATGCCTAATCATGATGTCTGGAATCTAAGAGTCCAGATTCAATTTATATAAAAGCTCTACATAGGTCCAGACTACTGCTGCCCTTGACAAACAAGACACAGACAAAGGCCAACCAGACTAATGATGATGAGACATTTTACTGTAGCAGTTCTGCTTGCAGTAAAGCAACTGTTTTATTGAACTGGGTTGAGTTTAGTTGTGCACAAGGGACGCTGGATTAAAAGATTTATACTACAAAGTACTTCATACCAAAGCTCATTCGAGCAAGCTACAATAGGCCACATGTATAAGCACAAACAAACAGCCACAGTCAGAGAGTCAGACAAACTCTCATGCTCACAGTCCTGCAGCCCTTGTCTATGGCAGGATTAGCTGTTTGTTTCACATCACAGCACAAACACAGGGTATGCATTTTTTGCAGTGGAGATGCATTTGTTTTTTACACCTTGTCAATCACATCAAATCAGCAGCATGATTTGGGATCACTGCAGAAAATGTGGCACTCAGTGAAGCGTGCACATCATGCATAAACTCTGTCAGTGTCGGCCAGTTCAAATGAAAACCTTCTCAGGTTAAAGAACTGATAAAGACAAATTTCCACTTGCCAGAGTAATCACTGGGAATAAACAACATAATTATATCAGATTAGCTGCCATTTAATCTACCAGCAAGTCTGATAGTCAGTACCTCTATAATAATCAACCCTGTAGGAGACATCTACTACTGCTATTGGATGTCAAATTTGATTTAGGAAGTCTTTCTTCCTGTGGTGAATGTTTATAATATTAAAAAAGTAGAAAAATACATGTGTATCAACCCCAGAATGGGGACAAGTCCTCGGCTGAAAACAACCCAAAATTAAATGAAGAAAAAACAAACAGCTTGCACATTGCAGACCTCAGGTTTTTCCTGTTTGTTGCATCATGAAAGCCTGCTCTTCATCAAACCTTCATCAGTTTGATGCTCACAAAGTTACAGTTTTCATGGTGCAATAAACAGATAAAACTTGAGTCCCACAGTGGATGAGCTGTTGATTTTTGGTGTTTAAAGCATGGCTGAGTTGCAGTTTTACTACTTTTTTCTGTTCCTTATAAATCGGACTAACCCTGAGGATTTGTTAACAATGAGCCTGTGAGCCAGTTTATACAGAGCACTTGTGCTTGTTGCTGATTTTTTATTTTATTTTATTTTGTTAGTAATGGTGCTAGATTCCTCGTAGTACACTGCTATCATAACTGACAAAAAACAGTGGTCAGAGCTGCCAAATTACCCCCCTCCCCCATTAAACTTTTTAAAAATTATTTACACACACATCAAAAAGCTGAGCTTTAGCTCAGATTATCAATGTGGAGGTTTGCTTTCCAAGAATCTATTTGCCACATCAAACCAACTCTTGCGCAATCAATTTTCATGTGAGATTCATTTGAATTGAAAACATAAATTACCATACCAGTATCAACTGATCATATACATATTCTGTCAGACACTGCTTCATTCTGAGTTCATTGAATGATTTTATTTCCTAAGCACTATAATTGGAAACCAATGAATCCAGTCAAGCCCAGACAAAGTGGCTAAATGGAAAAACTTTTCCTCTCGAGACTTGGAGCAATGTAACTGCATTGTTCCGGCAGTGAACCATTAATTGCTACTACCTCACACTTCATTCTGCTTCCCCACACTCCCCCCTCTCACTCTCTCTGACTCTCTCTGTCAGCACACTCACCTCCCAGCTCCTCTGTGGAGAGGCTGGTGAGCTGGAAGGCTTCGCTGCCCTCCGCCAGGGAGCTGCTCAGGTAGTTGTCTGGATAGAGCAAGCCCGCCCGCACATGGTGGAATGGCATCTTCTCCCTGCAGAGCATACATACACATGGTCTAAATAAACTATGCGTGCCTTTGTATGAGAAAAAAAAATCAGGTAAGAATGATTTGTGGTTAAGCATGTGTATTCTACACAGTCATGAGGCCTTTTTTTAGAAACATGAGCTCCTGCGGAGGGAACATTGTTCCTTCCACAGTGCTGATGTTCATTCCAGTCTCCTCTTTTCAGAATCACAGTGACAAATTATGTAATCACATTATAATTCAATGGAGTCACAAAAAATATTCCACTACTATTGTTCTGATAATACCATCATAGTACAGTCAGGCGATCATTCTCTCATTGTCTTCCTTCTGCTTGGTTTTTATTCAGCCTCCTTGCTCCACAGAGGAAAAGCACTACACACTTGCCAAATATAATTTCTTCTAACCCTCCCTGTCAAATCTATTGACTTTTTGTCCCTCCAGACAATCCCCAGTGCCACCCAACACCAACAAGAAACCTCGGGATGAGACAGAGCATCAATCAAAACTATGGATGACACTGTCGTACGATCAGAGTCATTCTCTGCTTTGATTCATCAGAGTCATGCCTCTGAGGGCTCGTAATATTCTGACACTTTGGCGATTTGCTTCATGTTATATTCCTGCCAATAGTACACAGTGAACTGAAGTGACAGAGAAAAAGACAGAAAAAGAGATAGCTAGGTGGGGAAGAAGAGATAGAAATCCCAATGGTATTTCATGAGTGAGCCTCTGCCAGACAGGAGCGATAGATTTAGAAGTGGGGATGTCTATGAGAAGGGAAACATGGTAGAAATACAAACAGTCACTCTCATCTCCTCTCCTCTCCTCTCCTCTCCTCTCCTCTCCTCTGGACTGTTATTTGATTCTAAAATCCTTTGTGGATTTTAGAATCAGAACAGATGAGGGAAAAGGATGCAAAGAGTGTAAAGACAAAAACAGTGTAAAAGGTTAAGAGCAGTGGGATCATCTGCTCTGATGATCTGTGGAGGGCATCAGGTGTAAAAAATTGCATATGTGTCTGAGACAGAGACAGAGATAGACAGTAAACAATGTGTGTGCAGGAAAGTATTTATGCACTCAGAGTTTTGTGAGCTCAGAGGAAATTTGTTCTTCAGTCCATCTGCTCCCGGATCTACTCGTGCCTCACCTGCACATTAAAGGTACGGTAGTCACCATAGCAACATATATCTGTTCTACAGACACAAATCTCAGCCAACAAGATGCAAACACACACGCACACACACACACACACACACACACATTCACACACACACACACACACACACTCACACACACACACACACACACACACGCACACACACACACACACACACACACACACCACGCACGCACGCACACACACACACACACACACACACACACACACACACACACACACACACACACACACACTGTATATTATATGGATAGCTACGATTAAAAAGTGAATTTTCCAAACAATTTAATTCACTCACAGGGAATTCTGCTTCAGTTATACTTGTCCTGGTGTGACCAGTAGATGGTGGCTGTTACTAACTACTGTTGCTTTGTAACAGACACTGAGCTGTTTTCACACATAAACTTCAAATGCATTCTCACTACTAGAGCTCCAGTTTGTTTTGCGAAGGTTGGTGTTTGTTTAGAGCATCCAGGAGGAAGACCACATGGGCTCAACTGGTCATCTCACAGACTTTGAACAATAGGGAGCTGCAGGTAGAAGAGACTTTCACATCTGATCCGACCTATTTGGACATTTGCTTTCTTGCATACAGCTCTGCCAAGAAAGGTCTACAAAAACGCTTCAGGGCTGCAGTGCACGTGTGATAATGGCTCATTAATTCTGGTGCTTTTACCCACATTTACTCCACTTTACCGTCACACTGGCTGCTGTTTAGCAAAAAGTAGTTGATGGTGCTTTGTGTAGCATGATAACATCAGTGAAATGTAACCACACTGAGATTCATTTCATTTAGAAGACTGCCAGCCTCTACATAAACCTTGCATGGCTTCAGGTTCTCACAACAGATTTAATAACTAAAGAGATGACTCTGGTCAGACTTGTTAAGTCAGTCTACATTTTTGTTTTAGTGATTGTCAAGCTCAGCAGCAGGCATGCTTCACTGGACCCATTTTTGAGTAGGCAAACAGCTTTAGGAGCCCTCTTTCCCTCAGCTAATTGGAATATCAGTTAAGAGGCTTCTTAATTTGTCTATGTTACCCTGCTGCCAATTAACACAATAGTATGAATAACAAATATAAAACCATTTAAGAAGACTCTTACCTTGTATTATGAGCTCCAAAATGATGTGCTAAAATAACTTAAAACTGATAAGTTTTACCAGTTGTTGAATTTCCCATTAAGTAACTTGCCAGTGAGAACCCAGCACTGTAATACACAACCCTACATGTGAATAACTGAGTGCAGCACTTTGAAAGCCGTCCAGTCCAAAAATGTGTCATTATCAGCATATCTGATAATCTCCACCTTCTAGTGTGGCAGGTCAAAGCTACTAAAATCACTTTAGTTTTGGGGGATCCAGAACAAGTCATGTGCATAGCCCATGCATAGTCCTTGCTTTTGGTGCATTTGTGCAGATGTATGCACGTATGTTGTTTATTTGTCATGGTTTAGTAATCCGATGTGAGTATGCAACATTTAGCCTATGGGGACAAAATGACTGAGGAAATAATGGAGATTTAATGGGTGAACATTAGCCACAGTATAAATTCTCAAATTCTTCAACTACTCAAATGAGCAGCAAACAGAAATTATTCAATCGGCGAACAAATAAATAAGACATATGATATGAAATTAATATGAGAATGTATCGCAACAGTCCATCTGTTCCCACAATTGTTCCCCTGACAGAAACACCCACTCACTTGTGGCAAAAACCAGCAGACACACATATATGAAAATCAAACACTCACACACTGGTTCTTTCTCTCTGTTGTTTTCCATCCTTCCCTGATATTCTCCCGTATATTTTTGGATGGTGTTTTTTTTTCTACTTGCGACATCACCGACTGTTGTCACAGAGATGGACATTAGAGCTGACATGTTTTAGCAGAAAGTCCTGATAAGCTTCATTTGCTGTTTGAGAGCAGGATGAAGGCTAGTGGAATGACAGGTGGACATAAAGGCAGATGCGATCATGAGGTCTGCAGGTCTGCGGGGGTAAAGGGGATGAAAGGAGTGAATCAAAGTGGGCTGACTGACAGTGTTTGAACTGTGGGGTCACTTGCACCCCAGGTAGCCCATTTTCAAGTCTGCGATGTGGTGATCAGAATGGATTTAAGCTCAGAGAGGAGAAGCTGAGATGAAGGGAAACGAGCATCTGAAACTGAGAAAAAGGCTTTGCATGGGGAAAATGGAGAATGATGTTTTTTCTCACCTTCCTCACCTCTTCCCCATGGAGAAAAATGCATTAGCAGAATAGTAGGAAAGAGATGAGGGGGTCACAGGAGTACTTTATTTCCAGCAGCACATGCACAGTGCAGCCATCACAGGCAGGTAGTCCTACAACAGATTAACAATATCAGGCTTTCTCTTCCACATCAAGGAGAACAGGTTGTTACTTCTACTGCAGCCAATAATTAACCATCAAAACATACACAGCTGAGTGATTTAACATCATCCAAGGCCTCTCTGATGTGCATGAGATCTGTAAGCTGGCCCAAGGGATAGATACCAGATAAATGAACAAATTTATTCCCTCTGTTCTTCAAGCCACTAAAATGCCAGTTTTCTCTTCATGTCTTCTCCAGTTTTAGTCAAGGCCCCTGCCACCTGCCAACAGTAATGAGAGACCACAGCTGATCATTTGAACCAACAGTACTGGAAAAATATAAACTGCCACTCTGTGATTTGGCATCCTTTAGTTACTGTAAACCATAAAGGGAAACAAAATATGGAGGTTTTATGAATTTATGGCTAAAAAAAAAAAGAAGAAGACATGTTTCATCAACAAGAAGCCCACAACAAAGTTGCTTCTTATTAGATTTACAGATTTTAAACCAATACAAATGATTAATGGAAATTTAATAATTTACTCTGCCTCTGCACAATGTCACATTGTCAACATCCCACTGAAGTCACCTTGGGCAAACTGTCGAGCTGTCACAGCACAGCTGTGATCTCTGTTGTCTTTCTCTGACCCATCAATGCTGCATTCTAAAAGCATTTCCCCAACAGAGGTACTTGATGGGCTGTGCATCCTGCCGCCTAAAGCCGCCTCTGCTGGAGTTCAGCTTGGGTCATCCAGCTCGCTCTATCTGACCTGTCTGCTGCTGCGCCAACTGAGCAGCTCTATTGTTTCACCAGCAGCCCAGGCAGAGTATGTGGACGAATGCACCCTTGATCTTCTATCAGGTGGTCTGAAAGAGCCTGTTGGATGCTGAAAACGTCCCACCCAACCTGGACGCCCATGATGGTGTTCCAGACTGCGCGCCTCTGCAGCGGAGGGAGCGCAGCTGGGCACACACCACTCTAAACTGCCAAGCTGCTGATCTATCACACATACTCACTGCATAATAGAGTGTACGAGAATTGAAAAAAATAAAGAAAAACGTTTATGTGCGCTAATAGCTCCTTCCCCTTCGAAAAAGATTTTAAGAAAGTCGCAATAAATCCACACTCCCAATTACCTATAATACCCACCATCCGTTACCATCCACAGGCGAGTCTCCTCCAGGGTATCAGATGATGAATGTGTGCAAGGCAGGTGACAGATTTGGCCATCACGCTTTATGACTGTGGAGTTTTAGAGCATCTGGCAATGAGAATGAATGCAACTGGGCTTTAGACTGCAGCCAGTTCCCATTTATCAGAACCAATATGTGAGCTGCTAAAGCCTGAGTGAACAGGAGAACGGCTGAAGGAGCCACGGAGCATAATGTATAGTGTGAGATGGAGTGCTTTGCACCCTGCTGCGTACTGAGACAATTATAATGTAATTACACATGTGTGATGGACCTATAATCACCTAATCATATCCATCAAACCCACACAGCGCGCTCTGACGCGCACAAGCAGCTAAAAGAAAGAAAGAAAGAAAGAAAAGAAACGCTTGAAATTGTCAAAAAAATTGTGCAAACACACGCGGGCGCGCACACACCACCGCGTTGTCAGTTTGTCACCTATTAACAAAAAGCACAGCTCACAGACCGTCAGCACATACTAGGGTCTATATATGATACACACGCGCACACTCTCATGCACACACAAGCGCTGCACATTCACATGCCTGAGATTACAACAGGTGCAGTCGCCTGCGCGGCTCTACAGCCGTCAGAAGGGCCGACGCATGGGCGCTCGGTCGCGGTAATCACCTTTATCACCTTTATCACACCATCCCGGAGGCAGCACGCTAATTGGCCGTGAGGGTATAGCCTACCTGCCTGTGAAACGACTTTTCCTCCGGTGTGCGAGTCACCCCGTTCGGTTAGAGCTCCGTTGGCGGAGAGGCTGGAGGTGTTTTTTGAATTGCCAAGATGTGTTTATTCTGTTTGCATCCGTCCTGCGCTCTTGAGGAGTCCGTCCAACAGTCAGAGATGGACTCATTCAGTCTGTGTATTGGACCTGTCTGGGGAATTCACCAGTGTGTTATGTGCTCCACACTTTTTAGATAGTTATGTCAAAAAATATCAACTGGTTAGATGGGGAGCAGGAGGATGCTGATGGTGTTGAAGGTGTGAAATGTTGTCCGTTTTGGCTGAAGCACAGACCCACATGAATGGCCTTCTGTCCGTTTTCTACATCTCACTTCTCATCGCCATATCTCGAGAATTTGGGGTCGTTTTGGGATGAAACAGTTGGTAGGTAGAGTGCCAAATCTTCGTCCTATCAGCTCGCCCAGACGAACGCCACCCAGCCGCCCACGGGTCTGGGTCTAAGAACCGGTGCTGCTGTTCCAGCTGCTGTTGTCGGTCGCCTGTTATAAAATGAACGATTTAAGTCAGTCTTCCTTGTCGAAATAAAATCACGGCGTGGATGATGCACGGCGAAAGCTTTGAGTGCAGATCTGTCAAGCAGCAAAGGGATGGAGAGGGATCTCCCGACGCTCCCGGTGCGTCTATCACGGCTATTCCCAGTGATAGATTTAATCCATTTGTCGGTACTGTCCGGCAAGGGAGGGGACACATGAGGGGCCACGCCAGCAGGCTCTGTATAGGTGAGCGGGAAGATATGCGACGCCGTCCTCAATGGGAGTTGCCCTCCTCTCAGGTGTGTGTGAGAAAGAGAGAGAGAGAGGGGGGGGGAAGGGAGAGAGAGAGAGGAAGAGGCTGTGAGGTCCGAGCAATTAAGGGTTCAATGAATCACTGAATCAAACCCCTGGGGAAGTGTCTGTGTGTGTTGTTTTCATTTAGCCATTCTTCACAGCTATAAGAGTCACTGATGACCAATTATGGTGTTTAGGAAGTGACATCAGCCGCAGTACTTAAATGATGCAGTATGTCTTACTCCCACCACCCCTTCTAGGTCTTCATCTTTTTTCATCTTCTTGCAAGATTCAAAGCACCTTCCTCCACCCAAACCTCTTTTCTCCACTGTTATTAGACCTCCCCTTCCTTCTTATCAGGCTGTCTGTGTTTCCCGCCTCTGATTAGAATGCTCCCGTTTACACTCCGTATACTAATTATATAATAGCCCATGTGAAGCCTCTGCTTCTCCCCATAAGTGGGACCGCAGCAGCTCGGTTACAGTCTTAGCCTTGAGGTTGAAAACTGTGTCTCCCGCGCTGCTGCGCTGTTATAATTAAAAGTGGTTGGATCACTCTAGCTAAACACCCGGGCCACTCTTCTAGCGCTGATCGCAAAGGGTTAATGCATTATGTGTTCGCCTCGGGGGTGTAACAGTGTGATGGGCTGCTAGACTGCTGTTTCTCCCTGGGGTTTAAGACATCACTGAAAAGTAAAGACAACACAACTGAGTCATGAATGTTTCACCGTGGTGCTCTAACGGCGCTGTGGGCTTATCTAATGAGGCTATTGAAGGTTTTGAACCTGACATATATCATTAACGTTACCCCTTTTTTCTAAAGTTTTCTAAACTTGTGCATTTTTTTTGGCGCTATCCGTGGTGCTGAAGGGCTTCGTCTTTTTTCCAGCAGAGGTGGGAAAAATGAAGGTGAAGTGATATGCCTCAGCATTTAGAAACACCGCAGCCTGCATGACTGCGAGTTACACGGGTTGGAGTCCATTACTATATAATAAGCACATACAAATATTTTTCATGCGCCATCCTCCAAATAACACTGTACGACCACTTTCTGACCTTTTCAAATGTCAAAATCTAATTTCTGTACTTAATCTTCTCATCTACCTGTGCACTTTAAGGGCAAAACTATGTAAACTGTGTTTTATTTTTTCCTTCATTTTCTGGACAGTTGCTGGATATTAAATGCCACATCACAGGAAAAAACATCGATAACTGTGTACAGGAGCATAGGTGTCATTTCTGCATTAATTAAGGAGTTGTGTGGACTTTTCCAGGGAATTTTGAGCATCAGACTGTTTATGTCCTGCATTCGGGTGAATTTCTGTACACCCATTTGTATCTGGTGGAAAGCTGCAAGAGTTCAACCTAGTGTATGCTGAAATACTGACTTTGCTGCCTTTATTGCTTTCAAAAAGATATTTTTCTCAACTTTTCTCATTGTCTTCCCTTATTCAAGACACACAGAAGCATGATTTACTCTTCTGTCCTCTTTTCAGTTTGCCTGGGTCCAGATGTTGGAGGGTTACAAGTTGTACCTGTACTCAGATGCATTGCTGCATGATTTTAAACATTCTGCACATTCAAAACATGCCACGTCTTTCAAGACAACTTTTAGTAATAATGTATATCTCAACTATCTGAATGAGGCTGAAATGAGAGACAGATAAGATTACCTTCAGATTTTTCTCTGGACCACTGTAGCTTTAGTGGTTGTATTAACCCATAATTTGTAGTCTACCCAGTTGCTGGACTTTTGGGAGAGAAATGTCGTCCCATTCTCATCTGATATAGCTTCTAGCTGCTCAACAGTGATTTCCATGATATAATCACACTTTCTTTTAATGCAGTGTGACCTGAGAGCCTGAGGATCACTCGCATCCATTACTGATTTTCAACCTTGTTCCTGGCACACAGAGATTTCTCCAGATTCTCTGAATCTTTTGATGATATTATATACTGTAGATGATGAAATTTTGAAAGTATTCACAATTTTATGTCAAGGAACATGATTCCGAAATTGTTTCACAATTTGTAGACACAGCTTTTTGCAGATTGGTAAACCTCTGCCCATCTTTACTTCTGAGAAACTCTCTAAATTGCCTTTTTATAACTCCTCATGTTGCTAACTTGTTGCCAGTGAACCTAATTAGTTGCAAAATGTTCATGCAGCTGTTTCTTTTTAGTTCCAGTTACATTTCCAGTCTTTGTTTGTCCCCATCCCAACATTTTGGAGGCATAATATTGCTGCCATTTAATTCAAAGAAAACTCAGTTTAAATAATTGTGATTAAAATGTGGGTTTGTGACATTTTCAAATCATTGCATTCTGTTCCTATTTACATTTTAGCATACCACATCTTTTTAAAAATTGTGATTGTACTTATTTTGGTAATAAAACCAGACCCCTTACTAAAGAAATAAAGACCTAACCCTGTATAAGGCAGACCTTGCTGGGTAATGCTATTGCCTCTTTTGTAAATATATTTAGATCCATAGATTTGTGGACAATGACACTATTTTTGTAGTTTCTGCCATAGTATATATTAAATCAATCAATAAATATAGAATCAAAGTGCAGAATTTCAGCTTTAATTCAAGGGGGTTTTACAAAAATTTGCATGCACTGTTCAGGAATTACCACCATTTTTGTTCACAGTCCCCCATTTTCAAAGGTTCAAAATTAATTGGAGAACCTAACGTATTTTTAAATATAAGGGCTGTTTTTAATACTTGGATGAAAATCCACAATGCTGAAGTCTAGAAGCCATTAACTGTGTTTCCTCCTTTGAGACGTTCTGCCAGGCCTTTACTGCAGCTGCCTTCAGTTGCTGCTTGTTTGCAGCTCTCTCTGCCTTCAGCTTTGTCTTCTGTGGCTGAAAATCATGCTGTGTTGGGTTGAGATCAGGTGACTTGGCCATTGAAGAATGTCTCATTTCTTTACCTTGATAAACTCACGGGTTGCTTTTGTAGTATGCTTTGGGGTCATTGTCCATGTGCACTGTACACACTCTCTGATCTTTTTTGCAGCATTTAGCTGAATCTGAGTCTGAGCCCTGTACACTTCACAATTCATCCTGATACTTCTATCAGCACTCATATCATCAATAAACACTAGTTACCATGTTCATTAAACTCTGGCTCTCTCTCCCATAGTGTGTCTGTTGTCCTATCGCCCTCTGTTCTCTTTCTCTTTTCCCTCATCCTTAACCAGTCACAGTGGATGACTGCCCCTCCCTGAGCCTGGTACTGTTGCTTCTGTTGAAAAGGAGTTTTTCCTTCCACTGGCAGCCATAAATGTACCTCTGCTATGTCTGACATATAGTGTGGTAAGCTTCTGATTACGAGTTGTTTCAGTCCTTCTCCATACCTTTCTCTTCCCTTCATTCTCGTACGCTAATCTTGGTTTCATCTTTTTTTTTTTTCTCAGATGCTCTGCAGGCTCTTGTAGATGTTTCCTGGCAAAGTTCAGTCTGGCCTAACTGAAGGCCTGAGGAGAGCCCTGCCTTGCTCTAAACCCTCTGTATTTCCATTCATGAAGGCATCTGTTGATTGCAGACCTTGACTCTTAACCTTACATTGCCATCTTTTTGGGCCTCATATTTAAAATTTCAGTAAAAAAGCTATAGAATACTAATTCAACACTTTGAATCAATTTCAGATATTATTACAAAGGAACAGGCATCACCTGGCTATGGCACTTCTTGACAGTCAGTAATCCAATTAACTTTGAGGACTGTGTATGAAAAGGTCTGTCATTCCTATACAGTTAATGCAAAATTTTGAATTAAAGCTGAAAATCTGCACTCTGATCACATATTGATTGTTCAATTTTAAATCCACTGTGGTGGTATACAGAGGCACAGCTACAAAAATTGTGTCTTTATCCAACAAAGTTTCAACCAAACTGAAAAACCTGCACATTTTTTTCATTTGACCCCTGCATATACTATGTGTATCTCATATATGCTGGGGGGCTGAACAGAGCTCTTTAAAGATATATTTTCTTATTTCTTGTTTGGATGAAGGTGATGTAAAAAGTACTCTTAAATGTAAACCCTAAATTAAGTGTTTCAGCTCTGTTGATATACATTGATTATGATTCACACAATTTTCATTCTCATCAAATCAGTCAGTGACTCTTGTTTAAAGGTTAGAACTTTGACCTGTTTCCACCACTACTGAAGTGGTACAGTGGGGATTATGAAATGGTAACTACTGGACTATTACAATTAAAAAACTCAAATCCAGCACAGTACTGGATTCTGTCCAAATCCTTCTCTCATGGTTTCCATATTATTGGAGTCCATCTGTCCACCCATACTAAATGTCTACATGGCCCAGCTTTGCAGATGGTATCAGGCCATAATCCACATTTTATGGTGAACTGATCATATTTTTTCTCAGCTATTGAGAAAAGAAAGAAAGAAAGAAAGAAAGAAAGAAAGAAAGAAAGAAAGAAAGAAAGAAAGAAAGAAAGAAAGAAAGAAAGCTCTGTCATAAAATAGCAAACATCAAACACTCCTTTTGTCTTTGGTTCAGAACCAACCTCCACACTGAGTCCAGCAACTTGACTTATTTTCATCATCCTCATTCATGCTATTGCAGTTCCCTGCTGATTGAATAATACACCTCACTTGGACTATTACAGGGATTTTACAGTCACAATTGGATCCTGCCAAGTGACCTTAGAGAACTGACAACTGGTAAAACTAGCAGCTTCCAATATAAAAAGAGGAATCACAGGAAGAAGTTGAAATCTATCCATCCATTTTCTTCCACTTCTGTAATTCAGAGCCACAGTTGGGCTGGAGCCTATCCCAGCTGTCACAGGGTGAGAGGCATGGTACACCCTGGACAAGTCACCAATCCATCACAGGGATCTAAATCATTAATTTATATTTAGTCAGGTCCAGAAGTTTTTGGACAATGACACTTTTATTTATTTATTTTTTGTAATTTTGCCTCTGTGCAACTCCACAGTGGATTTTAAATGAAACAATCAAGATGTGATTAAATTGCAGACTTTCAGCTTTAATTCAGGGGATTTAACAGATACTGCATTCACTATTTAGGAATTGCATGGCTACATAGCAGACAGAAGCTGCATCCTAGCACTGGGTTCTGCTGTCCTGCAGCTCAGCTGGAGGAGCCTCCTGCTGAACACACTCCTTCTGAGAGGTTGGCAATTATAGTTCCTAGTTTGGACAAAGTCCTTCTCTTCACCACTGCATCCAGGGTGTCCACAGGAGAGCCTAGGACATAGCTGACAACCCTGAGGAGCTTGTTAAGTTTACGAACCTCCCTGATGTTCAACCCTCAGCATCAGCAAACTGCAGCATAAAAAAAAATGCATTTGCCACTGCAGACATGTTTGCTCCTATAAACCATTTATTACTCAGTAATAGAGGCATGTTTTTAGCCACCTGAGCTTTAATCACTACATAAATGGGACCATGACTAAATCATAGCCTTCGAGAGACAGACTTCACACAGTTAGGTTGTTGACAACAGAGACAAATTATACAGAAAGACATGCAATGAAACAAAAAGGTCAGATTTGAACCTCTGATCTGCCACCAGAGGTGCCCCTTAGACTCAAATCAAGTCAAAGGCATTCAATAAGTAAGTAAAATAACAGTATTGAGTGTTCCGAGTTAAACAGGGAAACAAAATTATGCATAAACAGATCATTAAGTTAAACAGGCCAGAATGAATATAGACTGCAAGAGTCTCTGTTGAGGTCACAGTACTGAAGCCTCCTAGCAAGAACATTAGCATTTCAAAGTCTATGTTCAGATATGGCAATTTATTTCCTCTACTAGAGTGAAAGGTGATGATAATGTACTGTTTTAATAGCCTCCTCCAGAGTAGTGTATTCATGAGAATGAAAGGAGTGTCTTGAAGGACAACAAAGTTTGTGATTTCAGTAGAACCTTGTGATGATAAAACTCAAATGAGAAATAATGGAAAATGAACTGCAACCTTGTGTCTTTTTTTACTGCAGTTCAAAAGTGTAGAAGACACAATTTTCTACATCTGTGGTACTCGAAATACTTTTTACATAAATTCTGTCAACTTAGTAGAGCTGCAACTGGCTGAGGAACTGTGCCTTGATCTTGATTCCTGCTCCCTCGTGCAGTGGAAACCCGAGAAAGCAGATTACAGTTTCAGATCACAAACCTGCTCGATAATGCATGCACCATCTCGCCCAATCCAACCTCATTTTCATTTGCATTTAAATATTGTCATCATCCATTCCACTCCGCCTTCCTGCCATGCTTATTTGAAGTCCGGAAGCAATGATGACCTTCCATGGGGGGAAAAAATGGATCCTGTCAGCTAGAGTTTAATATTGTAGGCATCACTGAAAATTAAATTTAAAATCCCCATGCAGGTTAATTCACTTTTACCTATGTACCCAGGTTTGGGAACATTAGGAGGAGATAGTCAAAAATCAGCGATATAGTGACTTTTTATCTTTGCCGTATGTGTTTGAATGCATGAATACATAAATTTTGAATAAAGTGACAAAGTGTGCAAGTGAGCAAGAGATGAGTAAAAAATTCTGTGGTAAACAGTTGGATGCACGAAATGGAACAGATATAAATATATTACATCTAACGGTAGAGCTCAAAGGTCAGCCAGCCACACAATAAACTCGGCCATCCAGCGTCCTTATAAAACTCTGCCTCAGACTGTTTCTTAAACACAAATGAATGCGCTTTCTGTAAAATGTAATGAGCTCAAAAGCCGGGGGCAAAACGTAAAGTTCCCTGTCAGAAGGTTACAGCTGCAACGCCACATGAATAATGCAATGCTTACGGGATTTAACATCTAGACCTTTGGAGGAAAGAGTGTGTGCAGACACGTGCATGCATGCATGTGGGACGGGGTGGGGTGGGGAAGTTGCCAACTGCTGGCAGATGGGACATTGAAGAATTAAAAAAGATAATGAACATGTAGCTTTGTGCAGTTAAAAACAGGGCAGACATATTGCAGGTTGTGGAAAATATTGGCTCAATTAAAAACAAAAAAGTTAAAAGGTGATTTTTACTTTGAGCAGATAATCACTTCAAAATACACACACAGGTACAGCCATGTGTGTGTATTTTGTAATATGAGTAAGGAAAATGAAATCTTCAGTGATTATTTTAATATTCATATTTGCCTATGAATGCCCATGCCTCAGATGTACTTTTCCAGTGACCATTCTATTACTGAAGACAACTCTGATGCCATTTACAGCTCAGACATTTTACAATAATTAATCTGTCTTGACAGTTGTGTGCATATTAAACTTACTGGCTACTTTTTTTTCCCTTTTGATACACCTTGCTAGTACTGGGTACCCTCTTTTGAAATTCAAAGCTGCCTTAATTCTCCCTGGAAACAATCAGAGATTTTGGTTCATATTGCCATGATAGCATCACACAGTTGCTGAAGAGTTACTGGCTGCATATCCATGATATGAAGGCAGGATGGAGCCACACTTTCATGTTGTTTATACCAAATTCTGACCCTACCATCTCAGTGTCACAGCAGAAATCAAGACTTCGATTTCAATATTATTTCCAATCTTCTGTTGTCCTTGTGTGAATTTCCTGTTCTTAGCTGACAGCAGTGGCACCTGGTGTGGTCTTCTGGTGCTGTAGCCCATCTGTTTCAAAGTTTGACATACTGCGCTTTTAGATGTGTTCTTTTGCATATCTTGGTTTTAACAACTGGTTATTTACTACAACCAGTTACTGCCTTCAACTCAAAGCAGCATGGTCATTCTCTCCTCATGGCCCAAATCCCAGTAGATCAGCAGTTTCCGAAATACTCAGAGCAGTGGCTGGTTAGTGGATATACAAGTAGAACTGTATGGTATGTACTATGTATAAAATTGAGATATTTTTCCAGAACCATCCATTGTTTCCATCATTTTTTTCAGCTGTAAATCTTTCATTTTCTCTGCAAATTGAATTAGGGTGAAACTGTGTCCATCAGTACCACACTCAAAATGAATCTGTTTTAGCTTGCATGGTTTCATTATTAAGCATATCTAATCTATGTATTTTTCCACTATAAAAGTGCTGCATTTGCACAAATGAAAACACGGCTTGAATTGTAATGGGACGGAGAGTGCCTTTGGGAAAGTCAATGAAGCCTTACCTGCTCCCTGTTTGTAAGCTGTGAGCTACACATCTAAAACAACGTCTGTTTGACAGCCTGTAATGACATTAGTCACGGTAACTTTAACGTAGCTTGTTGCCCCTGCTGTCCACAAGACCATAAAATTAGAAATTACTGCCCCTTTCAGAGCAGCGGCGAGCAAAGTCAGAGTTGGTAGGACTGCTAACGAGTTAGCTGTGCACAGGGATTACCCTGACGACCTGCAGGTACTTGCTGCACACATGATGGATGTATCCTCAAAATTTAACCTGCTGTCATTTGGAGATTACCGCTGATGACTCATCATCTGCTTGAAATAGCTGGATGTACATGTACAGCACACAAACACTAACAAGCATAAAAGCAAAAACAAAACAGTATTTAAATCCTCCTGTTACATTGTCAATCAGTGTTTATTATTGTGAATACGTTTGATGCAAATATCCATCTCTCGTGTCCTCTGGAGATTTCATTCCCTCGTTTAATGATCTGGTAATATTTTGGCAAATTAGAAACTCATCTCATCCCAGAGATTTCCTGAGAATTCAGTAGTGGCAGCTAAATCCTGGAACTGTTTCATTTTTAATGTGTTTGAGGGGAAGTTTTAGTGTTTGAGTGCACCTTTCTGGAAAGGAAACGTTTGAGAAGGTTTTTCCACCAGGAACTGCAATACACAAACATACATATATACATACATATATATATATATATACATATATATATATATGTATATGTATATATATATATATATATATATATATATATATATATATATATATATATATATATATATATATATATATATATATATATATATGCCCCTTTTGGCATGAAATGCTTCAAATGTAATACAGCAGCTACAGGAAAACTTCAGTACAAAAAATATCAGAAAATTCAGAAAACCCATATCAGCTGAACCTTAGCAGACACACACCCACCCACACACACAGCATGAATAAATCTCACACCTTGGTAGGTTTAAGCTGTTCTAGTCTGTTTTCTCTTCTGAGCCGGGCAGCTGCCAGTCCATCATCCCTTCAAACATCCGGATCCAGCAGCAGCTGCAGCAGTTTTCTTTTTATCCTATCAAGTTCCAAATGATTTGAGTTTGAATCAGGTGGAAGTTGTTTCCAAAAAAGTGTAAACACACGCACACAAAACTAATAAAAATATGTGTGTATCCCTGTGTATTTTTGTGTATCTTTGTGTATAACAGTATTAAAAGCTACATTAAAGTCACACAGCCAGCCCTGATTAAATTTAGGCCATAGAAAGGTAAATACAAAAACCCAAAGTAAGAGATAACTGGCAAAAAGAAAAATGAAAAAAAAAGAAAAGAACATTGAGTCAGTAAGATGAGATAAAACTGAGAATGGAGCAAAGTAGCCTGTGTCTGTGTGAGAAGCATTACAAACCAACATGAATCACAGGGGTTCCCCTAAAAACACAGAAAAAAGCATCACACTGTGCAAAACACACACACCGATATGCACGCGCACACACACACACACACACACACACACACACACACACACACACACACACACACACACACACGCACACACACATGCACGCACGCATGCAAAGGCACACACACACACACACACACACACACACACACACACACACACACACACAGAAAGACAGAGAGGAGAGAAGGCTGCAGACACACATAGTAAACACAGTAAAACCCCACCATCCACCTAAACATGCACACACACACACACACACACACAGTGGTAACAGATCCAAATGAAGTTTAATTAAAACACGATTAAATTACTTTTAATTCATGATATGGTAATGCTGCTGGCATCACAGCTACTCTCTGAGAACGTCTGAGGGATAAAATTAACAGGATTACAAGTTCATCTGAGCTCAAAACCTTGAGACTTATTAGGTAACCAAACAATACAGAGTACACAATGATTAAGCAAACAGCAAAGGCAATAAAATAATTAAATGTTAACATACAAAATATACTCTGAAACCGGATTTCATATTTTCCTGTATTTACTGCTTACTTACAGACATTTTTTATTCTTTATTCTGAAAAGAAACCAAAAATCCAGAAACAATTTACTCCATTATATATGCAGAAAAACATACAGTCCTAAATGTACAGTTTTCAGTACATAACCTGCTTTTAACTTCATGCAGTCTGCAACTTTGTGGCTGAGCTGTTTTGGTTTGCAAAACTTATCTTTCTTCTTTGATTTTATACACCTGTGGCAATGGGACTGAAAACACCTGAATTCAAAGATTAAGAGGTTCTGCCCAATACTAGTGCATCTAATATATAAAAGGAGACAAATGTTTGAAGATACACAATACACACTTCTTTATTGGTGTTATACAGCATACTGTATTATACTGAAGATATCCGAAAAATATCTATAGTTACAATCAATTTGTAACTTTTTCCTTTCAAAGCAGCTTTGTGCCAAAGGCACCTTATTACAGTAGATACATATCAAAGATACTAATGCAGAAACAAGATTTTACTTTATCTCAGAGTCTCTGATCTGTCCTCTGTAGCTTGAGGTACGTCCACTGGGTTGAATTTTTAATGTTCAATACACTTTTGTCTTGATAGTTGGCTTCTATAGCAGCATGTCATAACAGTCTGGAGATTATTGCAAGTGAAAAATGTTCCCTGCAGCTAATAATTCCCTTGTCAATAATGCATAAAGTCATATAAATCACGATATGTCTATTTATCTGCCCTCCCCAAGGTCCTTTGTCTTCCTCCCCTTCTTCTCAGCATCTATTTCTCATCCTGCACCCCTCATTTCTTTGCAAATATGGCTGTCTAAACATTACCCCCATCATCTTTCCATTCTCATTCCCCTACTGTCTTCTAAATCTTGCTCAACCATGTAAATGAATGATGACCATCTTGGCATGATTGTAAGTTAGTTTGTTTTCTGTGAGACAAACCAAGGCTGCAAAAATTAAACATTTCTGCTCTGCCGAAGGGCACATCTGTGCATCTGTGCACACTGCAGACTTGTGAATGTATGCATGTGCGTGATTGCACGTGCGCGCGCACGCACACACACACACACACACACACACACACACACACACACACACACACACACACACACACACACACACACCAGTGCAACAGTGCAGCTACACCCCCGAATCCCTGCTGAGCCATCACAAGTCACTGCTCTCTAAATTAAATAACATCAAATTAGATTAAAGTAAATGAAACATCACAGCGGAGCACACGGACGAGGGGATGGAAGGGTGGTGCAGGGATAGTAAAGGGAAGGAGAAGTGGGAAAGAGTGGAAGCAAAACAGTTTATACAGTATAGATTTGAGGTGAAAGAAAGGTCGAGGAGAATGAGAGGTGAAGATGAGAGGAAATAGGAATGCGAAATAAAGGGAAAAGATGAAATAGGAAAGGAGTAAAGTGAGGGGTTGAGAAGAGAGATCAGAGACAGGTGAGGGTAAACACTTGATGAGGAGCCAGAAGTACCTTGAGTGTGTGTGTGTGTGTGTGTGAACATTCTTACACATGTTCATTTGGCTAAATTTACAGATAGCACTATTGTATGTGATAATATTTTTCCAGATTTTACAGTCAGACTGCCACTGAGTCGCAGTTGCAGTATTGCAGTGTTACTTTCAAGTTCTGCTGAAGGGCCATTACAACTCTGTGGAGTGTCACTATTGCAAAGCAGAGATATTTTGCAACTATTATAGCACCATACACTTTTGTCTGAGTAATGCCCATCCTCTCTGGCAGTGCAGGGCTCTATAAAGTCCCTGCTGCAGCAGGTGAATAGGGGCACTGTGTTTCCTCAGGTGTTAATATCACCCCTGGGAAGGAGCAGTAAACTGGGGACACAGAGGCAGATGACCGTAGAGGAGATCTTCATTCGGTAGTGGGCAGTAAATCAACTCGTGCTAGAGGCACAAGGAGGATGAAACAAAAGATGGAGCTCCTCCTCCTGTTGGCAGTAACTCACCCTAATTTGTTGACCTCTCTTCTCCTTTAATATTCCACCTTTTCCTCCCATACTTTTCCACCTCCTGGCCTTTTCTTTTTCACATTCCATGCATACCGTCTCTGCAAGTTTCCTCGCCATCCTCATCACATTCCAGTGCTTCTGCAGATTTCATTTAACTGCTTTACCTCATCCATCCCTCCACCAACCCAATTTTCTCAGCTTGTCGTTGACAGTTGCCTTTTCCCTTTTCCCTTCTCCCCCCATCCTCTCTCCTCGCCTCCCACTGGCACAATCTCTCGAGACCAGCAAAAGGAGGTCAGCTTTGTCACAACATAGGTTCTCATTTCATTGCCATAGCGATGGGGCTGCCTGGATCTCGGATTGATGGTTTGGGGGTTTTCCACTGGGCTAGAGAGCAGCTGTACCAAGCAGACATTATCATTTAGAGAGAAATGAATATAAAGAAGACCAAAGAGAACAAGGTAGAACGAAAATAAGGGCAACAATCTGCCTATCTTTCAATATAGGCTGTTATGAGTGTAATGGTAGCATTAGACATGTCATTAAAGTACGAACAAAGAAACTGTGGAGCAACAATAACATTAGTTTTGAGTCATGTGTTTGTCCACTTGATGAATCTAAGTCCAATATTTGCTCTTGTTCAAGCTCTATTTTGGTCTCAGTCAAGTCCAGAGGGAAATATCTGTTAAATGCTTCACTATCACCAGCTGTTTTCTAACCTGTTGTTTGCTGCTATAATATTGTGTACAGTGGATTTTTCAGATGTTTATTACTGAAAACAGCTGCTGGCTCAAAACAAGACTAAGCAGAACTGTGAGGGAGTTGTAACAGTAACATCGTAGGCCTTGAATAACAAAAAAAACAAAACTACTCCCACTGAGCTGGAAGAGACTTATATACTGAGTGAAGCTGCAAAATTCACATCACTGTGGTCCAGCAGGTTCATAACGTTCTGGGTGGTGTCTCCTTTGCAGATACTGCATGCCCTCCTTGTGCCTGCTTGGGTTTTCTCTAGGTGCTCCAGCAGTCTGTCGCTCTGCATTATCCCTGCAATGGCCTGTCCAAGCTGAAGAAGCAGTGTCAACTGGGATGTTTACTGCGGACACAAAGTTGGATAAGTAGTTAAGAAATGGATGCAAAATTGGGTGATAATAATTTGACCCCTTTCCAATTAATATTTACTCACTTCACCATTTCTACTAGCTGATTAGAGCAGCACATAAATTAATTGCGGCATCTCTAGGAATAGCCCTGTGATACAACAATAACCTGTGCAGGGTGTACCCCACATTTTGCCCTATCACAGCTGGGATAGGCTCCACCCCCACAACCTTGAACTGGATAAACAGAATCCCCAGTTAACCCTACTACACATGTCCTTGGACTGTGGGAGAAAACTGGAGTACTGGGAGCACAGGGAGAACATGTAAACTCACATCGCAAACTGAGGACTTTCTTGCCGTGAGGTGACCACTGCACCTCTGTGCTGCTCCACAACAAAACGTTTTGACATTAATATATATTTGTATCAAGGAAAGCAACAGCCACCTCAGTATTGATTAAAAACTTTAATACTAGCACAAAAATCACATTTACCAACATAAACCACACAGACATGTTGCAATCACTGACTGTAATATGTGCATTTTTCCTGTAGAGAGCTCAATTACATGCTGCCTTCCTAAATTGGCACTCGGTCATCAAGATTTCAAGCAGCTCTGTCTCAGGGTATTAAGTGTTCACCAAACCGTGGTAGACTCTGCTCTGTCTGGCAACAACTTGCATGATAGCAACGCGACCTAAAGCTCTCAACATGTCACACATGACATCCATGTTTTTGTGCCGAAGTCTGCAGACCAGCCTTTAAGATGTGACCGCGGTCATTAGGTGTCATAAATACTGAGTGTTTCTATGTTTCCTGTCATGGGCTTTGATTCCTATTTTGTTTCATGTTTATTACCAATCTCTCTTTGAACTCTGCTGAAGGAGACAAAGATAATAGGATGCAGTTAGATTCATTAATACTAATGAGTAAAGTGTAGATTAGCAACATCAAGCAGGTGTGAGTTCACTCTCACACACACACGCGCACACACACACACACACACACACACACACACACACACACACACACACACACACACACACACACACACACACACACACACACTTTCACAAATGAGACCAGGAACAAGGTAAAATAACCTTTGCCCTTTCTGATCTTGAACTGCAGGCAAAGGTCTCCATCTAGCACCCATTTAATGCCACATAATAACAGATCTCTGTTCTACCAAGCAAAACACTCCTCAGCCTCCAATACTCATCTGCAGAGAAAACCTGATTAGATAGGCAGGGTATTCTTAGTGAAATCAAGTAAAAGTATAAAGTGGTTCATATTTAAATCTGTTGTATGTCACCATCTGCCAGCAGTTTGGAGAAGAATGGGCAAACATGCATGTACCATGTGAGCATGCACAGGTGCTCATAATATAATGCTTCCCCTTTTACATGCAATCAAACACATTTTACATGACAAATATGAGCCAAGGCATTCAACCTTTGCACAGCTGTAAAATCAGGCATTTGTCTGTCTGTCTGTCTGTGACAGTCTTAATTTAATGGTGCTTGAAAGCTAAAGACCAAACCTTACCATCAGCATAGCAAAGCACAAAAAAAGGAGAGGGCTAATCACCACATGCGCTTGACAACCTGCTGCTGCCTTCAGCTATGGAGACTGAAACGTGAATAGGGCAGGGTAGATGTTCAGGGACAAGCTCACCTTGATATGGACAGCCAATCAGACGCCAGGTTATCCATCCTTTTCATGTGGCTGAGGAAAAACAACAAGCAGAAGAGTGGATTAGGAGTGATATCATCTTTATCACATTACCAAGGAGCGTCACGTACTCACTGTGCACACACACCAAACGTGGTGTCAGCTGATGTCGATCTCTTACAGGTTTGGAGAGAGAGTTACCTTCAAGGCGAGGAGTACCGTTTTTCCTATATTCCGTCTTTGAGAGAGTTGAACAATGAGAGTGAATGCGCCAATCGATTTCGTGTGAGTGTTAGAGCCTCTGTGTCCTCATTTGTGACTGCATGCACGTGTTTGTCAGCACGCATTCATGTGTGTCTGTGAACACAGTATTGATTCTGCAAAATTAAAATCAAAGACACGTGGGAAGCAAGATTTCTAGAGAATACTTGCAGGTTAGTTTGTGTCACTCGCTGAGACTATACAAAACTTCACCCTCTTGCTGAAGGTTTTCTTTAATATTCATGTGCTCTTTTCATGTGTGGTGGATGTTCCAAGAACATGAAAGACAGCTTGGGGAAAGGAAATTGGGGGGTGGGGGAGGCTTAGAGAGAGAGAATGAGAGCGAGTGAGAGAGAGAGAGAGAGAGAGAGAGAGAGAGAGAGAGAGACATCACTTGTTCTTTCAGGGGTTCAGCCCTAAATGGAGCATGCTCAGAAGAAGAGATGACAAGGTTTTTCTTTTTTTTGCGATTACAATGACACTGCTGCTGTGAGTGCAAATAGTGATGGTTGTGTCTAAACTAATTTTTTCATTTCCTCTGTCATTGTCTGCTTTGTAGCTTCGTCATAAAAGAGAGAGCATGAGCCAGTGATGAAATGGGAAAGAACGGGGAAATGATAAGCGTGTGGATGCGATAGAGTTTGAGTGAATAAGGTGATTGGAGTTTGGATAACATAAAACAAGGCTGAGTGGCTTGGTGTGCGTGTGTGTTCGCGCATGTGTGTTGTTGTTTGTGCATATGCGTGGTTTTGTAAGTTTGAAATGCACGTGTGTGTACATGTGCATGCTTGTGTGTAATTATAATGTGATTCAGGACCACACTGGTAGAAGGACGACAAGATCAAGGACGTACTTAATATGGAGAGATGCTTCCCATTAGCATGACAGCAAACTGAAGAGCAACAAAACGAGAGCACCTGAACACCCTCGCTTTACTCTCGTGTCACGGGTATTTCAGGAGAACTGTGACCAAAAGAGCTTTTATTTCATTAAATAATCCCTACTATTCAGTCCAGGGGTGTTTATTTCGTGTGCCATGTAGAGCCTAAACTAAAAGTGCTCCATAATAATCTACCTATAGGATTTTAAAAAGTTTCATTCTTTAGTGTAAACAATTCATTACCTTCTGAAAAGAAAAATCACATTTAATTAGTCATCCATTTACAAACCAATGGATGAAGAGTGTGAGATGTCTTAATAATATATTACAGTACTGTGCAAAAGTCCTGAGCCACCCATCATTTCTTTATATTTTGCTGCCAAGGATCCAGACTTTCTTGAGCAGTAGTTTTTCAGGTGTTCTGAAGGTCTTTCGAAGTTTTTCTTTGCTTTTTATCTCATTTTCAGTTCAGTCCTTGTACCTGAACATTTTCAGAGAGTTTTCATTTTTTTAAAAAAATTCGTTAAGCCGCTTAATACTGAATCATCAAGCTAAAAACGGCACCAAACTGAAGGGGTCAACCAGTGTTGCATCTACACATAACAGACAACTTAGCAAAGAACCAATTTAAATTTTTTTCTTTAGGCACCATTTCTAGCAGCCTGTCACATTCCCATTTCTTTAGTTGAATCTATAAAAATGTCAATGGTAACAAAGTTTGACAGGCATAAACTGCTGTTTTTGCACCAACATGGTGCTATTAGCTGAAAAAACATCTCTGCATGGCGTGCAATGTATATTAAAAAAATAAATCAGGAAACTGTGGAAAAGTGGGGGATGAAAGAATAAGGTGAGGTGTTTTTTGGAACCTCGTAAGGTGCTCATAATGAACACAGTACAAGATGATTTTTTTTAACCTACCTATCCTACTGTATCTCTTTCTGTTGTCCTGCTAAAGGCAGCACCTGTATAATGGCTGCATGACCTCAGACACCTGTCTCCCCTGTTTGTTCTGTTGTTTGTATTTCTTGGATGGGTGTTCTGTTAACTGTAATTACCCCATTAAGGGACTAATAAAGGTATTCATTCATTCATTCATTCACAATTGTCCAGCCTAAAATCTATCTACAGCAGATTAACAGTATCTGAAAGTCATATCCTTATAATTGAGAAAAATCCAGCAAAGATCTGACACAGGACCTGAGAGATTCATCTGGCCCTTGATCTGATCCATCTACTGTTCACTGAAGCCTAACCAGAAATGGTCAAGAAGCCAAGGAAGGAAAACATGGAGAAAAGGCTGAGGTATGCCAAATTATACACAAACTGGATTAAAAATCCAGAGTCTTACAGAGTAATGAAACCACATTTGAAATTTTTGTTTCCTTGTCAATATACACAGAGGTCATCAGAGCGGTACAGTGAGTGTTTACAGCCATCTGTCAAATATGCTGGAAGATTTGTCATGGCTTGGAGCTCCATTTCAGCCAAAATTGTTAAAAATGATGAAATTATGAATGTAGAAAAGCACAGATTTTGATCCACCATGCAATGCCATCGGGAAAGAATCTGACTGGCAGCAGCTTAATTTTTCAGCATGACACATGATCCCAAACACAGTGCCATTGCAGTAAAAGCAAACCTGGACAGAAAAGCACACAGTGGAACAGTCATGGATTGGTCTCCATCCAGAGCTCGGACTTCAACATTACTGAAGGAGTGTGGGATCATGAAACAAAAGGTAGCCAACATCCAACAAAGAGCTTCAAGAAGCCTGGAGAACTATCCCTGAAGACTACTTCAAGAAAGCTGCCTCAAAGAGTTCAGGCTATGCTGAAGAATAAAGGCAGTCATACCAAACATTGACTTTCAAGGTCATTAGAACAGTACAGACTCTGTTTTTGTCTTATATACATTTTCCCATTAATGTTTACACGTTTCAATAAATCATTGCACCTATTTCCCATTTTCTTAGCAAAATATAAATGAAGGGTGACTCAAGATTTTTGCACAGTACTGTATATCAACAATGCAATAATATGTTTTAGTTTTTCCAGATTTGACTCTTTTAACTGAAATGCTACTGATGCAGCCTGTGTGCACAGCTCCTTGGTTTAAACATCTTACTTTGTTGTGGTAGGGCAGGTCATGGGTAAAGCTGTAAAACAATTTAACAGTTTAACAACTGAGACAGCCTTTCAGGATTTCTTAACAATCTCTTAATGTTTCCTGATGGAAATTAAAGAGAAAAGTTCAATAATTATGCCCTCCTGCCATTCTTACATCTTGTAAAGCCATAAAGAGGACCAGGTTAGACCCTTTAGGAGAGCCAAAAGATACAGAAAGCCAGAAAGATACAACTGAAAATATGGCCTGATTTCTAGTAACTTCCAGCTCCGATTTGCAGTCATCCTGACCCTCTCATTAATGGAAGTAGGTTCCCAGTACAACCTCTGTGCTCTCCTTTACTGGTACAAGTCACAGAGCAGCTGCTTTAGATATAGACATATCTATTATTTCTGCATGGGCACAAAGTAATAGCTGTCTGACTTGGCTGAAAAATAGTAATAGGAAGCCTAACAGAATACATTTTATACTGCTAAACTGGTTGCATTGCATTCGGGAAGCACACTAAGCATTTATGCTAAAATGACTCTGATCTACTGCAGATGCAGGTTTTATAACTGACCAGTACACACATTCTCTTCCTACCAAGAGCTTAGAGCACTGTATAATGCAAGATTGTTATTTTAAAACACAAAATCCAGTTGCATATGGATTCATTGTGAAGAGAAAATCTCTGCACTAAATGCAACAGGTACCTGTTAATGGTGAGCTAATCTGCTGATTGCTAATGAAATTACAATGTTGAGTTTTCTCTCTCTAATTGTAGATGAATTTTTACATTCGCTACAATTAGCATGCAATTGTGTTCGTGGTTGAGTCTAGGGATTTGTAATGCTGCTGACATTCAGACATTCAGAGATCATTTTGTAATTCAGTCCCTTCACAAAGCAAGTTTAAGTTCCTTAAAAGTCCAGTCAGAGTGCACTTTATGGAGAAATTCCACTCTTTTTAAAAGGATGAGTCTCTGCAAAATGCCATAAAAGGACATAAGTGAATCTACAATGGGGATTCTAATACTACAGAGTGCATTGTCATTTTGTTCACAAATGTAAAGTACTTAACATACAAATAAGCAGCAACTGGAGGTTGTTGGAGAACAGCTCGTGCTGGATATTCTCTCTTAGAAGTGCAAACGAAAACCTACAAACTCAGACACACAGAAACACACACACACACACACACACACACACACCAGAGTTTGTTTAATTACTGACAGGGGGACTCTCAAGAGGCCAAGGAAAGCAGAGCGGTGCCCCTTCCATCCCGGGGCCTGCAGTGGCCTCTGGCATCATTAGACCTGCAGTTCTCCCACTCACTTACCTGCTGGTCACATGATTAGAGAGGAACTGGGCCAGAACAGAGTAACAAGGAAAACCACAAGTGCATGAGGCAGGGCTCTGTCTGAGACAGAAAAAGAACAAGAGTGTGATTGAGAAAAAAAGAGAGGTAGTATGAGCATACTTAGACCACCAGTATGTATCAAGACCCACAGACACGCACACACATTTTAATATCTAAATATGCATACACAAACCGGGAGAAGCTGCCAAATCTCAGATGATAAGATGAACAGCCCGAGGATTTATGAGGCTGAGCCAACTCACACACACACACACACACACACACACACACAGTCGAGTTTCCATCTTTTCAGAGGACATTACTTTGGCTTATATAGTTTTCTTGAGACACACACTCGAACCATAAGCAGTACTTGCCACAATAACTTTCAGCCTAACTTGAACCCATATCTGATCTCACTTTCACCTTTAAACAACTTACTCTTTGTCATTAAATAGTAAATGTGATGAATTTATGTCCCTACAACATGAGTAATTCCAGCATGCAAGCACGCGCACACACACACACACACACACACACACACACACACACACACACACACACATACTTCCTCGCCTTCAGTCTCTCAGTTGCAGATAAGCAGCACCTGATTTTTCCCACATCCATATCTTTTGCTTTTATTTACATGTTTTTGAAAAGCGTTACATATAGATAAGGACAGATCTATTTTAGTTGGCATCCTCAAACTCTGACAGCACAAAGACGCACAAGCATTTTATGTTTTTAGAGATAAGGAAAAATCCTCCACTCACATCAGCCTCTGACAACAGAGGCCAGAGCTGCAGCTTGTTGTTCTGTGCAAACATCTATCACTCTGCGGCTTTGTCTGCTGACTCATCTTCTGTAAATTGTCTTTGTTCATTCCAAATCATGTTTTTAAATTAGACAGCTGAAATTGTGACACTGGCGGCTCCGACAATCCCCTAATGTAATTAGTAATTAGTGAAATTGTAAACACAGATTGGCATGAGAAAGACTTTAATTAAAATAACATAATAAACACCGATCCGTCACGATATTAAAACTAGTATTACTTAATGTTTTATAGGTCCCACTCACGTGGCCGTTAGTGCATGGACATGAAATTTCTGAAGGGGTCCTGCAGTGTTGTTTTTGAGGCTGGGTCAGTGCCTTGGGCTCGTGTGTAACGTTCCTCTTGAACAGCACAGGCATTATGGATGGGCCACGGGGTTCCACTCCGGTCCAAAACGGTCACTGCTGAAAGGTCCTCAGCAAATTTCTACTGACATAGTCTTAAAACTATTAGTGAAATTAAGTCTATCAATTAGATTGATGGACATAGCCAATGTGACCGACCCTGCTTTTGACATTCCTGTGCAGTTTTTTTTTTTTGCAGTGAGGGGGGAGCCATTGTCCTGCTGGGGTATGGGGTGACTGTAGGGGAGTGTCTGCCTCACTGGCTTGTGAGGTGTGCATGATCTGTAAAAATATTTAAGTAGGTGGTATGTGCCAGGGCTCAAGGCTTTGCATCAGAACACTGCATCTCTCAATGCTGTTTACTTGATCTGCTAGTGGTTTCAGTGTTGAGGCTGATGTAATCATGTGAGTGGGTGGCTTTCATTTTAAACAGCTGACATATGTTTCTGCCCACCTGGGAAATGTAAGTTCTGTTTTCCCTCTCTTTTATCTCTGTTTTTGGTCTCTTGAGAGAAATATCTGTCTCTTTAGCCACTAAAGGCTCCACATATTCACCAGCTAGTCGTTAAGAGTGGTGCTGAGCAGGTAGTATGCAGGGGGTTGCTGGGGGAGGGGTTATTTTTTTTTGTGCTGAAAGCAGCCGCCTGTGCCACTGGAAAATTTTGCTGATGGCACCACTGAGAGTGAGAAAATAAATATTAAACCAAAATAATGAGGTGGTAAGTGTTAAAGCATGGAGTGGGATGATAATTTATCAGTACAAGTGACCCCTTTCACAATGCACATTGGATCCACTGCTAATATAAGAATAATCAGAGTGCAGCACAGTTAAGTAACTACAATTATCATGTATTACAGTTAAAGGGGAACTCCACCAGTTTTACATATCAAAGTCTGATTACATCTCTGAGGGACCTGTATATGGCAACATATGAAAACAACGCTGCATATGTGTGTGTGTTTTATATAAATTGCCTTAGGTGAAGCCATATATGAGAGCCAAGAAGTAAAGTGTTTCTGTAATGCCTGATGTTAGCGGGTGTGTCTAGTCCCTGGAGGTACTATATAGGGCAACCTTGATTAGCATAGAAGCAGAAAAAATCCAAAAAAAACCTCCTCCACTGCAATGATTTTGACTTTCTATAAAATTTAGTAATTTGCATCCGAGTTTTAGAAGTTGAGTACCCGGAATCCTTCAGTATCTTTCTTTCTGACCTTGTATTGATACAACCAGCCTCACTCAGCAGCCCCCCTCTTTAGATTCATTTTCCTTCTAACAGTTATTATTAATCCAGTACCGTCTACATCATTCAACATCTTATCACATACAGCACTACTCTTGGTGAGGTCCTTGCTTGTGGATTTTATTTTTCTTTAAAGGATTTAATATCACCAAACTCCCTGTAGCTACATACTCATAAGGAAATTGAATATCATCATGATGTGTGGAGTTCACTCCACACATCATAGTACACTATAACATAGTTTTTTCATTAATTCTTGATGTGAAAAGGCAAACTAAGAGAATAAAATACATCATGTTCCGACTGTGAACATATCTGAGCTCAGTGAAGTACTAAGGAAGTTAGGTAATGATTTCTAAACAAAATATTCTTCAGAGCACAGAAACTGTAGTAAAATTGTATCGTCTTTATTTTATTTCTGAGATTTTATAGAGCAGCAATAATGGAGTGTAAAAGTGGGCAAGGAGTTAGGCTTTGTTGAATAGCAAAGATAAATTATTGGAAGTTTACTTCCTTGGTAAAATTTCCAAAAATGATTGAGGACTTTAGATCCTGAAACTATTAAAGTGAAGGAAGTTTTTCGCCACAGTTCTTGTGTTTCTGAAAAATGGATCCTCATCCTCTCAGCACAGCAGCAAAATTTGATCAAAATGGCATCAGTAAACACACAATGATGTAAGTGTTAAATGTGTCTCATTATCTCCTGATTTGATGGTATCCTGTCCCACTGATCCATCATTGAATTAACAATGTCACCTCCTGCTGGTGAACTGCGTAACATAAAGAGAAAGAGTCCACCATCACATTCTGAGTCTGTCCACGCAAACGAGAATCGACCCACTAATATTTCTTCAAACAGACACACACGCGCGTGCATTAAAAGAGGAGAGAAGATATCAAATATTTAACAAGCTGCTGGCTAATTACCAACATGCCCCCAGCAACTTGCTATCAAAGAATGACCTGCAGCTCACAAAAACTATAAAGCTATTAAGGTAAACTTATTATAGGGAGACCGGAAAAATAAGACTACATAAGCTCACACACCAGATCAATATCTAATCTGACACAGCTATCCATTTCAGAAGATCTGCGGAGCAAAGCAAAACACAAACTGTGTGACCTCCAGCTTCAAACAGTGAGCAGTGACCATACAGCTCGTTTTCAGTGACCAAGACAGATCAAGGGACCTCCTGAGTTTATGCAGGAAACACTGATCATTCATTTTATGCTCTGTAGTGTGTCATAAAGCCTCCTTCACGTTTTTATGTGCCATTTCCCCCTTTTTTTCTAATTAAAACAAGAAAAAAGACTTCACTTATAAGAAAACTAAAGTCTCTGCTCCACTAGGAGAGGAACAAGTTGCACAGGAGGAGCTTGTAAATTGGACCTCTTTTAATTACTTCACTGCAAAATCTTATGCAATATTTCTGTGGTACCCAACTTGAAAATTATCACTTCACTGATGCATCACCAACCGGATGAAAAATATTTGGTGGTCCCTCCTTTTTCCTCTGTCACCAAGATGGAGACCATTTAGTCTGCAGGACTCCAAATGAACTATTCAACCGTTATGAGCAGTGATGACATTTGTCAGTATTTAATTACACTTACAATTATGTTACAACTGCAATGCAAACATGTTGTTGGTGTGTCTCTGGAAATTTACTGAGCGCCTACAAGTCAGTATTTCTCTATGACTTGTAATTTCTCTCTTGGCTCAATTTTTTCACAGCCACTATTTTAAAAAAAAGAAGAAAGTAAAAACAAAAATCATTGTGTTGTATGATTCTTGTATTAGTCACACATCAAAAGCAGGGGTGTCAGAGTGACAAAATGTTTTTACACTCACTGATGTTTGAATTGCTGTCACAGTAATTGCCTGTCTTTCCAGACTGAGGCGCTCGTTACTGAAGGTAAAATGGCACAAATCCTGGGAATCCTCAAGTTTAAAAATGTTTATTTTTCCAAAGCTTTTGGCTAATTTACACTAATTGCTTTTGTGACTACAACTCTGCTGGATTCTCCTCTAGGAACATTTAATATTAATCGTGAAAATAGCATTTACGAATTTAATCTCATCAATCCCTCTAAGTTAACTGAAACTTTTGGTCATGATATATTTTAAATTTAAAATGGAAATATCATGTTTTGGAATATAATTCATCTCTTATTGAATAAAGCCCCACATGGAATATCTGTATTGCAGAATGATTGGATTTTGCGAGGATGATTGGCTTGATTCAATTTGTACTTAGCATTGCCCAGGCGGCTTTGTGTGCTGCAGATGACACTGATGGTGAGTGAATCACTAAGTGACTGATCAAGCAGGCAGACATTTTTACTATGCAGTGTCTCAGAAAATGCATGCAAGTTTGAAGTGTTTGAAGAAGAAAGTTAGCCTTTAATGTGTGTGTGTGTGTGTGTGTGTGTGTGTGTGTGTGTGTGTGTGTGTGTGTGTGTGCGTGTGCGTGTGTTGCCCAGCTCTGCCGGCTCTTTTTCTCCTCAGTGCTGCATGGATTTGCATCTCATTGACAAAGTTTATCAGCTAAAGAAGACCCTCTTTTTTAGTTGCACCAAAAAAGCCTCCATAACGGCCCGTTTACACCAGGAGAAAAGCATCAATTTCCCCAGCTATACTCTCTGCATCAATTTAAATGGAACATGAAGTTCTCATTTTCCTTCCTGTTTAGCCCCCTCTGAGGCTGCAGTGGTTGCAGTATCACAAATGAAATACTCATAAATAGGTTTGTCTCAGCAACCCAGACAGAAGCATAGCAACATACAACCGCATGCATATAAATTGCACCGAACAAGCCCTGAATACATAAAACAGTGAGTCTACATCTGCCACTTGGTCCCTGCAGTCAGATGATGTTAGATTTTGACAGATTAGAGAAATCCCAGTGGCCTCAATGATTGATGAGAGGCAGTGACCTTGCCAGGTACAGACAAATGACACACACAAAGACACACCCAAATACGACATGGACATGCATAACATGTTTATGCAAACACTCCGAGATATATTCATATTCATTTGCCTTGCCTGTGTGTGTATGGGCTGGTGATGCTGCAGTCCCCTCTGTGTGCAGTGTCTGTAAAATGCTGCCTGACACTGATAGGACTGCATGGTTACGCTGGTCGAGAGGGCCCGATGTCTTCAGTCTAATGACTGTCACCAGTCAGCAAAGAAGTAAAGACAAAAAGACCTGATAGCATCACAGTGAACACAGGCATTCTGCAGCAGAGGGGAGCGCACCACTGCACTCATTGTTGTCTGATGTGTAACTGCCATGGGAAATCAGTTTATGTCTATTTTTATAACTGACTACAGTCAAGATGTGATAATATAAACAGTATTGTGTGTTTTAACTGGTAACTGTTAAAAAAGATGTACACACACACACACACACACACACACACACACACACACACACACACACACACACACACACACACACACACACACACACACACACACACATATATACATATATATGCTGATTGTCTGAAAATGTATACACACATTTTCTGAGGGATGTGTTTGCAAAAGTGTCTTAAATACAAATAATGTACTGGTTAAATGACAAGAGACAATTATGTAATAACTTTGTTTATCCAAAAAGGCCAAAATAGTTGCTGCTTGATTTGTTAACATTTGATCTGTTAACTATTGGACTGAGATCAGGTGACTGTGGAGGCAATTTGAGTACAGTGAACTCACTGTGATGTTCAATAAACTAGCTTGAGATGATTTGAGCTTTGTGATATGGATATGCTGGAAGCAGCCATCAGAAGGGGGCTGGACAGGATCAACAACAATACTCAGGTAGGCTGCGATGCGATGATGCTCAGTTGGTACAAAGGGGCCCAAAATGTGTCAAGAATATATCCCCCACACTTTTACACCACTGTAAGCCTGAACCTTTGATACAAGGGAGGATGGATCCATGCTTTCATGTTGTTTACAGCAAATTCTGATCTTACCATCCTAACATTGCAGCAGGAATTGAGACTCACCAGACCAGGCAACATCTTTCTTCTAATGCTCAATGGTCACACAGGATTTTGTAAGCCTGTGTGAATTGTAACCTCAGTTTCCTGTTCTTAGCTGACAGGAGCAGCACTCAGTGTGTTCTTCAGCTGTAGCTCATCTGTTCAATGTGTTGTGCATTCAGAGATCTGCATATCTTGGTTGTAACAAGTGGTAATTTGTGGTTACTTCTGCCTTCCATTCAGCTTGAAGCAGCCTGGCTCCTCTAACCTTTGGCATCAACAAGGCATTTTCTGCCAGAGAACTGCTGCTCACTGGACACTTTCTCTTTTTTCAGACCATTCTCTGCAAACCCTAGAGATAATTGTGTGGGAAAATCCCAACAGATCAGCAGTTTCTGAAATACTGAGACCAACCTGTCTGACACCAATAACCATGCCATGCTCAAAGTCACTGCAGTCTTTCCCATTCTGATGCTCCTTCAGCGGGTTGTGTTGATCATGTCTACATGCCTAAATTCATTACTGCCATATATGTCATATTCACTGGTGGTTAGATAGTTGCCTTAACAAGCAGTTGAACACATGTACCTAATAAAGTCATGCATGCGCACCACCACTACTGATGTTCAGCAAAATTAAGAGGACAGGGCCCCAGGTGATAGATGCAGGCCATTTTCCTTTTATAATCTGATGTATAGACTACAAAATTTTTACAACTAGAGAAGGTAAAGAATCACTACAATGACGAAACATAACGCTATTATTACTTTCCATATCAATATTCATCTTGTTTCTTGTCAAAGCCAACAGGAGCCACTGGAGGTGAGCCACATGTGTCTGTGGATCTGCAAGTCTGAGACCTTCTCTTCCATAGACCAAGACCAAAAAGCAAAAATGTAAAAAAAAGAGTTGTAGTTTTAAGTAGGGAAGAACAGCAGACTGGATTCTTGCCCTCACTTTAAGGATACCAGATAAACAAAAAATTGTACAGTTGTCTTCATTCTACAGAGAGGAGAGCAACAGGACAGAATACTAAGATAACAAAATAAAGAAAACTGGGGTGTTTACTGTAGTTCAGACTTTTGTTCTTACTGTATGCACACTGGAACACACTCTACCTTAACTGCAGTGACACTTTTGAATGAAATGGGTCAAACAACCTGAACTCAGCTCCAGTCAACTGTCATCAGCAGAACAAGGAAGAATGAGGATGAGCTTGTTCGTCCTTGCCCTATTGTTCTATAAACCCCAGCCCAATTGCTGCAAGAGTGGGTCACAGGATTACATTCAGCTTTTGTGCTTCCATTTCTTTCTCAGACATTCATTCATTCATCATCAAGTTCACCAGGGTGATACAAAGCAGAGCAGCACCTGGCTGCTCGGAACAAAGTAGCCATGAGAGGACTGAGAGGATCGATATCTGCGGAAAAAGCAATACACTGTGTACATCCCTTGATACCTGTGGATAACTTGGCTTTTTCCCAAGATCAAATTCTGCAGAAGAAAATGCCCTAATTTTGTTTAGATTGAATGTGTGATGGAAAAGACAATATTAAAGCCTCTTTGTTGCAATTTCATTGGATGACAGCCCCTCACACTTTGCCTCCTTCACATGCAGCACACTCATGGAAAGAATGAGGTCTGCGTTCCTGCTTTTGCTGAGACGAGGCCTCAGCATCCAATTACTTCACTCTTTTAAATGCCTTCACAGCAAAACCCCTCCAAAGGCCTATTTGCTCATTCTCGCCGTGTAGAACGTGATTTCACTCCTTTATATCTCTGTGTTCCTTTTCTCTTCAGTCATCCCTGCCTTGAATGCAATTCACAGACTCTAAATGTACCCCTGTCCCTTCTCCACTATTACTCTAATCTGTGTGCCAAATGCCGTGGGACACATCGCAGTTAAAACAGATGGGAGAAACAGTCTCAGGGTATCCAGAGTTAAAGAGGTAGAAAACCAATCTCCAGGCAAAATGAACTCTCTGAATGATACTCATTCTCCCAAATCTGATACTCCTGTGGCTGCTGGACATCATGCTGTGATGAATCCGTGTGACAGAAACCCTCTCCCTCATCCACTTATCTAGCACACTCTTCTTTAGTTCTTTGAAAATCCTTTTTTCTGTGTAATCATAATCTCATCCAAGCAGATCCATCATTGCCAATGAGACAAAAGGCCCCTAATAAGGTATGTTTCTTTTTTTTAAATATTATTATAAAACAACCAGATCACCTAATTTCGGCTTCCTTTGCATGAAGGTAAAAACAAACAAAAGCGGGGAAGCCCTGCAGCAAGGACACAGGAAATCTGCAATCCAAGTCCCGTGTTAAAATGAAGATATGATCAGTTCAAAAATTAAAGTGCATTGTTGAGTTAACAATGGAGAAAGTATAGAATTAGCTCCACCAGAGCAAGCTTGGAATTTGAAAATCTCTGACAAAATGCATCTGCAGCCAGTACTATAAAATATGTATTCCTACAACACTCATGGAGGCTATTTTGCAGTACTTTTACTCCACTTACTTTTACTCTGGTACATTGTACTTTTAATTTATTTATAAATGATTCTGAAAACAGAATATTGCTGGCTCAGCCACACTACAGTACAAAAAGGAAAACAACCTCTTGTGACTAGGAAAAATTGGTGGTGGCCTGGTGATTGTGCTGAGTTGGGGACCATTTTTGAACTCAAGGTGATTGCACAGGTTGTCTGGTGGGAAGCAACCTGTCTCCAAACAATTGTGGTTCAACTAGAACTGGCTGCAGTCACAGTCAGATGAGTGCAACTCATCTGTGTCACACCTCTTTGCAATACTTGACTCAAGTGGTTGCCAACTGGTTGTATTCGGGTTATATTCCCATATAAAAGTAAAGTTGTCAAGCACCTGTGTCATGCTGCAGTTAAATTACTGTCAATATTTGTGGAGGAATTTCTGTGGGGTTCTGGCTAGACTCCACTTGTAAGCAGTTAAGTAGTTGTGAAAGCAGTTGTAAATTTCTGTGTATGTAGATAGAAGCAGATTTGGGATTTTCACTGATTTTCACTGGTTTATCACAGTTACTCACCCCATTAAATAACAAACTGATAGCAGACTGACTGTCTGACCAAATTATCGCCATCTTGATGCACCAAAGTCACTTTGAAGGCAGCAACAGACATCTGAAAGGCAATAACAGTGCAAGTTCACTGCACACAGTTTCAATCATTTTGGTTGTGCCATGGTTCCCAACCACCATTTTCCCTGGTGTGACTGCACCATTACTTGTAGCAGAAGATTTTTCCACTGTTGCACTGCTACTTTTACTTTAGAAAAATGAAGGATCCAAATACAGCTTCAACTAATGCTGACGCCTCTCTCAGTGAGTGTACTTGTGAAGTATGGGACTCTGGAACAAGAACACTATAAACTCATGCCAGCAGTTTTTCCCATTCCACACAGCAAAGACCACAGGAGGGTGTTAAACCTTTGTGATGGAGTGTTCTGAAAATCATGCTGCAAGCTGACTTACATACTGATTACCTGACTCCAGCGTACATACCCGTAATGCATAACTAAGTTTAAAACCTTCAGATGCACCCAGACATTGCTTTGTTAATATAATAAAGAGAATCTGATCCCCTGAGTCTAAAAATGCAAAACAAACATAAATCTAGCCTCCCTGAAGAATTCTAAAAGCAGCACAGAAGAGAAGCAAGTTTTACACTGACATGTGAAAAACAAGTACAATAAAATGACTATATTACTGTTAAAAACAGCAAAGGGAAGTACAAATAACAGACTGGGACACAGACAGGTGAACACATCCCACAGCTCAGCTTGCTTAACAATGGTGGAAAGTGCTACACATTTAAGTGCCGTGTGTGACCACAACTTTAAGGCACTTTTTTCCAATTTATTGTATCATTATTTTTTCCACTACAGTTCAAAGTGAGAAAGCTACTCCACAACATTTATCACCAATTACTGGATTAATTAAATTATTTTCTCTGAAAACTCTGTTACTCTTAGAAAATACGATGCATCGTTAAACACTAACCCAGTGACATTTTATCGCTCTGGGTTTATTGAAATTGAATTGTTTCATTGCAGCAGGACCTTTTTCTCCTCTCAGTTTGCTCTCAGATTTATTTTATGCTCATTGGTTATGTATTCAAATTAACATTCTAAACTGAATCGTCTAAAAAGAATAGATCACTTAGAGGGGACATTATTCCCCAGGAAAAACTGTAATAACATTAGTTGGCATTTGAAGCCATGGACAATAAAATTAGAAAGAGCACAACCCTCGTTATCACGTTGCATGGCTTTACAAAGGTATAGCTGTAGAGGGGGTGAAAAAGTACATGCCCCGGTTTTGATTTCTTACTTATTTGCTCATTTGTCTCTTTTACATGTTTCAGAGCACCAAACAAATTTTAATATTACACAAAGATAACCTGATTAAATACAAAATGCTTTTTGTGAATGATGATTTCATTTACTGAGGGAATAAAGTTATCCAAATCTGCCTGGCTCTGTGTGAAAAATGATTTGCCCACTTGTGATTAACCACAAAAGCTGAGATCAATTTCGCTAGCCATATTCGGGCCTGATTACTGTCAGACCTGCTGAATTAAGAAATCCCTTAAATAGTGAAGCAGGCTAAAAGATCTCTAAAAAGCAACACATCGAGCCACAGTCTAAAGAAGCACTGGACCAGATGAGAAACAAAGTCAGTGACATCTATCAGTCTGGAAAGGGTTCCAAAGCCATTTAAAAGGCTTAGGGACTCCAGTGAACCACAGCGAGAGCCATTTTCCACAAATGGAGAAAACTTGGAACAGTGATGAACCTTCCCAGGAGTGGCCAGGCCCGCCCAAATTACTCCAAGAGCACATCCATGACTCATCCAGGAGGTCACAGAACAGAACCCGGAACACCATCAAAAGAACTGCAGGCCTCACGTGTCTCAGTTAAGGTCAGAGTTCATGATTCAACAATAAGAAAGAGACCGGGCAAAAACTGGCATCCATGGGAGAGCTCCAAGGAGAAACACCACTGCTGACCAACAACAACACAAAGGCTCGTCTCACAGTCGCCAAAAAATCATCGTGATGATCCCCAAGACTTTTGGAAAAATATTCTGTGGACTGACGAGACAAAAGCTGAATCTTTTTTGGAAGGTTTGATTCCCATTACGTCTGCATAAAACTAACGAGCAGTTCATAAAAAGATCATACCAACAGTCAAACATGGTGGTGATAGTGTGGTGGTCTGGAGCTGCTTCTGCTGCTTCAGGACTTGAACAATTTGATGTTTAATCCTCTGCAGTGATGTGGAGAGCACATTGCCAGTTATTGCCAATGCTTGATTGCAGTTCTTGTTGCCAAAGGATGGCACAACCAAAGTATTAGGTTTAGGGGGCAGTTACTTTTTCCACACAGGGCCAAGCAGGTTTGGGTAACTGTTCTCCCTGAATAGAAAGTGGGCAAATGCCTTTTCACAGAACTGGATATGAGCTTCAAATGAAGTTTGCTGAATGAATGAGAAAAGCGAGTGCTGCCCTGATCTTTGTGCTGGTGAGAAAATCGAGCTGCTTTCGTACACATTCAGTCATTCAGTCACAGCTGTGCACACATAATGTTTAACAGCACACACAGAGAAGCACAGTTATCATTATGCTGACTCATTTTGGTGTGACTGTCATTTTTTAAATTGAGTCCAAGAGAAGTGCCTCTTTCTATTATTTGCTTCATTACTTAAATCACACTGTTTGATATGAAATTATGATAAATTGTCATATAAACACTCCTGTTATTAAGCTGTGATTTATTTATGAGCTTTAGGGTTTATGATTTTTAATCACAGAGGCTTTCAAAAATTCAATTGTGTTGTTTGGCACCCTGAGCTGCTAACGAACATACTTAGTTAGTTTGGGTTCAAGGATTGTGTGGAGATACTTCCTCTTATTCCCAACTCATTATTTATTGACACTTGGTCGGGAAGCCCTTCTGTTTAAAGAGCACATATCAAGCTCTTAAATCCTTCCTCTTTTACACCTCTTTGACATGCGTCTTAGAGCAGTTCGTTTTGGTGCAGCCTCTTTAAATGTGAATGAGACATTTTACGCCCCTTCCCCTTCAGGTCGCAGAGCGTTCCACTCCACCCCGTTCAGCCATTTTTGTAGTTTGATAGCAGCAATACGATTATCTACCAGCAGAGAAACAGGAACTTTGAAGAGGCTCTGATGCCAGGGGGACAATGTAAGGAATCGTGTGGGTTAATACACCCAACAATCGAACATTTTGACTTGCCAACCTGCAACTTTGGCTTGAATAACTGAAGTTGGACTACAAATCGCTGAGAAAAAAATGGTGAATTCACGAAATCGGTAAGCCGGAAGTCCATGCCCTTGTTTAGCAGTTCCACAGCAAATACTGTGACGTAACAGATAAGAAAATGTAACAGGGAATAGAGAAAACTGAACAGACTGAAAATTATGACCCAAAAAGAATATAAAGATATCTACGCAGCACCGGGACAGAATGCATTTACATTTTCTGGACTCCTACACACTCAAAGTACACCAACAAAATGTATATAAGGGCTAAAAAAGTGGATTTTGAATGATATGTCTCCTTTAAAAGAACTTATCATTGGTTTCCAGTGTGAGGAAGAAAAATGACCAAGAAAATAATAAAGCAACATGAGCTCTAAACAAGGTTAAACTGAAACTAATAAAAACTAAAATAAAAATATGGTTAAGTTTGGTCATTGGATTACATGTTTGAGCTTAGATCTTAAAATTCACCCTTTCACAACATTAAAACACACATTAGGAGGCGAATGTGTCCCATTTCCAACAAACCTCTCCAACACTTTAACTACCACATCAGTTACACAACAGTGATGACTCTAGCAAAGGACAATGTGCCATGCACATTTAAAAGCAGTGCCACAGAGGTACCCGGTTTATGGAAATAATGAACTATTTAATTAATTTAGTTTACCACTTCTGACTAACAATTCATAAGCCAATTAGCGTGTGGTTTCACAGCAATACCCGCCTCTTGCTGGCACATCTGATTTTGAAAATAGCAACATAGCAATGATGAAAACACTCATTACAAGGCTTTAACACAGGATTCTGAGGATTTTTTTTAAAGGGATGGGATGGGGAGGGAAGACTTCACAGCAGGCTGTTTTACTGGTTTGTATCTCTGTAATTGTCAGCATGTTGTCATGTTTGTGCTAAAAGCAGGCTCAAAGAGCACTCCACACAGAGACTGTAGTTTTGAAAGTTTTATTAAAACTGAATAAAGATCTCAGCAAAGAAAGTTAAGTGGCTGGAAGGACCAGGGCTTGGGCAGGTTTGCAAGAGTCACTGCCAGAGAGGAGCGGTGGAGTTAAAGACTGCCAAGGTAATATAATATACTTGGTAATATTGGATTAGTGGCCTTACTTTGTTTGATTCTCGATGATTCGGGTAAGTGGGACTGGCAGTGCTCACAGAACTCCTCATAGGAACAGGGATCCAGGGAAAAATCTTTGGGTTTCGGAGCTCAGTCGAGAAACAAAGTTACAGGATGAAAAGCTAGTAAACAAACAATTTTCCAAGTGAACCTGATTACAACCATAGAGACGATAACAATCTGGAAGAGGCCAACTGCACCATCCAGCCCTTAAACAGCAGGATCTTGATGAGGTAACTCAGAGCAGTGGGTGTGAGGAAAAACCCAGGATGTCAGTAAGAGACCCTGGCCCACAACTCTACCTGCAACCAGGAGAGAGAACCCCCAAGCAGCCAGCACGACACATGCATCTCTGCAGTTCATCAAAGTACATTACCAACATCCAAAGGTAACACACTCCAAAAACTGTGCTGCATTTTTGATTGATTTTAATGCAGTTATCCATGAAATAAAAATAATGATACCATCTTTACAGTCGGAAGGGAAGGGAAGAGAAGAGAGCGACTGAAGGTGCTGTGGCTATTTGCATTATCATAAACAGAAAGGTATCTGGAGCTGCATATGGATTCTCATCTCCTGCCGGAATCTCCAAGACAACAGAGTTAGTGAAAGACTCAAGACCTATATGTGGCCTCAAATTCACCATTATGTATAATCTTATTGCTGCTACTTGTACAGATATACAGCTACAAGACCCGAGGAGTTACCACACACACAGTGAACTGGAAATTTAGAACCCACTGCTACTTCCAAGCATTTACCTGGAGTTGGATTTTAAGCACTGCAAATGTTGGTGAAGAAAACAGAAGAAGTGTGAATGTTCTGGTTGAATTGAAATTAAGAGCTAAAGTCCTTTCTCTTTATTTATCTTATTTTTTGCAACATTTATGCTGTTTGTTCACATTTAAAGACATTAAAATTTATGCCTGAAATATTTCTGTTCATTGTAGATTTTGTGGATGATCATTTTCAGCTTTCAGCTCCTCCACCGTCCTGCAATTGTCATTAACTTTGCCCTTAACTAATTTCCTTTCATACATTTATTAAACCATCATATTGGTTTGTGAAACACCTGCATTCTCTTTTTCAGGTGAATTGTTGTGTTCTCAGGATTCATGCCAGTGGTGGCTGTGGCTTAGGTTGTAGAGCAGGTCATTTATGAACGTAAGGTCGGTGGATTGATATCCGCTTCTTCTTGTCTATGTGTTGAAGTATCCTTGGGCAAGACACTGAACACTGAGTTTGACCCTGATGCATCCATCAGTGTGTGTGTGAATGTTAGATAAAAATGCCTAGCTATAGATAAAAGTGATGTGTTGCTTTCAGTGGCTTTAGTCTGGTTTCTAAAGATATTAGATCTGTAGCTTCAACTGGAAGTGTTTTGTTAGTGAAATGTTTGAATTATAATGAAGTTCTTAAAATAAAAAAATAAAAAATTCCCCACTCCTCTCAAGGGCATCTCTGCCCAGCCTGCACCTGGGGTCTTGCCTGGTGTGGTAGACCCCAGCCTCTATCAACCTTGTGCTCAGACCTTGTTCCTGTGCTGCCATGATTAGTGCCTCTGTGCTGTCTGTTAGTCCAGCTTTGTCCAGCCATTGGTAGGATTTTTCTATATCAGCCACTTCTTCTGTCTGCCAGTGGTACATGCCATACAAGAGGCCTGTCCTTCCTGTTCTTCCTCCTCAGGTTTCTGCTGCCCGAGGTATTCACTAAGCACCTGATCCTTTGTGGCCATCTTCCTGATGCATTCATGGATCTTTGTTCTTCATCCTTGATAGTGGTTCTGATACTCACTAGTGCTCAGCCTCCTTTCATTCATTTAGCGTACAGTCTCGGGGTGCTGGATTTGTGGTGAAACCCTCCATGCATGATAAGGAATTTTCTTGTCTTGTTACACACATACAGTGCCTTGCGAAAGTATTTGGCCCCCTTGAACTTTTCAACCTTTTGCCACATTTCAGGCGTCAAACATAAAGATATAAAATTTGAATTTTTTGTGAAGAATCAAAAAGAAGTGGGACACAATCGTGAAGTGGAATGAAATTTATTGGATGTGTCAAACTTTTTTAACAAATAAAAAACTGAAAAGTGGGGCGTGCAATATTATTCGGCCCCCTTACTTTCAGTGCAGCAAACTGACTCCAGAAGTTCAGTGAGGATCTCTGAATGATCCAATGTTGTCCCAAATGACTGATGATGATAAATAGAATCCACCTGTGTGTAATCAAGTCTCCGTATAAATGCACCTGCTCTGTGATAGTCTCAGGGTTCTGTTCCAAGTGCAGAGAGCATCATGAAGACCAAGGAACACACCAGGCAGGTCCGAGATACTGTTGTGGAGAAGTTTAAAGCCGGATTTGGATACAAAAAGATTTCCCAAGCTTTAAACATCTCAAGGAGCACTGTGCAAGCAATCATATTGAAATGGAAGGAGTATCAGACCACTGCAAATCTACCAAGACCCGGCCGTCCCACTAAACTTTCATCTCAAACAAGGAGAAGACTGATCAGAGATGCAGCCAAGAGGCCCATGATCACTCTGGATGAACTGCAGAGATCTACAGCTGAGGTGGGAGAGTCTGTCCATAGGACAACAATCAGTCGTACACTGCACAAATCTGGCCTTGATGGAAGAGTGGCAAGAAGAAAGCCATTTCTCAAAGATATCCATAAAAAGTCTCGTTTAAAGTTTGCCACAAGCCACCTGGGAGACACACCAAACATGTGGAAGAAGGTGCTCTGGTCAGATGAAACCAAAATCGAACTGTTTGGCCACAATTCAAAACGATATGTTTGGCGTAAAAGCAACACAGCTCATCACCCTGAACACACCATCCCCACTGTCAAACATGGTGGTGGCAGCATCATTGTTTGGGCCTGCTTTTCGTCAGCAGGGACAGGGAAGATGGCCAAAATTGATGGGAAGATGGATGGGGCCAAATACAGGACCATTCTGGAAGAAAACCTGTTGGAGTCTGCAAGAGACCTGAGACTGGGACGGAGATTTATCTTCCAACAAGACAATGATCCAAAACATAAAGCCAAATCTACAATGGAATGGTTCACAAATAAACGTATCCAGGTGTTGGAATGGCCAAGTCAAAGTCCAGACCTGAATCCAATCGAGAATCTGTGGAAAGAGCTGAAGACTGCTGTTCACAAACGCTCTCCATCCAACCTCACTGAGCTCGAGCTGTTTTGCAAGGAAAAATGGGCAAGAATTTCAGTCTCTCTATGTGCAAAACTGATAGAGACATACCCCAAGCGACTTGCAGCTGTAATTGCAGCAAAAGGTGGCGTTACAAAGTATTAACACAAGGGGGCCGAATAATATTGCACGCCCCACTTTTCAGTTTTTTATTTGTTAAAAAAGTTTGACACATCCAATAAATTTCATTCCACTTCACGATTGTGTCCCACTTGTTGATTCTTCACAAAAATTAAAATTTTATATCTTTATGTTTGAAGCCTGAAATGTGGCAAAAGGTTGAAAAGTTCAAGGGGGCCAAATACTTTCGCAAGGCACTGTATGTGTGTAACAAGACAAGAAAATTCCTTATCATGCCTTATCAAGGCACTGTACATACATACATAAGGGCTTATTAATTTATGCTATCCTTACCAGTTTAAAGATTTAATTTTTGATATGCATATCAATAAATTGCCAGTGAAAGTCTGAAAGAATATTTATATCTACCTAAACTTTCTCTTGCACCTGTTCAAGGTGCATTGTGATTAGTCAGCTCAGTCTAGTCCTGCCGTTGTGCTTCATTCTGTCCTCCACATTCACTGGCTCTGAACTGAGCTCCACCACCACAACTGAGTGCTCTCACTTCTGCTAGGTCAACTCTCCACTCATACTGTGAGGCCACAACAAACCCTTATTGTCCCGTTCAGTGTTTAGAAACTATTTCCTTGGGTGGGGGAAGAAAATGCTTTATTTTGACAGTTTGGAAATAATTCAAAGCCTGATCTCATGCAATCACAGCAATGTACATATAATGTTTAATGACACACAAAAAAGCACTTATAGTGATGCTGAAACCTTTTAGAGTAACTGAGATTTATCTAAGTAGAAGACAAGCAGCTTTTTCTTTTGTATAATTACTTATCTCACACTGTAATATAAAAGTGTGATAAATAAAATTAAAAATGTCCTCTGTTAGTATGCTGTGTTTTAATTACGAGCATTCAGTTTTTTTTAATCAGTGAAAAGTAAACTGTCTTCTAGCACCCTCTGGTGCTAAAAAAATACTCAGTTTGGATCAAAAGATTCTTCAGATTAAGACAGATGCTTTGTTTTCAGGTTCAATCAACCCTTGATTGAAAACAAAGCTTTAAAATATATGAAGAACAAAAACGTTCACACACATTTATACAGATACATTTACTTCAACAGGCACTAATGTGCGTATGAATTAAAAGCTAAAGGTTTACAACCTATCATAAAAACTGTCTCCATCTTCCTTGACGTGTTTACAAAAACTGGCAACTGATCGAGTTCAATTCTAATTTTTAGAAATAACACAAATTTAAATATTTACACCTTGCACAGACACGTATTCGCCTCTGCTCGTGTCTGTGTGGACTTTGTAGGAAATTATACTACACAAAAATGCTGCTTTGTTGGAGTGATGTGAGCACACAACAGAAAATAATCCAGTTATATGATTAAAATACTACATGTATTCCTAAAAGACTCACAGGTTAACTGTACTTTTATCTCCACTGTAATCTAGTTGCTTTTACTTGAGGCCAGTAAACAATCCATCACTGCTCCATGAAGAAAACAGGAGGGATAAGAGGGAAGGCAAATGGCATCCAAAACAAAAAAACCAACCTGACTGTAAAGATTAATGACAGGAAACACCAATATAGACTGTAATACAAACAGCTGCACACACGTGGGCAGTGATGGGAAGTGCTGTACAGTCACTTAAGTGCTGTTTATAACTTAAAATTTTGAGGTGCGTTTATTTTTAGTTTCTCTAGTTTACATCTGCTCCGATTAAATTCAAAGTGAAAATATTAGATTCCATGGCCTTTACCCCAGCCATAATAACCAGATACTGTCAATATTTACTTCCTAATATTTTGATTTAAACTCTTTTCATTTTACAAAATGTGACGTTAAATTGATTTAATGTATTATACTAAAGCAGTGTTTCCAAATATGACTTCTGACCGCTTAAGCAGGAGCAGACTTGTTTATAAATTGTTAGCAGTTCAGACAAGGACACGTCTGCATCTTCACTCAAGATCTTCACTTGTTCCAGGTACCAAAAAAGCACACTTATTAACAGAAAAATAAAAAAAAGATTTATTTAAAGACATTCCGGAGGGGCTTGAAGTAGAGCTGCTGCTCCTCCACATCGAAAGGAGCCAGTTGAGGTGTTTCGGGCATCTGACTAGGATGCCTCCTGGGTGCCTCTTGGGTGAGGTGTTCCTGGCATGTCCTACCAGGAGGAGGCATCGGGGCAGACCCAGAACACGCTGGAGAGATTATATCTCTTGGCTGCCATGGGATCACCTTGGGGTCCCTCTGAATAAGCTGGAGGAGATGGGTGGGGAGAGGGAGGTCTGGGGTTCTCTGCTTAGGGTGCTGCCCCCGGGACCTGGCCCCAGGTAAGAAAATGGATGGATGGATAATAAAAAGAAATGTTCAAATTAATATACAAGCTTTTTTTCTCCCTTGTCTTCCATTCCCAAATTCATTTGATGAGCCTGGCTTAAGAAATAAAAAATTGAAAAGCGTAATATATATAAATTGGTACCACTGCAACACATGTTTATAGTGGGAAGAGAAGAGAGCCTCTGAAGGTGCTGTGTTTATCTTTGCTTTGTGTTATTTCATACTTCAGGTGCATCTATGATCTCACTGCACTTGTGAGTACAAGTACTGATTACAGAAAATTAAAGCCTGCTCCATTAAAATGTTTCTGTATCTGTTGTAAATAAAAGGGTGTCAGATGAAAGAAAATACTTCTTTTGAGGTCAGCAGAAGTTAGCCTGCTTTCTAAAGATATCAGATCTGTGGTTTGACCTGAAAACAGGCGTTTGATTTGTTTCAGCTAAAATGAGCTGAACCTTTAGCTTAAATATTCCTACACAGAACTGAACTGAACACACATTTAAGTTCATTAACAGTTAAAACAAAAATCTGCAACTCAATTTTTGTGGTGAAGCAGCTTAATGTACATCTTGGTCACAGCCAGCTCAGCTTTCAGCTCCTTCACTCTGTACTCCATGGTCCTCAGCTCCACCAACACATCTCTCAGTGCTCTCCCTTCTGCCCAGATGTCAGGGGTGGTTTGCTTCACGGTCTGCTCAGTTAAGACCCCCATCCTCCCCGTGAGCCACATACTCACACAGCAGCAACAGCAAACAAAGAGCCCCCCTCACTGTCCCGGTACATGTCTTCACAAACTTTCTAACTCTATATTAAATCATTCATATGCAGCCTTGATATTATTCCTATGTAATTCATTAAAGACATCATTGACACATTTGGGCCCCAGCACACTTTCAAACATGCTGTGGTCCAGCCTCTTTAGAAAGGAAGCTGTTTTAGGCCAATTTATAAACTTTAGACAACACAAACTGCTCACTCAAGGTAACCTATGATGTCATTTTTGTAGTCGCATAGGGGAAATATAGTTTTCTAAGTGATTTTGTGGATGATGACATTTTTATTGACCCTCTTGAAACATGGGTTGACATCAAGGATGCTGCACTTGGTTGGCTGCATTCTGATTTTGTTTTTTAGAAAGAACCTTATCAGCCCCCACAGGTGCACCTCATTTACAGCTCACATTACCTGTAGTGTCCTGTAGTTACATTTTGGGTCCTGTTTGATTAAACTGTGCTGCAGGATGCAGTATCTTTCCATTACAAGGACATCTTTTAATTGCTTTCTTTTTTTTGCATGTCTTAATTACACTGACAGCTCTAGTTTAGCTTTCCATCTTAACATCTGTTTCTACTAAGCAGCATAACATTGTAATACATGAATAATTCCTCAGAGCTGCATCATGTAAGCTTTTTCTTGCAAACAGATCTCACAAACTTTCATTTACTGGATCACACAAGTTTGAGAAATACCTTTAAAAAGCTTCGCCTTTCATCCTTAAAATGCTGTGCACATGCCTGACTCACAACCTCTAGGCACATAGATCAGACAGGACAGACGCACTGTTGTATTATCATTGTTATGAAATGATATATACAAAATAACTTGGTTACAAATCATTGACAAAAACTCGTGGAAGTGTAACATTTTGTCACTTCAAAGTAAACATAATCCAAAGTTTTCTGATGTGAAATTATTCTTTAACACTGGATCTGAATCTCATCATAGAAAAATAAAAGGCTAAATTACAAACTCCCTCCTCCCAATAACAGAACTCAAGAAGATGTGATGTTATTTGAGGATTTAAAGCTAAAATAAATAAAGTAAAAAGAGAAAACCAAAGTACTCAAGAACACTTCAAATGACAACACCATTTACAATACCAAGGTTAGATTGACAACCCCATAATGAGCCCATCATATCTCACCATGCAGCCCGTGATTTAATGTGTCTAATAGGCCGGCCCAAATAAAAAAACATCCAGTACATCCAGCCTCTGGCTTTTTGAGGATGTAAGACAAGTCTGAAGGTCACTGAATTAGTCTTTTACATGTGTATTATTATTATTAAACTCATCTAAATTAAACACTGTTGGATACCACGCTGTCTATCTTTGGTGGTAGTGATTGTGTATGCATGGGGTCTTAAACACCAACCCTGAGAAGTGCATGAACTGGGGAAAAAAAAAAAAGTCTGTTACTGTGTAAATTAAAGGAAGACATCACCCACAAAGCTAAAGGCACCCTAATGCTAAGATCCATGAGCACTATGCCACCAAATAAAACCTTAGTATGTTAACTTGTAACAGCAAAAAAATAAAAATAAGGCACATCCGCAGTCTAAAGTACAAAATATAAAATCTTAAAATGGCAGAGCTCAAGCTTTTACCTGCGTACAACATTACTAACAAACAATAAAGGCATCTGTGTGATCAAAACAAAGACCAAACAATGAATACAACATTATCAAGGAGTGTCTCATCTACGCATTGACCCTGCATGCATCTGCCTGTATTATGTTGACATTTACAAGCTTTAACTGGTACTTTTATTGATTGCTTATCATCATTTCCCAAAGTCAATTTTCACATTACATAGCCCCATAGACTGTATATAAAAGATGGCTATAGCCAAAGCTGTCTCCATCTTCGATTCTGACAAAGAGATATAATGCAAGACGTTGACGTATTGAGGTTTACTCAAAGTAAAAATAACAACTTGCTTCGTTTTCAACAAATTTTCAAGCGGTTTGATTTGTTACAAATGCCTCACATATTTATGACACGGGACATTCGGTTAAATTTTACACCAAAATGCACAATTCTGCTGCTGCTTTTTGTGATGTTCTGCTATAAAAACTGACGAGATCAGTCAATGAAACTTTCTGTCCTGTCCCTTCAAAGTCTTCTGGCATGAAATGAGAAATCATTTGGCTCAAAGTCTCTTCTGCACACAAATGCCTTTTAAGTTGATCTTTTTATCCACCCAAAAACCTTAACTGTTACTGAACATCATATTAGTGCCATGAATCAGATATATCAGACAAATTTCTGAAAGTATTTAGGACTACCTATCACACCAACACACAGCAACATCAGTCAACTGACAAAATATTCTCAACTCCTTCTGATTTATTATACCGATAAAAATATTTTTTCACTTCAGCTGGTATAACTTATATGTTTGAGACTAAAATAATGTACAACAACTTTTCACTTGTGGAAGGTTTTTCTCAGTTCTGTTTTCTTTCACGGGAACATCACAAAACAGCACACAAGTCTGGCATTTTTTGGAGGAATGGGTCAGTGCTCGTGGTCAGATCCCCTGAGTAACATGGTGACAGCAGAGATGCATCTGCTGCCAGCTTCACCATGTACATCGATGGGTTTTAAACCCAGACGCTATAAGCAAGAGGATCTGATCTGAACACTGCATCCTCATGCAACAGTGACTCATCAATCATGAGGTAACAGCACCCTAAATCACACATATTCCATCATCTATTCTACTGTAAGTGGAGCACAATTTATAAAACACAAATCATGCTGTATTAAATAGCACAAAAAATTAGAGAGACCATATTCCCATCACCAAAGTGTTTAAGTAATAAATCAGATGAGCAGTAGGATTATTTTCCTCCCTATTTTCTATATAATCTGGCATCTTTTTGCAAGCAGGTTATCGCCCCCTGCTGAACAAATGTAGGCTTTCGGCATTTCTCATTTTAGGTCCAGAGGCTTCATCCATCTTTTACATACAGTCTATGTGATTTACTGAACAGCAGCTTGGCAAATCTGAACTCTGACCCATATTTGAAGAACATTTTGCTTGTCTGGAAGGAAATTCATGAAATTCATCACAGCTTGACATCACATCTGATGTAGGAAATTTGCCAAAGTTGATTTGTCACTTTTTTTTTTTTAATACATAATCCCAGTCTCTAAATATTTTAAGGCATTAATGGATAGCTCAAAATTAAGGCAGGCATAGTTCTATATCGGACCACATTACAGCTAGGTATAAACAAAAACTCTTATGTACCATCCTCAGGAAGTTATCGTGAAGAAGCGCTGGATATATGTCATCCAATAATGTGCTTGAAGAGAAATGCTGATGCTGCTGTAGTGTTGCAGGTGGCACAATCCACCTTAACAGTCTGCTCAGGTAGCCACACTAGTGTTGTTAGTTCCATATTGAGGACAGATTTAAAGTCTTTCCAAAGCACAAAGCGTGTCTCTCGATCTGTTAGTTTCAGTCAGTTAAAAATTAACCAAACATGCTGAGAAAGCCGTGGCACCGCAGCTGTTCCCGCCATCTTGCAGGACTAGGATCACACTTCTTCAAAGAAGGCCATCTGAGACATGTATGCAGAGTTTCTCTACAAAACAAGATGAGCATGAGCAGAGGTGGCCAGAAAAAAGGTGCAAAGTAATAGAGTATTCAGTAATTCTAAGAATACAAAAATTATGTACAAAATAAATCCAAATGATTTTGATGTTTTCAATAATTTCATATTTTTCACATATTTACAACAATAACCATTTACCAAGTCTCCTGATCTTATATATTCATTATTTACAGGCCAACTGAAGAGTCAGTACATGGCTGAATGTGCATCCTGTCATCAGAGCAGGCTGGGCTTCACAGAAATGCCACAATTTTTTATTACATGTTGACAGAAATTGAAGTGACTGTATGTTATATGCTAAAATGTTGCCAACACAAAGGCACTTCCTTTGAGTATAATGTTCTCACATCAGAGCAGTCAAAGAATCCACTTGAAAAATGAGATCATGGATGCGCTCAGAGTAGAAAAGCATCATATACAACTACCAGTGCAGTTTAATTTGTTATTTCTTATTTTGAAAAATGACGGCTTTTGTGATACTCGTTCTTTAGATGATGAGATCATAAGGCCCAGATCTGACTCGCAATCAGTGATTCAAGATAAACAGGAAAAACTATAAATTACTAGTGATGCAGTGATATATTGGCCAAATATTTAATATTGACCCTTACTGACTAGTATCACCGTATGTGACGCAGGATGGGAAAAGCTGGCTAGCAATGACGCAAACACAAACAACTGGACTTTCCTGTCTTTTCAGTGTTTGCTATGTTAATTTCATTGTCAAAAATACCTCTCAAAAGTCCTAAAAATGTAGGTTTCCAAACAGTTTCTGATGCATAAACTGCAAATAAACAATGCACTATTTTGTGCCAAATCCTCATCCAACAAATTGTTCCGCTATGGAGGGAAAAACACCCATGCACCTGGACAGGTTGCCTTGGGGTATGGCCTAATGAGTTAGCCGGCATAATTTGCACTCTTAGAGACGCTGGTGACTTTTCCCATCTTCAGCCTGTGGTGACTGTGGTCGGCTGACTGTTTTTATGAATGATTTAATCATTTACAAACATGTTACAAGTATTTATCTACCTACGTTGTCACTAAACTACACAGATACATAAGATAAAAAAAAATCTCTTTTGCATGTTAATCTAGATGTTTTAAAATTTTAAGAAACAAAGTAAGAAATTAAATTTTGGACTTTAATTTTACAAACGCTGAATCCCTAGTGGCCATGAGCTGCAGTCACTGGTTTATTTACTCTAACACTCTGACACATGACTAATCATCAGCAAAACTAACACCATTATATGAAGGGGTCATACATACATTGCTGTGAGGTATGTAGACGGGCTCCGGGATGTACCCCCTCGCCTCACTGTGCAGATTGTAGAGGCTGGCCTGCTGCTGCTGCTCTTCTAGCTTCAGAGACTCGATCTCGGACTTGAGTTCCTTCAGCTGGTCCTGAAGGTGTTTACTCTTCTCCATGTACTCCAGCCTGTATTTATGCATGCCACAGCATCATCAACAAACAGCCAAACTGTCTTTCTGAAGTATCGTTGCGGGGGATTTAAACTCCGGCTTACCTCTCTCTCTCAATCTCCATAGACAGCCTTTTCATGTCAGAGTCCTTGAAGTCGAGGCGTGGAGGTGCTGACTCATAGGCAAAGTCGGCTGCTTCAGGAGGAGCAGGAGGAGCGGGGGGAGCAGAATAAGCTGCTATGAGCTGGAAGACGAGTACACAGATGTCAGGTAAGCATAAATATTCTCAAAGGTAAGGTATATTACAATTTCACCATCTGTGGTCACACGGGGACAAAAAACTGAGCTGGATTCACTTAACGTGGATTATTGGCACATCAAATGTCACTACTATTTCACATCCCTCATTCTGAGTGAAAACACATAAAAGCAGCCTTTTATAACCCAATGCCAACCTAAAATAAAACATTTATAGGTGTTGGTACTGAATTTCTCCTTCTGTTTAACTTGGTCGCTACAGAGTTTATTTAAAGCAAATGTATATGAAACACAATAATGCTCTACTATTTGTTTGTTGTCAAGTATCAATATTGATAAATATAAATCTGTAAGACTTATAAACACCCAGAGTTCCCACCTCTAATCTGGCCATTAAAGACATTCTGTGAGATGACAAATCAGTAACTTAGAAAAATACATGAGGCAAATTATGGGACAATAACAATCCTCCAAAAAAAAAAAGAAAAAAAAAAGAAAAACTCAAATTGATAATTCACACTAGACACATAAATTACCTCCAGCAGCTAATCAATTGCCTTAGTTATTAAAGTGACTGCACTGTAATAACCTGGATTTATGTTTCAGATACTCTATAATGACCTTAGAAAGAAAAAACCTGCTTTAATCTACAATCTACAGGCATCACAGAGGTCAGAGACTCAGCAGCATGATCGCAGTACAGGGTAAGTTGTTTTGGTGATCTCCAACAGCTTCTGCTTGGCTCTCCGCTCAGCGTCCTTTGCCTCGGTGAGATCCTGTTTCAGATGATCAGCTTCCTTCAACCTGGAATCAGAGTTTGGTCAGTTTAAGAAAGAGTAGGAGGGCTATAGTAAATACAGTTGCTGGCCATAAAATTAGAATATCATGAAAAATTTGATTTATTTCAGTAATTCCATTCAAAAAGTGAAATTTGTATATTATATTCATTCATTACACACTGATATATTTCAAATGTTTGTTTCTTTTAATTTTGATGATTATAACTGACAACTAATGAAAACCCCAAATTCAGTATCTCAGAAAATTACAATATTGTGAAAAGGTTTAATATTGAAGACACCTGGTGCCACACTCCAATCAGCTAATTAACTCCAAACACCTGCAAAGGCCTTTAAATGGTCTCTCAGTCTAGTTCTGTAGGCTACACAATCATGGGGAAGACTGCTGACTTGACAGTTGTCCAAAAGATGACCTTTGACACCTTGCACAAGGAGGGCAAGACACAAAAGGTCATTGCTAAAGAGGCTGGCTGTTCACAGAGCTCTGTGTCCAAGCAGATGCAGATTTCATTTTCCAACAGGACTTGGTACCTGCACACAGTGCCAAAGCTACCAGTACCTGCTTTAAGGACCATGGTATCCCTGTTCTTAATTGGCCAGCAAACTCACCTGACCTTAACTCCATAGAAAATCTATGGGCTATTGTGAAGAGGAAGATGTGATACGCCAGACCCAACAATTCAGAAGAGCTGAAGGCCACTATCAGAGCAACCTGGGCTCTCATAACACCTGAGCAGTGCCACAGAATGATGGACTCCATGCCACGCTGCATTGCTGCAGTAATCCAGGCAAAAGGAGCCCCAACTAAGTACTGAGTGCTGTACATGCCCATACTTTTCATGTTCATACTTTTCAGTTAGCCAACATTTCTAAAAATCCTTTTTTTGTATTGGTCTGAAGTAATATTCTGATTTTCTGAGATACTGAATTTGGGGTTTTCATTAGTTGTTAGTTATAATCATCAAAATTAAAAGAAAACATTTGAAATATATCAGTCTGTGTGTAATGAATGAATATAATATACAATTTTCACTTTTTGAATGGAATTACTGAAACAAATCAACTTTTTCATGATATTCTAATTTTATGACCAGCACCAGTGACTAGTCAGAGCAGTAGGTGCTTGTTTTTTTTATAACTTATTCTGGATCCAAGGGAACATATAAATTATAGGCTTAATTACATAAATATAGGTTTCTTTTCAAATAGATGATGTAAAGATTAGACTGAGTGATGGTACTCGTATAGAAGGACTTTCATCCTTCTTTTGAACTGCTATGTAGTGTAAATTGTGAAACTTATTTTTACATATACTGACACACACACACACGCACACACAGAGAAGAGTGTTGCTCTAATGATCTGAATAATTTTATAAATAATAGATTTCAGTTTTTACTTTCTGAGACATTGTGTGTGATTGGATACAGAATGGTGGGCAAACGTGTAAGTAAAGGCACCACCATGACATTTGAGGCATACAGAAAATTATCAGCGGCACAGCAAACATCAAAAACACCAGGCCATGAGAAGGAAGAAAAAAATCCACGGAATAAAAAGGATCTCTCTGGGTTTCCTGTATCATTTTGTTTTTACTCAGTCTGAAACTGTCACAAAATCATAACGCAGAATAAGTGGAGAACTCTGAAAGGTACCACCACATGCTGACCTGACTTGAATCCTTATTTAGTTACCAGATGATAAATGTTATCCACAGATTGGAAAGTTATAAAGGAATTAATATTTAACTACAGGAAATGTGTAAAGTAAAAGTTCAGATGATTTCAGACCTCCGCTCAGACTGCTCCACCAGTTTTACAGCCAGCTGCTCTGCCTCCCTCATCTTCTGCTCCATGAGTCTTTTCTCCTCCTTGGTCTTCATGGCTGCGACCTCTAACCTCTGCCTCTCCTGCTCAGCTTCTGCAGCTTTGTGGGCCAACAGCTTTGTCTTCCTCCTCAGCAATCTGAGCTTTCTCTGCCAGCAGGTCTGCTGTCTCCTCAGATCGCAGCTGGAGAAAATGCAATGTAACATTTAATCACCATTTTTACAAAGCTGTGCAAAATAACCTGCCAAAGAATTTAGGATTTAGCAAGATGTGGGAATCGGGCTCTGTAGAAAATCCAACAATTATCTTATGTTAAGCGTGATGTTCTCACCAGTGCCTCGTTAGCCAGTCGCGCCTCATCCTGCAGCTGGAAAAGTCTTCGTTCCATTTCCTCTTTTGCTCGTTCAGCTTCCTCCCTCATCTGCTTCTCCCGTGCCAGGATCTGACGCTCCATCTAAATGGTGGCCCATTTAAAGCTTGTTAACAACAAAATTTTCTTTATCATTGTGAGCATCTTATCTAATGTGATATTCACACAGCTCCAGTGGAGTTGAGAGAGCAGAGACCTTCTTGCGGGCCTTTTCCTCTTTGGCCTGGGCCTTCATCTGCTGTACTTCAATTGAATCCACCTTCCTCCTCCTCATGAATAAATCATGATTCCCAATGCACAGCTGAAGGATCTAGAGAGATGGGAAACTCACTGCATACAGCTCACATTTAACCTTCAAGTAGATAACATTAACATGAGCAAAGAGTCAAACCTACCAGCTTGTTGACACGCAGCTGAGATGAGTAGAACTTGAAAACATCTTTCTTCTTGTCCAGGGGTTTGATTGTGAACTGCAACAATATAAAGGTGAAACGAAGATCAAACGAGCACAGCTTGGGCCCCTTTACAATAGAACAATGTGAATGAAAACAAGACAATGAAAGACTGCAGCTTCTGACAAACAGATGTGACCTTCTGACATCAAGAGAAAGACATTCATGTTCACTGTGTTAGGTCCCAGGTTCTAACCAGTTGGCGACTGTCTGGTAACTACTGGTTTTAAGGGAAAAATGTTTATTCCCCCGAGTGGTTGCTGGCAGCTGGAAAATGAAATTGGTGAAACACCTGATAAGATCCTTGTGATTGCTTTGGTTGCCAGTAGTTTGCATGGAAGACACCAATTTGTCTGCAAATACTCACCGACGACTCTCCGAGTGGTAGTTAAACTATAAAAAGTGCTTTTTTAAACACAGACCGTTTGCCTTCAAAGTAAAAGCTGTATGTTTCACAATATGTTAGCTTCAACAGTGAGGCCCTTGAAGGCAAACATTCTCTGTTTCCAGACTGGGAAAAGTGTGACACAATCTTTATTGCCGCTCAGCTAGGGCTGGGAAACATTTAAATATTTTCTAAGTGAATCGTGATTTTATATATAGCTTGATATTTTTTCTACATATAAAGTAACAAAAAGACGGTTCCAAGTCAAAGCCTTGTGTTCAGATGTCACACAGGCACTTTTATTCACATAAAGCTGTAGATGTATGTGAAAAATGTCTCAAAAATGAACTACAGTATCTGCATATATTAAATAACACTCCTTGAATAAAATAAAAATTGTTTCTTTCTTAGCAAAGACTCACAGCTGCGCAATGAACAAAACAAACAGAAAAGGTATGCAGCAAAAATAACAAAAGGCCGACTTGCTCTTTAAAAAGTGATTTTCCACTGAAGTAGTTCCTTCTTTACCAAAGTGCTTCCTCCTGTGTATAGTCCTGTACAAAGATCTAGCAGTAAACAGATGGAATGAAAATAGCAAAATTTCCTCCCTTAGCCAGAGCACGTTTTGTGCAAATTTCAAATAATGGCAAAAATATAATGAGAACAAAAACAACAGCATGCCAAGCCAACTACTGTACATCTTACAGATTTTGTGCCAGGAAAAGTAGTCTGTCAGCAGTGTCAGGCTTCTAGGATGCTCTGTGGCAGGTTACAATGTTCCCATTTCAGAAGAGGAGCTCGTGGCTGGCACACAAAGGTACTTCTTGGCCAGGTGGCTCAGTGCTGGACAGGCAACTTCAGGGTCTTTCCACCATTTGAAAGAGTCAGCATCACTCTCTGAAAACTGACAACAGGCAATCCTTCTCCTGCCTCCCTCTGTGTTAAAGTGGTGCTGATGGCTGTGCTGTGCTGGAAGAAGCCTGCCAGTGATGTTTTCTTTTTAGCGGTGTGCACCTCTGCTGCTTGTCCTCAGTCTGCAGTCTAAGGAACAGCTGGGTCAGGCAGCTCAGACAAACATCTGCCCTGATAACTGATGTCTTTGTTTTAGTGGATCCATTTTTTTCCCCACTCAGGATGTATTTGGCCCTGAACCACAGCAAGTGTGTGTCAGCCAGTTCTTCCCTCTTTCTCCAGCTGTAGGAGAAGCTTTGTAAGTAGCTTTCTTACAAAGGGAAATGGCCCAAGGTATGATCCATGCCATGTCCTGTAACACACAGACACACAAAACCTTTAAAACTCACTTTCATTTTTATGTTGTGAGGCAGATCACAAATTAACATCCATCTTATTTTTTGTAAGGCTGCATAAGATTAAACTAATTTACATGCGCATAAACTACAAATGGTTTTAGTTAAACTATTTTGGTAAAATCACCAGCAGATGAGTGGAACAGATGTATATTTGTAACTTTTTCAGACTCAAACACTTTTGTATTTAAAATGCATCCTTGTCTCTTCTCAGCTGGGAACCCTCATTCACTGTCACAACACACAGTCTGACACACATAAGTGGAACCTTTACAAACCTAAACATTTTAAATAGATCATATTGTGGTCAGTAAGCACATTAGTTCTGTAAGTAATTCTAAAAAATGTTTTACTGAAATCATTTGACTCAATGTTGCACTCACCAATGGTCAGATGAAGTCTGTGACCAAAACACTGCATCCTCAGCCACCTGAAGGTTGAGTTTCCAGCTCGTCTGGGTATCCTGCAGAGCTTCAACTATATGCTCCCCACTGCGGTATTGGGAAAAGCAGCTGATTTGGAGATGGCACTTTTCCGCTCCCAGTCTTCTATGAAATGTAGTGTCGCGCTCACATATGTCTCGCAGGTCCTGCTGAGCCACATATTGGTGGTCAGTGTGCAGTGAGCAACGTCTGCAAGCTGGGCACCGAGACTTTCTCCAACTTCAGAAAACATTTTTGGCAGAACTTCCCTTCCAAATTCCAACTAGGGACTGCGTCAAGTTGTATGAGAGAAACAGGGAGAAGAGAAAGGCGAACTTGCGGCTCTATGAGTACAAATTTAATGCAATATAAACTATATTGATATAAACAAAATTCTCTCATCCCATATCTTGTATCAACATGTCTTAAAAACTCAATATGTCACCCAGTCCTTTGCTCAACTAGCAGTTACTGAGTGTTTGCAGACAAGCTGGCATCGTTTGTAAAAACTAAGGGTTGAAAGTGGCAGTCTGCTAATGACCAAAACAATCACAAGGAGGTTTCTGGTGCAGCATCCTCTTTGCAACCGATTTCCTGTAGCGACAGCCAGCAACCATCCACCAACCAGTTGCCACGGGGCCACCGACCAGTCTCTAGAGCTGTGTGACTGAAGCTGAACAAAGTTAAAAAGTTGAAAACACAAAACAGCAGGAATAGGACCAAGATTGTAGAATACAGTACAAGAGTGTTCATGGATGCTCACAGATATGCGAATGACAGAACCCTTACAGATACAAGAATGGGCGTTAATAAACACTGTGACTGTCTTAATTCAAGTGGCAGGAAAGGGGGAGAAAATGCAACAGATGACAAAAATATAAAACCCCACTGCCCAAAAAAATTAAAGGAACACTTTGAAAACATATCAAGTCTCGGTGGGAAAAAATTCATGCTGGATATCTGTACTGATACGGACTGGGTTTCGTGTTAGTAACAAGAGGATGCCACATTGTTTGATAGAAATGAAAATAATCAACCCTCCTGTTTGGGGGTTGGCTCGTTGTTGCCCCACTAGTGCACATGTTGTTAGCTTCATTAACACCAAAGCAGCTAAAGCTGATTAATAACCCCCTCTGCTACTTAACTGAAAAGATCAGTATCCCAGATGTTTGACTTGATGCTATACTCCGACTGAAAGTTCCCTTTTTTTTTTTTAAAGCAGTATATTTTAACAATATCATTACAGATGTGAGCTTCATGTCCAGTTTCTCTGAAGTGAGAATCTGCAGGATAATCCACTCCTTGCACTAACCTCCTTTTCACTATAGGAAATATTACGGATGCCGCTCCAAGGAAAGGACTTGTTAGGAGTGAGTTTGCTGTTGGGGCTGTAGATGTGAAGACCCTGGGCATCAACTCCAAGCAGCAGATCTGTGTCCCTCTTATTTTGCTGTCAAAAATAACAGCAAAAATACAAATTGTTAATCAAAAAGACAACATTTTCAGATTCAAAAATGTTACATCAAGTCACAGTAATTTGCACTTACAGTAATTTCAAAGTAGCTGACACCGTACATCTCAAGATCCTGAGCAATCTTTAGGTATTCCATCTCGGCTTCATCTCTGTATGGATGATGTGAAAATAAGAAAGAGGATCACAAATTGGATAAGAGGAAGAAACTGGATGGATGGATCACATCATGATACATTTATTACACTTAAACTACATGATCTAGTGCAATCTTTTGATAAAGGTGTTAATGTGACTTCACATGCTAGTCTTCAGCAGGCCCCTGGGTCAGCCGTACCTGGCGAGGCCTCTGTGCTCAGCATACCAAGCTGTGATCTTCTCCTCCCACATGTCTGCTGTCATTTGGTACTGCATCAGAACCTGGGAACAGGCACAGGATCACAGGAAAAATGTTAATACACTGAATGCCCAAACAGTGACCAACAAACATGACAAGAAAATACTCCTAACAAAAGAAAATACTCCAAGTTTGACCTGTTTTCATAGGTCAAATATGCACAGAGACCTGTATACTTACTCTTTTTGGCAAAAGCTCATCTTGCGCTAGGAAGCCTGGTTTATGAAAGTTTGGATCATAGTCTCCATACTGAAGGGGAAACAGTGGTAAACAAGAAAACAAACAATGATCCACACAGGAAAAAATGTATTCAGATTTTCTTAGTTTAATAAGTTGCCCTAACAAACCATTTGTCCATTTTGTATTTGTTGACCTCATGAATGCGCTGCTATTCATGCTGTCGTGCCCATACTCATATCTAATCTGCATTATATTGATTTACTTCATATTTGCATGAAGGATAAATGTTAAATTTTGAATGGACTCTTAACAGCATAATTATTTTAAGATGCAAGAAGGCCGAGCTTACAGCAGGTTCAACGAGAATTTAACCCTGCAGAGTTCTCTTACCTTGGCTTGGACAGCATATGATGCCAACAGAACCGAAGCTTCAGGGGAACAGAATATCTCTTCATCCAATATCTGTTTCTTCACCTAAATAAGAGTTTGCCAACATGTGTGAACATGTGCTGAGCTTTGTAAAAGCCTTTCATTCAACTTGTACATACAGGTAAGATTAAACTGCCACTGCAATCTTTAAGTGTCTGTATTAAAAATAAACAAAAATAAACAAAATAGAGCAAAGAAATGTTATCAGACTACCTGCAAGAAGAAGAGGTGCTGAGTAATTTCTTGAACCAGCTCCTCTTCTACTTTTTCTGGGAAGAATTTAGCCAGGAAATGAAATGTTATGGGAGAGTCCTTGGGGACCTCCTGGTCCAAGACCTTGGTGAAAGAAGGAAGAGGAAAAGTGCACAATATTATTGATATTATACAAGCCCAATTCAAAAAAGGACACTGTGTAACATGTAAATACAAACAGAATAAAATGACGTGCAAATCTCATAAACCCACATTTTATTCTCAATAGGCACTGAAAACATGTCAAATGTTTAAAGTCATTTTAAAATTTCATGAAAAAATATTAGCTCATTTTGAATTTTATGGCAACAACAAATTTCAAAAAATTAATTAGCACATAGGCAGAAAATGCTGGAAAAATAACTGCTATTAAAAAGAATCAGCTGGAGCTACAATCCTCAACTAATTAGGTTAATTAGAAAAGAGAACGGTTACATGACTGGGTTTAAAAAGCAGCATTTGTAAGTAAAGATGGAGCAAGGTTCACCAATCTGCAAAAAACTGTATCTACAAATCATGGGATTAAAAAATACAACAAAGCTAGGATCCCATATAAGATGAGAATGGGACAACATTCCTCTCCCAAAAGTCCAGAAACTCGTCTCTTCTGTTCCCAGATGTTTAGAGACTGTTGTTCTACACAGTGGTAAATACAGGCCAGTCCCAACTTTTCTGAAGATGCGTTGTCTTAAAATGGTAAATTTTTGATGTGTTTTCTGCGCTCGATTGTGAATAAAAAAAAATATGGGTTCATGAGATCTGCAGATGACTGCAGTCTGTTCTTAGTTACATTTTAACCGCATTCCAACATTTTTGGAGTTGGGTTTTACAACAACTAAAGAATTACTTATAATTTATCAACAATTCAAACAGTGAATTCATGTAATTAATCTGGCCAAATAGACAAACATTAGCTCATTCCAGTGGCTGAGATGCCAGCTATGTGGTTTTTTTTTTTTTTTGATCTCAGAGCCAGCTGTCTCTTTACGACAGCATAAGCTATCGTTACGACAGCCTAAGCTATTGTTACGACCTCCACACATTCATTCCTCCCCTTACCCGTTTCTCTGGTTTCAGCCAGGCGTAGGTGTCCTTTACTGTGTACCTGAGTCCAAAAAACCAGGTCTCCCTCAAACCAACAGTTCGACACACCAGATCAAAGAGGTCTTTCCCTTTCCACTTAACCTGAAAAAACAAAGCGAGTGAGGAAGATGCAAGTGAAGGTGCTTAAAGCTAAAGCATTTGCAGCTGTAGCTTGCTACCTAACCTGTCTTTATATAAAGAAGTAAGAATTACATATTATGTTAAAATCCTTATGTAGTGACAGTGCTCACTGCAGTGTTTTATAGTGTAGGTTGGACACATCACCACAAACCTAAGTTAATCTTTGACAGGATAAAAATTAACTTTGGCTTAAAGAGATAATATATCAATGTTAATGGAAAAAGTAGATGAGTACAGTTAGTGTAGATTGCCATTTACTACCTCAATGAATCACAGCATGATGTGTATCTGGATGTTTAGCTGCTGCTAGACACTTTCATGGGTGGACCCTGAGTGATGCATTTCCAACAAGGTTGTATGACATGCTCCAGAAGGCATGCGTCTTGTATTGCAACAGTGCTGCTCAGGTTTAAAACTTGTGAAAGGCCTCCTACAATTCTGCCCGCTTTAACTTTTGCAAAGCTGTGATGCATGGACTTTCTACCATTTCCTCACTGTGAATCTGATATGGTTAATTTTTTAAGGAGCCAATGATTACATATGAACATGTAAGCATACAGTAAATTATTATACATATATCCATACCTCACAGCTGAACTCCATTTCAGCGTCCATGGTGATGACTTTAACTTTAAAAGTCTTTGGCTGTTTCTTCTTTAGTCCTAGGATAGACATTTTGATGGCGTGTCGCTGAAAAACCTACGGGAAAAATAACAGCAGCTTATACAAGTGATACAATAAGCTAAACTCACGATACAAAACAGTAGATTTTATTATAATTAACAGTTTTAAGCACATAGAGGGAACTGCTACTGGATTCTGCTGCTTTTTTAGCCATCAAACGATAATTCAGTTTTTCCAGCGGTTTTAGATACAAAAAATCGTATTTATTTAAAACAACATGCATATAAAATATTGATAGGGCCATTACCAGTGAGTAAAGTTTGAAACTTCTGGCGTCCAACAACGCTGAGAAGAGGCAGGGCTTTTGTGTGGGGAGAGCAAAGCTAAGCTAACATATACTACACCAAGCAGCGTTAGCTTTCCAGCTATGCCACGAAAACGGAGCAGGAAAAGTTGTAGAAAGAGCGCAGCTTTTGAGAAGCTCCCATAATGAAATACATCAAATTAAGTGAAATGCAGACGTTATAACTGATTCAAGTAACACTTGGAAACAACTTTGCTAACGGTCTCGGTTTCAGGTGAGTTAGCTTGCTATTCAAATTTGAGGACAACTTTCCAGAAGACTTTTGTTTTGACTCCCAGGCGCTCTACAGGTGGGAACACGAACAGCAACCGTGGATAACGCTACTGCGCATGGGCAAGAGTTGGGCTCGAATGCCTCCTTCAAGGGTTGTCGGGACATACAGGTTACAAGCATTCGGGACCAAGTGTGACGGTGAATGCAGCAGCTAGTAGAGACCGCGGGCTATAAAATAAAAGGTGTACGGAATCAACGCAATCTGGAAGAAGGTAAAAGCTTTTTCGTGGCGGAAAAAAGACAAAGTGTTGCCCGTCTCCCTGGCAGTCTTTACTGAGGGAGCGGCAAGTCCGTTAATCGCACTGCTGTTGCTTCCTGGTGTCCCTGCACAGGCTTTTGGTGCTTTTGAAATATATATAATCACATATTATCTTGTTCCCCATTTTAGTTTGCTGTACTAACGTTATTCAGTTGGGTGGACTGTGAGCTCAGGATGAAGAAATAACCAGGTTATTGCTGGTAACTGGCGCTGTCTCTTCATTTTTCCACGTATACATATGTGGTAGCAGCAGACTGTATCTTCTATAACCATAAATGAAATCAAACAAGTCAGTGTGCAAGTCAGTGTTTCAAAGGAATCTGGGTTATTTACTGTTTGGCAAGAAAATGTATCCTTACAGTGGCTTTCACTGAAGAAGTTCCCATATATATATTTAGATTTTCCATGTTTAGAGCTGCTACACTAAGGCGATTGGTCAAGTTAAAACTAATAATAATAACCTGCAGCTATTTTGATAATTGATTAATGCTTCAGTCTGTTTATTGTCAAACATGCCGGTTTAAGTTCTCAAATGTGTGAATAAACACTGTTATTTTTGTTTAACTATTTCTGGTTCTTTTGGGCAGGTGTGTATATAATGTCAGCTGTCACTGACACATTTGAAAATGTGAAAGCAGTTATTCTATCAGTTCATAAAAATGCCACATCAAGAGACAAGATCAACTTCTACAACTCCTGGGCAGAGAACTATGAACAGGTGATATACAATACTGGCCATTTACAGTGTTTTTCTATATCACTGCAATATGACTGTAAATATAATGCACAGCACTGACAGTGGGGGAAATAATGATTTGATCCCCTGTTGAATTTCAAAGTTTGCTCATTTTTATGGTAGTTTCATTTTAATGGAGAGAGACAGAATATCAACCAAAAATTAACAACAAAAATAACACATTACATGAAAGTTATGAATGAATTTGCATGCCACTGAGGGCAATAAGTGTAACCGGGTGGTTAAAACCTAAAACCTAATACTGGAGTTTTCCAGCTGGGCTAAACATATTTTTCTCTTGGGATGTTCGGGTGCCAGTAAACATGTTTTTTGTCACTTTCTTTATACTGTGACATTTGTGGTTATGAGGTACATTGCAGATGTATAAATGTACAGGTACACTTGTACATTAGGTTCACTTTATATTACAAACCTCTGTCACAGGGTGGCAGCATTGTAAAGAACAGTTATTACCCCTTCAAGCATGAATTGTGATTTGAACCTTCTTTGTAAAGTACTTGGTAAATATGCCCGTAATGTGTTGAAATATTCTTGTCAGTACTTAAAAGAAGTCATGAACAATATCAAGGTATTTTGAGTAGGCAAGACCATTCCTGTCACAAAGCAGAAGCTGAAGTCAGTTTTTGGCAAAGTGACTTTATCCTTTGTTTCCTTTATCTGGCTAAAAAGTGTCTTTGACATGAAAAATCTCCTTTTTTCAAGAGAGATTTGGCTGCAGCAGCAGAAATTGCAACAAATATAACAAAGTTCTGTCAAGATATTTTAACTGGGCAAAAAGGACTGGATTGATGTGGGTGCAATAACCCAAATCGATAATTTCTTCATCTTCTTTTTTTTTTTTTTTTAAATATAACCCCTTCATAAATCCTGTTGACTAGAGTCTATTTACCAATATAAGCAAAGATAGTAAACATAAAAAAAAAGAAAAGAAAACAGAAACATCAGAGATAATTTTTTGTCATCTGTGAGCTGCTGTCAAGCCAGCCGCTGCTAAGCCTCTGGTTAAATTTTCTTGAGCTTCGACGCTATGTTTTATGGATGGATGGCTGGATGGATGGATGGATGAATGGGTATGTAATTGTTATGTAATCACAATTAGATGTCCATTTCATGTGGCAAGCTGTAAGCATTTATTTGAAGGGTGTGTAACCTAGGCAGCTTCTTAAAATCAGCTGGTATGTCACATACAACCAAAGGGACAGGGTTAGGTTTAACACTAAAGCTAGCATTATAGCTCACAACACATGTAGAATTTAAACTGACACAAGGAGAACAACATTTCAAAATGACCCTACAAGGTTTTTGTGAGCCATAAATTCTCTTGCCAGCTCTCATTCCTCCTCATTTAATTATTTTCTTATTTCTGTGTCAGACAAAAATGAAAAAAAATATAGAAATGCTGAATAGTTTTAACAAATATTTGTCACTTCTTCTGTATTTAGTGCAGTATCTGATGGTAAGCCTCTCACAATTCTGCTAGTACTGTCCCGGTATTAATACTTTTTCCTTTAAACCTGTCATGGTGGAAGAGGTCTGTAATTTGACGTTTAAAAGTTGGGCCTACATGTGTCTTCTTGAGAATGGGGGCTTGCAGGCACTGTAAGATTTCAGTCCATTGCAGTGTAGTGTGTTACCAATGCTGACTGTGGTCCCACCTGCCTTCAGATCATTAACAAACTCTTCCCGTGTAGTTTTGGGCTGATCCACCACCTTTCACATTATCATCCTCACCCCATTAGGCAAAATCATGCATGGAGCACCAGACTGAGGGTGATTTTATAAATATATATTTCCATTTCTGAATAATCACATCAACAGTTGTCACCTTCTCACCAAGCTTCTTGCTGATGGTATTGTAGCCCATACCATCCTTGTGCAGGTCTACAATCTTGTCTTTGAAGTCTTTTGCAGCTTTTTGGCCTTGCCCGTGGTGGTGGAGAGATTAGAATGGAAGCAACTGATTCTGTGGACAGGTGTAAAAGAGTGTCTGTAACTGACTGATCAATTGATTGAAATCCATGTACAGATGGGCACACAGCAAATCTGGAGGATCAAATAAAGAATCAAATACTTATTTTGCTCAGTCATATGCAATTCAATTTATAACTTTAATGTGTTCTTTTCTGGATTTTTGGTTTATATTCTGTCTCTCTCTATTAAAATTAAACTAATTTAAACATTCAAAATGAGACTGTTCATTTCTTTGTAAGTGAGCAAACTTACAAATTCAGCAGGGATCAAATAATTATTTCCCCACTGCATTTTTTTAAAACTACTTCTCTTGTAGTTTAAATGCTTAAATGTTATCTTTATTTTTCTAATCCTAGGCATCGGTGTATTTGTCACTCTGCTGTATTGTATTGTCTTTACGCTGTAAATTTTCAGCAATGTCTGACACCAGAATATCCTTTAGGATGAGGAAAGTTTCATTTTTTAAACAACAATACAACAACAAACTGATATTTTATTCACAATAGAAAACAGAAAAAATTTAAGCTGAGAAATGTACCATTTTAAGAAAAACAAAAGAGGTCATTTTGAATTAGATGACAGCAACATGTCTCAAAAAAGCTGGGACAGGGTCACAGTGGCAAATTGTGTAGCACCCCCCCCCCTTCTTTTAACAACACTTTGTAAACATCTGGGAAGTGAGGAATGATGTCCCATTCTTGTGTGATAGAGGATTCTAGCTGCTCAACAGTCCTGGGTCTTCTTTGTCATATTTTTTGTTTCATTATGCTCCAAATGGTTTCAGCTGCTGAAGGTCTGGACTGCATCAGGCCAGTGTAGCATTCAGACTCTTCTACTATAAAGCCATGCTGCTGTAATAGATGCAGTTTAGTATTGTCTTATATATGGAAATCCTTCAAAAGATGTTGGCCGGAGGGGCACATATGCTGCTCCATAAGCTGTATGTAGCTTTCAACAGTGATCACGCTTTTCCAGATGTGCAAGCTGAGAATGCCACAGGCACTAATGCACCTTCATACTATCAGAGATGCAGGCTTTGAAACTGAGCACTGATAACCAGCAGGATGGTCCCTCTCCTCTGTAGTCTGGAGCACATGGCATGTATGATTTCCCAAAATAATTTCAAATTTTGATTTGTGGCCACATATGGCTTTGAAAGAGCTTTAAACCTGCATTTGCTGACGGCACGGTGAACTTTGTTGACACACTGTGATTTCTGGAATTGTTCTTGAGCCTATTAGATTTGCAAGTGATTGAATTTTGTTTTTATTTACAACTTTTTGATATTGGGGTTGTAACTGATGATAATAGTGAAATTGCACTGCTTCTCTTTCCAGATAAGCAATAGAAACAGTACAGTGCATGTATAATATAAGAAAACGATGCAGCCCAAAAGACATGAAGTTCTTGTTTATCTGTGTACTGTAAAATAAAAGATGCCGTCTATATTATTGGTATATGGCTAAAAGTACAAATTTAAATTCTGTAGTATTTATCTAATGGAACAATGAGATAAATGTGTTTTATACACAAATAACTGTGTTTGGATACCTATTCATGTGTACCTCATGTAATGGTCACTGTTTTTTTCCCAACATGTTTTTGAGTAGGATGTGGCCGTTTTGGACGTACCGTGCTCCAAGTCTGGCAGCACACTGCATCTCTTCCCATTTCAGTGGAGAGCGTGAAGCTGCCACCGTGTTGGATGTGGCCTGTGGTACAGGACTGGTGGCCAAACAGGTAAAAGAGAGAGCCGATTGCCTCAGTGGGTACCTGTATATGTAAAGTCTTGATGAAGTGATTTGTAATTTAATAATACTGTTGACATTTGGTCTGTTTCAGTTTTCAGTAAATGTCTAGAAATTTCTTATGATGTAGTGACCTTTCCTTTCGTGATTCTGCAACTCAGTAACCACATGTCTGATAACAACATAAATGTGTCGCTGTTACACAGTTGAAGAAACTTGGATTTGGAAACTTTGTGGGGATAGATGGAAGCAAAGGTATGCTGGAGTTAGCCAGACAGAGCGGGCTGTACCAGGATTTGAAGCAGGTTATGCTGGGAGAGGAGCCACTGCCTAACGAGTGGGGTAATTAAATCTTTATTCATTTGCTCAGGTCATTAATCACTGTGATTTAGCTATTAGTCCTCAGGTAAGATGCTTTTAATCTGTATTTATTTGTCAGTGTCATGGTCCTGACCTGTGCCCAGCATTTTGTGTTTGTTGTTTAATTTTTGACAGGTTCTTGTCTTAGTCTTTGTTTCCACTTCCTGTCTTATTTTGGTAGTGTCTTGCTTCTTGTGCAGTGTGTTTAGTTTTCCTTCCTGTGTCTCCCTCCCAGGTCCCTCCCTCCTCATCCTCTTGTTACCTAGTGTGTGTATATTGTCTATGTTCCAGTTAGTTCTTTGTCACGTCATTAGTTGTACTTCCGCTGTCTTGCATGTATGTCTAGTCACGTCACGTCACGTCACGTCACGTCAGGTCAGGTCAGGTCAGGTCAGGTCAGGTCAGGTCAGGTCAGGTTTATTTTCTCGTCTCTCCCTGTCACGGCTTATTCCGGGGAGGGTTCGTGTTTTGTTTTTTAAGATATGTGTAAATAAAAACTGAGTGTTAAAATACATCGTTCCGGAGCTCTGCATTTGGGGTCCTCCTTCCTGCCTGCACAGCGGCGATCCGATGACAGTCAGAGCTATTTTTAAATTAGTTGTATTTCACTCGCTGTTTATTGTGTAGTTGTTGTCCAATTCTTTCATCTGTCATGAACTCTATAATCATAATTTTAAAAAAAAATCTTATTATTGTCATATGACTTCTCTGTGTCACTTCCAGTATGACTTTAACCCCCAGAGACTTTATCATATGAGGACATTACATTTTGGCTTTTCTGCACCTTGTACTTCATTCTGCTCACTAAAGTGTTTTATATGTTTGTAATGTCTTTTATGTAAAGACATGATTAAGCTGAGAAATCAGTTCATAGTTAATTAATAAATAGGTTTAATTCATTGTAAATCAGTTTTAAAAGTGTTCCAAGAAATCATCAGAGTGAGATATCTGTATGTTAAGCTATCTTTTTGGTGACTGTCGGAGTAGGAGTGGTGCTCTCACCACAATAGTATATCTTTGACGTATTTTTGTCCGACGTGGAAAAGCAAGCTAGCCTTCTCCACCGAGAAAACAGCAAAGCACTACTTTCGTGTTAAATGTGCTCGTCACGCTTGTTCCTTGAAAAACATTTGTCTTTTTACAAAAAAGAATGAAAAGAGAACTTCTATAAAAAACAAGAAAAGCAAGCCTTGTTGTGGAGCTCTCTTTTATTTTGTTCGCTGGCTGTCTAGCAGCATACAGACTCACATGTTGTGAGGACAGCACAGTAAAAAGACAATTACACGGCGGGTTCAAGCAATACAGAGAAACATTCAGCAAACATGAGTCTACGCTCAGGAAGAAACTATCTTAGAGACCACACTGCAGAACAACCAGAGGTTGTAAATCAACCACCAACAATGCAGCAGCCATCACAACCATTTGACATCGCTTTACAGTCATCTAAAGCAACCACCAGGCATTCTCGACGATCATCATCAACATCCTCTTCAGCTACAAAAGCTTACACCAAAGCAAAGGCGGCACAAGCTCAACTAGCCTTTGCTGAAAAAGAGGCCAACATGATAAAGCAGAGGGCAGAATTGAATGCAAACCTTCATCTTTTACAGTGTCAAAAGGCAGTAGCAGCAGCTGAAGCAGAAGTTGCAGCTTATGAGGAAGCAGAGATTCAAAGCGGGGAGCTCAGTAGAAAATCTTACGTTGAAACTGAGCTTGTCGGTGCAGCCCAGCGCACCAGCGAATATGTTCATCAACACTGTGAGTATTCCTTCCCTGACAATCCTTCTCAACACACTGCAATGGAGCCGCCAGAAACAAAGGATGACAAATTAGTCATACAAGACAATAAACTAAATATTAACCCAACAACAACTACAACCCAGCATGACCTGGTACAAGTGAGTAGAGACATGAAACAGGAGCCATCAATGAATGTTCATCCTATTAATACTCACCTGCACAATCCTCCAGAACACACAGTTACTCTTCCAAATGGCTGCAAACCTGAGCCCAGCGGTGCAGAAGACTTAGCAAAATATCTTGTCCGCAAAGAACTAGTAAGCACAGGTCTCCTGCAATTTGTTGATAAACCTGAAAATTATTGGGCATGGAAAGCCTCATTTAGTAGTGTAACCAAAGACTTAAATCTGTCTGCTAGAGAGGAATTGGACTTGTTAACAAAGTGGCTGGGTCCCAAGTCATCAGAACAAGCTAAAAGGATCCGCGCTGTGCACATCCTCAATCCTTCTGCAGGTGCCAAAATGGTTTGGGAACGTCTTGAAGAGTGCTATGGCTCACCCGAGGCAATTGAAGATGCACTCTTAAAAAGGTAGAGGAACGCCAAGCGTATCTCAAAGAGCAGTGTATTTGCTATAAGTGCTGCAGGTCTACTCAGCATATTGCCAGAGACTGTAAGGCAGGAGTCAAGTGTATTGAGTGCAGCAGTACAAAACACATATCAGCACTACATCCAGGTCCTGCTCCCACCTCAAAGAGTATCACACCAGAAAACAATGACAGTGTGGAACAAAGTGAAGATTCCCCTTCTGTTATCTCCAAGTGCACAGAGGTGTGTGGTCACAGTGATGCTCCACGCTCCTGTTCCAAGATCTGTTTAGTGAAGGCCTATCCTGCAGGGAAGAAAGATAAAGCAATTAAAATGTACGCAGTGATCGACGAACAGAGCAACCGATCACTTGCCAAGTCTGAATTCTTCAATCTGTTTGAAATCAAAGACAGACCTGCTCCGTACACCTTAAAGACCTGCTCAGGAAAAGCACAGACAGCGGGAAGGAGAGCTGTCAACTTTTGTATAGAGTCCATGGATGGCAAACTGAACATCCAGCTACCTTCCTTGATTGAATGTGACTCTGTGCCAGATGACAGAACAGAGATACCCTCTCCCGAGATTGCTCACCATCATCCGCATCTCCTCCCAGTGGCAGACAAAATCCAACCTGTAGACCATCACGCTCCTATCCTTTTACTCCTGGGAAGGGACATCCTCAGGGTGCATAAGGTACGTGAGCAAATTAATGGGCCAAACAATGCACCTTATGCCCAAAGGTTGGACCTAGGTTGGGTCATTGTAGGAGAGGTGTGTTTAGGTAGAGCTCACAGTCCATCAGAAGTCAATGTCTACAAGACAAACATCTTGGACAATGGCCGTGCATCCTACTTACAGCCATGTCTGAACACTATTCACATTAAAGAGGACTACGGGGTCACAGCACGTCACACAACAGCAGTCACTAAGTTGTGTGGATACCATAGGCCACGCCTGTGTCACAGACAACATAGGGCACTCTGTTTTCCATAGATCCAAGTGTGATGATAAAATGGGACTTTCTATAGAGGACAAAACATTCCTGGCTCTCATGAACAATGAAGTTCATAAAAACAATGAGAACAGCTGGGTTGCGCCACTACCTTTTCGTTCCCCAAGAAAAGGACTTCCGAATAACAGAGAGCAAGCCCTGAAACGACTCTGCTCACTCAGGAACAATCTGGAAAAGAAACCAGAAATGAAAGATCATTACATCCAGTTTATGCAGAAAATGCTGGATAACGATCAAGCTGAGCTCGCTCCACCTCTACCAGAAGGTAAAGAACATTGGTATTTACCGACCTTTGGTGTATATCATCCACAGAAGCCGGACCAAATACGGGTTGTGTTTGATTCTAGTGCAGAGTGTGATGGAATTTCCCTCAACCAAGTGCTTCTTAGTGGACCCGACCTCAACAACTCGTTGCTAGGAGTACTGTTAAGGTTTCGATAAGAGCCCATAGCCGTAACAGCTGACATACAGCAAATGTTTTATTGCTTCCTTGTATGCGAAGACCACAGGGACTATCTTCGCTATCTCTGGTATGAGAGCAATGACATCACAAAAAATGTGGTCGAGTATAGAATGAAAGTTCCTGTTTTTGGGAACAGCCCGTCACCTGCTGTAGCCATTTACTGCATGAGACGAGCGGCTCAAGAGGGCGAACAAGAACATGGCTCGGATGTAAGACAGTTTGTAGAGCGACAGTTTTATGTTGATGACGGGCTCACATCAGTCGCCACGCCAGAGGAGGCCATTGACCTGCTTGTGAGAACCAAGAATATGTTGGCAGAGTCCAATCTGCGTCTCCACAAGGTGGCATCAAACTGCAGTCAGGTGATGGAAGCTTTCCCTGTTGAGGACCGCGCAAAGGATTTCAAAGACTTGGACCTTGGAGTAGATCTCCTCCCAGTTCAGAGGAGCCTAGGTTTGTGTTGGAGCCTGCAAAATGACAGCTTCACCTTCTCTGTATCTGATGAAGTCAAACCGTTCACACGAAGGGGAGTATTGTCCACAGTCAACAGCCTTTATGACCCTTTGGGCTTCGTGGCTCCCGTAATAATGCAGGGTAAAGCGCTGCTCAGAGAGTTGTCGTCTGATGAGAGAGACTGGGATGCGCCCCTACCTGCAGAAAAGGAAGGGGTGTGGCTCTCATGGAGAAGCTCTTTGAAAGTTCTAGAACACCTCCAGGTACAAAGGTGCTACAGCCCAGGTTCACTGAGTTCAATGAAAAAGAAAGAGCTGTGTATTTTTTCTGATGCCTCTACTGTAGCAATAGGAGCTGTAGCTTACCTGTGCACTGTTGACAGTGAAGGACAGTACAACGTGGGTTTTGTTATGGGGAAGTCAAAACTTGTTCCCCGCCCCGCACACACAGTACCACGCCTTGAGCTTTGTGCTGCCGTGCTCGCTGTTGACATGTTCGAGCTGATCAGAGACGAGCTGGACATAAAAGTGGACAATGTGAAATTCTTCACGGACAGCAGGATTGTGCTAGGGTATATACACAACTCCTCAAGAAGGTTCTACATGTATGTTGCCAACAGGGTCACGCGCATTAGAGCATCCACACACCCTAGCCAATGGCATTATGTTCCAACTGCTCTAAATCCAGCTGACAAAGCCACGAGGTCTATTCCAGCAGCGGAGCTGCAACACAGCAACTGGTTCTCAGGCCCAGCCTTTCTGTATTTGGACAAATCTGCAGAGTTACATGAGACCAAATCTTTCCCACTCATTGAACCCAAAACTGATAAAGAGATACGTCCAGAAGTCAAGGCATTGATAACTGTAACATCGGAGTCATGCCTAGGCTCTCAACGCTTTGAGAGATATTCAAGCTGGACCACACTCTGTCGAAGCATAGCCAGGCTTATTCATGTTGTTTCATTCTTCAAACAGAAGACAAGTGAGCAAAAAGGATGGAGAATTCTCAGTGAAATGCCAAATATTGATGAACTCAAACAAGCAGAAGTTGTTGTCATCAAAGCTGTCCAGCATGACGCTTTCAAAAAGACATTGAAAAACACCAAAGAAGGAAAACAGACAAACACAAAACATGACAGTCTTAAAAAGCTAAATCCAGTGGTGGACAAAGATGGCGTCTTACGTGTCGGTGGCCGTCTCTCCTCTGCTGAACTTGAGGAAAATGAAAAGCATCCTGTGATTATTCCATCTGCCAGTCACATCGCTACGCTAATCGTAAGACACTTCCACAAACAAGTGGCTCATCAGGGATGACACATTACCGAAGGAGCTGTCCGTGGTGCTGGCTACTGGATAATTGGAGACTGTCCTGCGATACTCACCCCAGCGATGCTACTTACACAGAAGATGGATGCAGTTTCTGCTCCTTCTGGGAACTTTTCTTCAGGACAATTGTATGGAAAGCAGTGGAAACAGGTGCAACACCTTGCCGACACCTTTTGGAAAAGGTGGAAAGGAGAATATTTGTCCATCTTACAGAGTCGTGCAAAATGGACTGAAAACAGGCCAAATGTAAAAGACGGAGATGTAGTCCTGGTAAAGGATGCCCAAGTTAACAGGAATGAATGGCCTATGGGAGTAGTTACGAAAGCCTTTCACAGCAAGGACAAGAAGGTCCGCAAAGTAGAAGTGCGGATTGTGAAAGAAGGGACTCCCAAAGTTTACCTAAGACCAATCTCAGAAATTGTGGTTCTACTTTCAGAGACTTCATGAATATGCTTGTAACAAAAGCAAAAAAGTGTGTTTAAATATGTTGTATTGATGTTTGTTGTGATATAATGTGATTATATCAAGCGGGGAGTGTGATGTCTTTTATGTAAAAAAAAGTGTTCCAAGAAATCATCAGAGTGAGATATCTGTATGTTAAGCTCTCTTTTTTGGTGACTGTCGGAGTAGGAGTGGTGCTCTCACCACAATAGTATATCTTTGACGTATTTTTCTCCGACGTGGAAAAGCAAGCTAGCCTTCTCCACCGAGAAACAGCAAAGCACTACTTTCGTGTTAAATGTGCTCTTTACGCTTGTTCCTTGAAAAACATCTCTCTTTTTACAAAAAAGAATGAAAAGAGAACTAATATAAAAAACAAGAAAAGCAAGCCTTGTTGTGGAGCTCTCTTTTATTTTGTTCACTGGCTGTCTAGCAGCATACAGACTCACATGTTGTGAGGACAGCACAATGTTGATAAATGATTACTTTATTGTGTTATGTTGTAAAATAAAGTCATTGTCCCCATATACTGTAAGGACATACCTTTTTTTTTAATTAAAAGGTTATTTTGTGTTAAAAGATTATGCTTAGCTTTTATACTTATTGGGTTTAACTAATCCCACCCCATCCAAAGGGGAACCACAAACTAGTGTATTCCTAGTTCTGGTCCCAAACTGGGATAAGGCATGATTGGAGGAGGGTTGGTGAGACAGTACAGGATGCTAGAGATGGTGTGAGATAGAGGAAGATGACTAACTTTAGTGTATACATTGAAAACTAAAAACAAAAATACGCTTATAGTGTTATTATTTATGCATTGATTACATTTTGTTGCCTTTCTGGTGTAATTTTATTTCATTTTAGTCACTGTTCAAGTTTTTCTTTCTTATTTCACTTAAAAAAAATTTTTTTTTTTTAAATTATTATCAATTCTCTGCTTATACTTTGGAAAAACTCTTGAAGTATTTTTTTTTTTGTATTATTACTATTATTATCTGTATCAGTAGCAGAAGCCATATTTTTCCTTTTTTCCTTCTCGCAGCAGATTTTTTTGATGTGGTCGTGATCGTTGGAGCGCTGAGTAATGGTCATGTCTCTGTTGCTGTGGTCAGAGATCTGTGCAAGTCCGCCAAACCAGGTGAGAATATGTTATTTTGGTTCAGTGCTGTCTCACCTTATTATCTCCTCACTTCACTGAAGAAGAGCTCTCACCACTGAAAAACCACTGCACTGTCGCCTCTTTCCACCAGGTGGCTACATTTGCATGACAACCAGAAGTAACCGGGACAATCTCGAGTACAAAGGCCGTCTTAACGCCGAGCTCAAGCAGATGGAGAAAGAGGGTCTCTGGACTTGTGCAGAGGTCACAGAGGTGGAAGACTGGGAAAGAGCTGTGACAGAGCACGAGGATGGCTACATATCTGGTGCTTTGTATCTCTACAAGAAACTTTAATTGTAAAAGTGTATGGTGATTTCAAATCACACCAGCAACATTTTTGCAGAAGATACAAATACTAAACAAAATTGTTATAAATTTGAAAAAAAAGGCTTGTTTTTACCTTCTCAAGAGCCAACTAGGCTCAAAGATGGAAAAGCTACATTCACAGAAATGAGTTGCTTGTGGATGTGCAACAAACTCCTTATTAAAAATAAAGATTTTTAATAAATGATATAACTTAGCTGTGTCTCTTGTGCATTAATAACTCACATGGATTAATCAGTGGGTTAATGAGGGTGCATGTTCTAATTCAGCACAGTGATTCAGTTGGTTTAGTCCGTACGTATTTGAAGAATGACAATTTTACAATTAAATTTTTTCAGCTTTAATTCAAGGGGTTTAACCAAAGTATTGCATTAACTGTAACTGAATTTCTATACACAGCTTTAAAAAAGCCAGAGATATGAAGAAAAAGAGAAAAGGTGGCAGTGTAGGCAAGCTGGAGCCATAACACATGTTGGGAAAGTCAAATTTGCGGATAAGAGCAATGTTGATCATAAATAAGAAAATTTTTATGATTCTATTTGCATGATGTGCACAAAATTTTTTCAGATTTTTTGTTTTGTTTTTCTTATTTGAGCTGTTAAATCAAGTCTTTACAAGCTTCCTACATACCAGAAAAAGAGGACTGGTTACCACCTCTGCTTGAGGATTAATGCATGTTTTATGATATAAGCCTGGAAAGTGAAGCAGTGGACAGTGTCTCCTCTTTTTGTTGTCCTGCTAAAACAAGATGGGATCAACTCCCTGCATGGATAATTAATCTGGATAATTATCACCTGATATAAGCCTCTCTGTGGATGACCCACCTCCAAACTGGTAAAGGCTCACAGCTCTCTCTGAGCTGTGTCACACCCATGTCACACTTTCATCTGAGAAAACACATCCTCACAATTTGGTTATTTAAGCTTTAAATATCATATCCCTCCCTCTTTAATGGCAGTGCTGCTGCTGCTCTGCTTCCTACTGTTCACCTGTAGGCTGTGGGTGGATAATTACTTATCAGTCACCAGTTACTTTATCATATTTCTCTCACAATGCAGATAAGGAGCATTTTTGGGTTCATTTAGCTCATTGGTTTGTTTTCTGTTTACTATTCTTTTAAACTTTGTTTTCAGCAAAAGACAGCAGTCACTTTTAACTTGAAGCAGCCATACCGGAAAATGAATAGATGGAATACAAAAGCAGGAGTGTACCTGCGATCCAAGTATTCTGTGTTCCCAGAGTCTTGTATTTCCTGTTTCAGAGCTCACTGAAGCAAATATAAAGCTGAAAAGCATGTGTTTCAAGTTTCGATTATGGGTTGTTGAGAGGTATGAGCTTTTCTATGTAGTGTTAGTAGTAAGTGTTGCTCTTTATGCTGGATGTGTGAGTGCTTGTTTGCCTCGACAGTGTCAAGGCTGTGAAATCACTTGTCAAATGCTGCATGATGCAAACTTGAATTAAGGTTAGTTTTAAAGATGTAAATTATGTTGTTTTCATTCACAACCTGTTGCTGTCATCAGAAAGCTGTACAGTGTCTGCAGGCCAGGTCAAATCCAGTTTACCCATAGTTATTTTTCAGTACTTTTTATGTAAATATTACTAGAGAAAATCAGAAACACAAAATATGATACCTCTGGACTGTTGATCCTCTCTTTATCTTGTTTCCTGCTAATTATTGCAGAAAAGGTTACGAGGTTACATTCTGCCCCGTCACAAAAGAGCTTCTCTTTTCCATTACATAGCTATTTGCATGCAGAGATCACCATGGTAGTCTTCAATGCAAAACATTTTGAAATGTGAGCTGAAGCAGAGGAGGACGAATAGCTCTAGAAAAATGTGGCGCTATCTCTGGTGAAGAAAGAGGATGAATGCTTATCTGGTTTTGTGTGCCTCTACAAGAAATGCTTGTGTAGTACAAAGTAGATTACACCAGACCTGCAAATTCAGGTCAGTTAAATTCAATCCATATAGTGCTAATTCATAACAGCAATCACCTCAAGCAGGGGTGAAAGTAAGCCGGTGTTGTGCGAAATTCTGCTCCTCTGTGAAAATCTGTTCCCCCTGTGTCGGGAGCGTGCACTGCAGCCAGTGTTTATTCCTGTTATCAAGTCCTGTGAATATGAAAACATTTGCTCTTTATTTGCCAAAGTTACACGGGGGGAACCAAATATTTCAGCCATCCAAAATATTCTGTTCCCCCTCTATAACATGGGAACAAGTTAATTTACCAGAAGCGCTGTGAAGACTGTGTTGCGTGCTCCCGACACAGGGGGAACAGATTTTCACAGGGGAACAGAATTTCGCACAACACCGGCACCGCATATAAAACACTGGCACACTGGCACGCGACCACAAGGTAATTAACGTGCATAATCCAGCTACACAAGAATAAATGCGGACATAAATGCGGGGTTGTGTACACAAGCTGCACAGACCCAGCTGAAGTCTAATTAACGAGCATCTAACCAAGCTAGCCCTCTGAGCAGCTTCGACCAGCTTCACCTGGTGGATAACATCAGGATGCAGCTGGATTTGAGCTTTGATTCCTTCAAACAGTTCAGTTTGTTTTTGTCAAACACTATATGTAGGTGTTGTTAATCTACTGCACTGAGGCTGAACTTTATTGGGAGTTTATTGTGTTTTGGAGTTTGTTTTTCTTCATGTTTCTCTCTGCTGATGTTCATGTGTATCCTTAATATTACACACATTTAGATAACCTTCACCAGTGCAGTAAGCAGAGAAAAAGATAATTAATTTAAAAAATAAAAACAAAAACTATTTGTTGTCACCTACATTGTAGAGGGTGACTGCATCAACACCTTAACACAAAAATGAGTGCAGTCAGGGGTTAAAGTGGGATTTGGAGGGTCAGTGTTGGGAAAAGAATCACAACTCACAACAATTTCTATTTAGACCCCCCAGTGGATTTTCTGTGTGTGCAGGCTGTGATCAGCTGCTGCTGCTCTGAGGTTTACTGCTCTTAGTGGATTTACACAACGGAATTCAACAAGATGTAACCCAGTATAGAGTTTGTATAAAGCCAGAATTCAGTGAACGAATCTAAGCATCATCAGCTTAAATTCAACGTTATCTCTGCTACACTTGCTGTAACCTAACTCTGACCATGAACACCACAACCACCAGTCTAACACAGAGCTTTACTATAAATTCACCACAGTACAGCAAACTAACGTGTTTCTCCTGCAATAAACTGTGGAGTATTTTCATGCAAACTTTGAATAACGCATAGTTAGTATATCTCAGTTTGTTTTGCAGGACAGCTCCCAATATGAAAACAGATCATTTTATCTGATTTAGAAAATGTAAGTTGTACATTTCCAGTTCACCAAATATCACTGAGCTGTCCTTATCTATACCTGTCCTGCCCTTCTTACATCTTTCTCCATCTCTGAGTGAAATTATTGCTCATTCAGGGAAATACAGCAGCTGAACCTACAACACCTTCTTCCCTTTATGGTCGCTCTGTAGCACTGGCTAGATGTTGAAGTGCTGCAACCACAACTTATGAGACCTGCACCAAAAACACAGTTCCATTCCCACTTTAACGCCTGAGTATAGCACTACAATTGATACATAAATTTTATGGTTCTGGATCTTTATTCTCTTTGTATCCGATGAGCCCCAGTGATGGATACATCCATAGGATTGGCTTTTATGTGTTATTGTTCCCTTTATTTAGGCTCAGATTGGTTTGATGTTTGAAGGCCAGTGATGAGGTGAAGTGAAAACTTCCCTCAGATGTGTTAAACCTAAAGTAAGAGTTTGTTACTGAAAAATAAATCCTCAAGCACAGATACCTCTTTTTTAGTACAGTAATGAAGTATTTGTGCTTTGTTACTTCCCACCTCTGGGGTGACGAATAGTAAGAGTTTTGGCTTTGTGGAGGACTTTTTTATAGAGCAACTATTTTTCCAAACAATTTTTCTGCTTTAATATGCATGTTTCTGAGTTTTGCTTTGTTTTTCAGAGGAGCCACAGTATCCAGCTCACATGCAGTGAGGATGTGAAACTACTGACAAGATAATTGACCTTTGTGGGAGTAAGGTTTAGGCAACTGGTCTGCACTGTGTTGGCAAATAACACTGAAGAAGGTAACAGTCATTTAATCTATTATTAAATTATTTTCTAGCAGGGACTTAGAAGAGAGAGACCTAACCTTTAAAAGTCTGCAGTTAATTAATTAATTCTTTAGTGCAGTTAAGTTTCTCTCATTGGTCATCTCTTCAGTCACTTGCCTGAAAGTTAATCGCAGGCCTTGCCCACTTTGCTCCTCCAGAAGGTATTTTGCCTGCAGCTGCTTGAAGTTGCCAAATGTCATTTAATTTATATGGTCTCTGGTCACCACATCACCACAAATCACCTCCAGTGTGTACGCAGCTTAAGAATAGAGTCGCCAGTAAACATCCAAAGCTACAAACAGGCTACATTTGTTACAAGTACACTTAAAGAAGCAGAGGAATAACTAAATGTGTGAAACACAGAGCAGTAACCTGCCGGTGAGTTAGCTGGAGAACCCAAATTTGTTAGTGACTGCGCCTCAAAATATTGTTTAAATCCACAGACCCATATTTTATATGGATTAATGTGTACAACAGGTGTAATCTTAGGGGAACTTTTTATACACAGTGCAACATGATAGATGCAGATATATATTTAAGGGATTCTTCCTGGCATAAAAACAAAAACAAAAGCAAACAGCTTTATTGAACCCTTTGGATGAGTGTTCATAAACGCAGGTAGTCATTCAGTCATTTAAGCCCATAACAATGTTTTCATTAACGTAAAGATGTATTTACCACTTTGGAGAACTCACAGTACAATGTTATGGCTGCGTCATGAAAACAGCATATATGTTCCACAAGCATGATTTACTGAAACAAAATGCTGAATCCTCTAGAAATGCACATTGCTTCGTCCTTTAACACTGCACACCGTCCTGTAGCTACACTTTCTGTCAAACCAGTTTGTCCTGCGGAGGAACAGGGCTGAGTGTCCAGGGGGATTCTGAAAGGCTATTTTCCGCTCATGGCTGAAACCAGCCAAATAATAGCAAAGTGCAATGATATATATATATATATATATATATATATATATATATATATATATATATATATATATATTATTTGTGTGAGTATATGTATATATATATATATATATATATATATATATATATATATATATATATATATATATATATATATATATATATATATATATATATATATATATTTGTGTGTGTATATGTATATATATATATATATATATATATACATGTATATATACATATTATATATATATGCATATATATATATATGTATATATATGTGTGTGTGTGTGTATATATGTATATATATATATATATACATGTATATATACATATTATATATATATATGCATATGTATATGTATATATATGTGTGTGTGTGTGTGTGTGTGTGTGTGTGTGTGTGTGTGTGTGTGTATATATATATATAAATTAAAGAAATGGTCAGATCTTGAAACAAAAACCTTAAAAGTCAGAGGTAAATACCAAAAGATAGCTGATAGCAAATTAATGTTTCACATTTACAACATCAATGTGTAAATAACAATGTTAATTTGTTAAAAGCTAATTACCAATCTTTGCACATAACACACTGAAGCTTTATGCCTCCTTCATGTTGATGAATGTACTCCTGAACTTTTCCATCTCATCCTTCAAAAAGAAAGCATGTTTGAGTATAGTTCAACTCCAATAAAATCACTCTTGTGTGTAAACATAATTACATGTAATTAAATATATATTGCCATTTTATAAGTATGTTTTTGCTGGATTTAGGGATACATCATCACTGTCGCTGTTAACAGATAAGATCTCTTCCATTTCTGCTTTTTTGAGCTGAGACTTTGTAGATGGTGCATCACTGTGTTTAGATCTTGTAGATTCTGCTCTTTTCATCTGTGACTTTGTGGAAGGAGCCCATGAGCTCTCTGGGCCCTGTTTCAATCCCTGTTCAAACACATTCTCCCAGGATGGAGGGCTTGTGTACTGCTGAGGCTTTGCAGTCACTCCCTCATAGCTTTGAAGCCTGGGGCAGTCCATGCCAACAGGTAGCGTCTCTGCTAATGACATCTGGTTGCAATGCGAACCGTTGTAGCTAGATGCATTGGAAGAGCGGACTACCAGGTAACGAACAGAGGGGCTCTTTTCTGTTTCATGGACTTTGCTGGGGCATGAAGAACTGATGAACAAACCACCTCCCAGAATAAGCAGAATGGACGCTCCCCAGCCGATGTAGAGACAGGCTCCAATCTCCCTCTGCTGAGCATTTATAGTGGCGCTGTAGAACTCTTTCACTAAAGCCCCAGCCACCCATGATGTAGGTATCAAACAGAACAGACCCCCGGCTATCAATGCTGCTCCTGCCGCTACAGCCACTTTGCCCTTGACCACAGCTCCCTTTTCATCCAAAAAGTGGGTACACTTTCCTCCAACAAAGGCCAAAATGAGGCCTACTCCACCTACAGTGATTGAAATGACAGTAAGAGTCCGGGCAGCCTGCAGGTCACTGCTGAGAGCAAGGAGGGAGTCGTAAGGTTTACACTGCATGTGGCCTGTGCTTTGGACCACACAGCTCATCCAAATGCCCTCCCAGACTATCTCAGCAATGATGATGGAGCTGCCCACGAAGGCTGAGACCCTCCACATTGGCAGCAGGCAGCTGACGATGACCCCTGCCCAACCTAGGAGGCACAGGGCACTGGCCAACATCTGAATCCCCAATGAGGGCATAGTGTAAGACTGGAGAAAAGATACTAGAAAAAGCCTTACAGACCTTTAAAAGGTGCCTTGCTGCTTTTCTTGATTTCCCCTGAGTTTCTTTTGCATTCACTCCTTTTTGCTCTGGTTGTTCTTTTCTTCTCTTGTATCTTTCTGTGAGCTTTTCTTTGTCAGTCCTTGTCAACATGTGTTGCCATTGTGATACAGCTCCATTCTTGTGCGTATTTTTTCTTGCTATAGTTGCAGTTTTGTAAAGTATCTATCTCGGGAATGCAAAGCCCAGTATATTTCAGTTGTCGTCCTTCCTTCAGTAGCTCTTACTTGGCTCCTGGTGCATCTCACTTAAGCCTCACTTCATTTGTTTACAGCATATCTGTCCCTCCCCTTTTGCATGTTTAAATACACTCCTTCCTCTGCCTTTCTATCTCTTTCTTCTTTAGTTCCCTACCTAAGAGTGTTCTTTTTTTGTCACCTGAGTGACAGCCTATGTACTACTGAACAGGTGTAGAAGTGCCACACCTAAGTATGAAAGTTGACAGCCAGGCAGAGAGGGGGGGGGGCAACAAAGAAAATGAATTGGCAGTGACATCATTTATTCCCTCCCTCATTATCTTTACCCCATGCGAACATTTTGTAAACAACAGCTATGAATAAGGCAGAATGAACAGAAGGCCTCTGGGCATGAACCAAGACTCTACCAGCGGTCTGTTTTGATGTTATTTTGTCATAAACAATCCCTCTGAAAAAATGTTGCATTTGATTAACAGGCAATTTACATGCATGCACTGTATTTGAATAATGTCTGCGTGCAGAGAACGTTCGTGACACAGGAGGGTGGAACACAGTATCCTGGGAGAAGACAAGTTTCACTCTAACAGCATGTACTGTGCAGAAAAACCTGTTTGAAATATGCAAAAACGCCCATACCACTCATAATCACACACACTGATGTAAGCGTGTGGCACCAAAACAAAAGCTTCTAGTCAGGCTCAGAATAATCTTTAATTTCTTCTGTTCCTGTGAAGGTAAAACTTTACCGGGACTACAAATTATTGTCAAAAATTATGTGTGACTTTGTGATTAAAACTGACACAAAACAATACATTTAATTTGATATATTTATTTAGTGAGATATTTTTTGTGTAGATGAGCTCATTTGTAATGAATCTGCCAATGTGAATCCTTTGTTTCTCTCATGTCCTCAAACAGAAACTGCACACTGTTTTTAATGATAAAGATGATTCATGACAACACATTTTTAACATACCTTGGGTCAAAATAACTCACCTTTGTATCGACTGTGACACAATAGATGAGTTAAAGGAACTGACACACTGGTTGAACGCACGCCAGACTTGACTGGCTGTGTCAAGCCTGACGTGTGTTTTTTTTTATCTACTTTTTTTTAAAATCTTTTTTTAAAAAATTGTTAAAAAATTGTTGTTAAAAAAATGTACAAAATTAAATACAAATGAAAAGTGCTACATAAATGTTAGCATTCAGGCTTTTGTTTGTTTTCTAGCCTCGTTGACAGGAAGGAAATGTTGCATAACCTGTTGGACGACTGTTTCATTGACACCCAGAAAACCAGATCTGCTGTTTCTTTACCATTTGTCTTTAGTATAGCTCTTCTTCCCATAAGATGGAAAAAAGAAACACATGAGGTTAATTTGCAGATTTTATTGGCATATAATCATATGTAAAACAAAAATATCAATTCAGCACAATATGACATAAGCTGTATTCAGACAGTGAATCCAAATCAATCACATAATCATCAATGATCATCTAGTTTAACAGAGAAAGAGTAGTCAAAGACCAGGCCTAGACTTACGGGATTGGTAGCAAGGGCAGATTTGACAGCAGTTTTAAATACACAAGCATTAGATTTCACACATGTACTCAAAAGAAAATCTGTGTAAGTATCCTATACAGATATAATAAAACAACATAATAAAAAAAACAGGAAAAAGGTGCGGTAGAAAACAGCAACAAGGGATATATTCACAAATAGACTGAAAACACTGCATGTGTGCGTTCCCACAGCATGTTTTGAAGACAAAAATAAAAACCTCAGGTACACAGACATACTCTAAACATTCCTGCTTATTTTCAGATGTTGTTATTCTAAAGGTGGACTCAATAAAAGGACAAAAGCTTTGTTTTGTTTTCAACAGAAGGCTGGGTATCTAAACATATTCTTTATGAGAATCCACAGAGCGAGCCTTGGAATACCTAACGTCATAATCCCTCTCATCTTTGGGTGGACAGGAGCTGCAAAGAAGGCCTCCTCCCAGGAACAGCAGTGCTGCAGCGCCCCAGCCGATGTAGAGGGCCGCTCCCAGCTCCCTCCTCTGAGCGTCGGTCAGGACAGGGTTGTAGAAATCACGAACGATGGTGTTAGTGGTCCAGCAGACTGGTACAAGCACTGCGAGACCCGCAATGATGAAGATAACTCCAGCAGCTACAGATATTCTGCTCTTTTGCCTTTCATCTGACACAAAATTTGTGCACCTGCCTCCGACCACAGCAAGCAGAATCCCAAAGAACCCGATGATGATGGCGATGACAATGAGCGCTCTGGCAGCCTGCAGGTCTTGAGGTAATTGTAGCAGAGAATCGTAGACTTTACACTGCATCTGGCCTGTACTCTGGATCACACAGGTCATCCACAGACCCTCCCAGATGATCTGAGCTGTGACAATGTTGGCACCAATGAAAGCCGTGACTTTCCATACTGGGAGAGCGCAGATGATGATAGTCCCCAGAAAGCCGATGATGGCCAAAGACAAACCCAGAAGCTGTCTACAACCAGCCACCATGATGAAGCTCTGTTGATCTCTTCAATGAGGAAAGATGTCTGGAGAGAGAAATTCAGCAGGCAGTCGTTCTTATTGTCCAGGCAGGGAAGATGTTGACTGTGGCTTTCTCACTCACTGGTTATATTGTTAGAGATGACAGAGGAGGAGTTTTTCTAGTGTTGTATCGAAGGTCAAACAGGTTTGTTAAGAAATGCCACCCAGCTGGTTTTCATCACCTGTAGAGAGGACAGCCAAGTTTCAGACATTCGTACGAAGGCTAACAAAATCACAAAAACAAGGCACACAAGAATACTAACTGGCATCACTACAATTTTTTAAGTTCTGTAAAATAAAACTGTCATTTTTTTCAGGACAATATTTGCTTGGATGGTACTAAGTACACAAACTGGGACTTACCAAGTGACCAGTGCTGAAAAAATACCACCGTATTATGGCAATCTTAGTTTCAGTATCAACTCTTTTTAATTCAAAACCTTTTGACAAAACACAAACTGAATACACTTACACTGAAACAACTCAATAAGTTGTTTCAGTGAAGGTCCTAAGCAACATATCCAGTATCACTGTGATATGTGAGATTCATTCACCGAAGATGCAAATGTAGAAAGTAGAACTCATGACTTTCAAAGTGACCTCATTGCCAACCGATACCTGCTACTCATAGGTGGATGGTATGTCGGTGTTAGAAAGCATGTGAAGTGACTACCTTACAGTGAAACGTTCTGTTCTTCTGGGTGAGTCAGGGAAATGGGAATGATACTGTTTTGCATTTATTAACCTCAGCCATGTTTTACAGAACATTTTGAAGCATATCTATAAATCATGCACACGCTCACCAAAATAGTCATGGAGTTGCCAAACCAGGTGCTGACCCCTGGGGTCTGATGTCTTGTCCATGGACACTTTGGCACGTTTAAGGGCCAGGAACCCAGCCCTTGAAGCAAACCCAAAAGCAACAGATCCCACACAGCAGCAAATCTACATTTATGGAACCAGAAACTATATTTTTCCCTTTTTAAATTGTATGAAAAAGCCAAAAGTAAAAAAAACAAACAAAAAAATCAGCTTTTTTAAAATACCAAGAAAATACCTGTTTTTTTTTTAGGATTTTCACAGGAAGTGGGAGTGAAGAAAATGGATCAAAATATGACCTTTGAAATCCCATGTGTGTCAAGATATTATTTCAAGGAGGAAAATGATTAATATACAGTGCTTAACAAATTTGCTATATAAATTACGATTTATTTGCAGTCCCGAACAGAAAATGTTATTTTTGTGGTTGAATGTTTTACTTGATTAATTTCTGACTTCTCAGAAAAATCCACTGTGCTGGCTCTAATTTGGGTGTAAAAATGTAAAATCAGTTCAGTGAATTCAGTATTTATTTATTTTTTTGTTTTGAACAAGATTTAACAGGTTTCCAAAATACTTGTGTTTTCTTGTTTTTATGACAGGTGGTCTAGTGAATTTATTAAGCACTGTAAATAGACAAGTACTGTATCTTTACACATCATTCAGCAAACATTTAAAGATTACGCAATATTCAGTTTGGCTGTAGTAGCTTTATGTGATGCACTGGTAGAAACCTGGAGACAATCGCAGTAAGCAGGAATTAAAGTTCAATTTTCTTTGGTGTATTAACAGAGAAAGCAGCTCTTGTAAGTGGATCTTCAGGTGTGGTATGGCAGGGGGGCAGGTGAGTGGTCTCCTCTTGGCAGCTTTGTCTCCTCTCAAACTCTGTTTCTAGCCTCTTTCCAAACAGCCCTGTTTCCTGACTTCTTTCTCAAACAACTCCTTCCCTCCTCAGCAGTGGACATCTAAACATAGAGAGAAGAGGTGAGTTCAGTGGCTCAAATTCATAGTAATACAAATGCAAGGAAATTCATGCAGTGCAACAATCCAAAATCAAATTAGGAATTGCCTCCAGCTTAAGTAGGTCAGTCATAACAGGCCCAACTGTAGTCAGGACTGTAATCAGCAGTGCCTTACAGGTGTGATACCAAAGGAGGAGCCAGGTGAGCTCCACCCCTGAAACACACAAGCAGGTATGAACACATACACACACACACACACAGATAGAGGAGAGAGAGGGGGGAGGGGCGAGTTGGCCAGGGAGACCATGACAGGGTGTCCAGACACAGGTAGGGGTTGAACGAGGCTGGCCAGTGGTGAACTGGAGGATTTATTTTGAGCAGAGACAGGGCAACCAGAGACATATTCCTTTATATCAGAGATCATGGTAGGCCACCAAAACAAGCTAAGTAGAAAGGTGATGGTGTGGAACTGTCCTGAGTGACAGTTAAGAAAAATGTTAGCACGTTTTGAATTTGTTGTCAGGAACACCTCAAAAAAGTTGGGACAGGGCTGTGTTTACCACTGTTTAGCATCTCCTCTTTTAACGTCAGTCAATAAATGTCTTGGAGCTTAGGAGACCAGCTGCTGGTTGGGAGAGGAATGAGGTCCCATTCTTGTCTGATATAGGACTATAACTATTCAACATTCCTAGATCTTCTTTGTTGTATTTTTCTTTCGTGAAGCTTCTAATGTTTTTGGTTGATGGAAGGTCTGAACTTCAGGTAGGCCAGTTCAGCACCCGGACTCTTCTACTATAAAGCCATGCTTTTGTAATAGATGCAGTATGTGGTTTAACAGAAATATGTCTTGCAGAAATATGCAAGGACTTCCCTGAAAAAGGCCTTGTCTAGATAGTAGCATATATTGCTGTAAAACTTGTATATACCTTTCAGCACTGATGGTGCCTTTCCAGATGTGCAGGGTACAAGTTCCATAGGCACTAATGCACCCATATACCATCAGAGATTCAGGCTTTTGAGCTGATAAGAAGCCAAAGGGCCCCTTTCTTCGTTATGCAACATGTATCTTTGGTTCTGTGCTGGGACCAATTTTATTTACACCATACATGCTTCCCTTAGGCAGTATTATTAGAAACCATTGCATATATTTTCATTGTTATACAGATGTCACACAGCTTTATCTATCCATGAAGCCAGATGGCACACATCAAATAGTTAAATTGCAGGAATGTCTTGAAGACATAAAAGCCTGAATTACCTCTAATTTCATGCTTCTAAATTTAGATAAAACTGAAGTTACAGTACGCGACCCCACAAATCTTAGAAACATGGTGTCTAACCAGATACACTGGTATGCAAAAGTTTGATAGTTGATAATTTTCATGATTTTCCTTTATAAATCATTGTTCGGATCAGCAATTTCAGTTAAATATATCCTATAGCAGATGAACACAGTGATATTTGAGAAGTGAAATGAAGTTTATAGGATTTACAAAAAGTGTGCAATAATTATTTAAACAAAATTAGGCAGGTGCATAAGTTTGGGAACCCCAACAGAAAAATGACATTAATATTTAGTAGATCCTCCTTTTGCAGAAATAACAGCCTCTAAACGCTTCCCATAGCTTCCAATGAGAGTCTGGATTCTGGTTGAAGGTATTTTTGGACCATTCTTCTTTACAAAACATCTCCAGTTCAGCCAGGCGATTTAGAATCACCACATATATATATATATATATATACATATATATATATATATATATATATATATATATATATATATATATATATATATATATATATACATACACGTGTGTGTGTGTTTTGTTCACGCTCTGGTTCTCTGCTTGTACAGTTTTTTATTTTTCCATGGAAAAATGTTATTTGTAAATGTTAGTGTAATAGTATTCAGCAGGGCTGAGTTTTATCATGTTTGTTTATTTACCAAACTTAAACAAAGTTCAACATTGTAAAAAAAAATTTTTGTTACTTTTGTGGGTGAAAAAAAAGGTACGTTTGGGCCACGGTGGTGCGATGGTTAGCGCTGCTGCCTCACAGCTAGAATAACATCTAGATGGTCTGGGTTCGATTCCACCTTGGCCCGGGTCTCTTACTGTGTGGAGTTTGCATGTTCTCCCTGTGTCTGTGTGGGTTTCCTCCCACGATCCAAAGACGTGCAGTTACTAGGGTTAGGTTAATTGGCCACTCTAAATTGCTCATAGGTGTGAATGTGAGCATGAATGGTTGTCTGTCTCTCTCTGTGTTAGCCCTGCGACAGACTGGCAACCTGTATGGGGTGTACACTGCCTCTCACCCTATGTCAGCTGGGATAGGCTCCAGCCCTCCCACAACCCTGAAGAGGATGGATGGAAAAGGCATGTTTAATAAAAAATTTTGTATATATTTAATTTACCCATTTCTATTCATTATTAGATATTTTGATTTTTAAGAACTATAAAAGATAAGTTTGGTCAGTTAGAACATACAATGTAGTTCAGTTGTAATGGAGTAGTGTTTACTTAACAAGCTGAGTTAAATAAATTGGTGGTGAATGATTGCTTAAACTAAGTATCTTCAGTTACTGAAACTCTGTTATTAGTACATTCAACTTAAATCTTTCATTCCATTCCAAAAGGGCCTCAAGTACATTGAACATAGTCCACTGCACTTATTTAACTAATGCTTCATTACTTAAAAAATTTAAGGCAACGAGTTACCTTGTTTTTTTTTTTTTTAAAGTAGATTCAGTTTATCCAGGTTTACAGTGTTGCAATAGTCTTACATGGAGGGATGCATTTAAGCTCAAGGGGGGAGCAGTTGATGGTAGGAGAGTTTCCAAGAGTTGCTGAAATATGCCAAGTTTTTTAGCAGACAGCTCTTTGAGAATCACCTTGTTGGTGCAAAATACTATTTTATGCCCATCAAACTGTGTTATTTTCACCCGCTTCAGATCTTATTAGTCCATTCAATGAACATTATTTAACATTTGTGGTAGATTAAAGTAAAGAAATTTTATCATCACAGGCTGGTAATAACTGTAATGGAAAATTTGTTTTTCAACTCTAATAACCTCTGTGTACCTCTTTGGTATGTAATTGTAATTTTCTAGTACAAAGACCAAGTGTGCGAAGATGAGAAAACAAATTTCTTTGTAGGCTGTGTCCAAGGCCATGATGCACTTATTATCAGGCTGATGCTACATGGTGGTGGGAACTTGAACTCCCCACATCTAACAGAACAAGATTGTATCAACGCAATGAGTGTAAAGGAACTGTGGTTATTTTGCTCTTCGGTCAATGCCGGTGCAAAGACTGTTCGTGCTGTACTGATCACTTTGCAAAGTTATATTCTTACTTTCAATAAATCATCATAAAATCAGTTTGGTTTCAGGGCTCAACTTATTTTTTCCACAACAGTAATCAGAGGTGGGAAGTTACAAAGTACAAATACTTTGTTACTGTACTTATGTAGATTTTTCAGGTAACCGATACCGATATTTTACATTTGGATATCTGCCGATACCGATTTTAAATCTGATCTTTTTTCTTTTTTTTAATTGTTTTTAAATGCCTGGATACATTTTACATAAGTCAACAGCCTCTCACATAACAAAATCAACATCTTTTAATTGTCCCACATACAAGACTAAGGACCGGGGGGACAGAGCTTTTCAGGCTGTGGCGCCAAAGCTCTGGAACTGTTTACCACTCAAGCTCTGTTTAGCTGACTCTGTGGTGTCTTTTAAAAAAAACAGTTGAAAACTTTTCTGTTTAACCAGGCTTTCTGTTGACTTTATTTTTATTCCTTTTCTTTTAATATGGTAATGTTAATATGTTTTTAACATGGTGTTTTATCTGTCTCTTTTTGATATTGTTTTAATTATTGTAAAGGGCTTTGTGACTTTTTGTCTGTGAAAAGCGCTAAATAAATTAATTTTACTTCCTTACAACAATTGCTCTATCACCTGAATCCTGATGTTACTATGTGAGAAGGTGATGCATTGGCGTATGGTTTGCTGCAAATTTCATTATGGCTGCAACTATCGATTATTTTAGTAATCGAGTATTCTATCAATTATTCCATTGATTACCCGAGTAACTGGATAAGAAATACTTTTTGCGCATTAACAGTTCATCTGCATATTTTAACTTCCTTACTGCAGTTTTTCACTGTGTGAAACAAACGGTGGATGGAGCAGCTACAAAGTTCTCTTTTCTTCACTTGATGATCAGGTGGTTGATGAAGGACCTCCAGCTGTTTCCCAGTAAATGTTTAATGGTGGCTACAGGGAGAAAAAGCTTCTTCTGGTGGCTAGAAAAACATTTCCTTCCACTGATCTCTTTGAGCCTCTTTGCACTTGTGCAGATAGACTGCAGACTGTTGGTGCTGAACTTCAATAACTGAATTCAACATTTCTACAGCCTGTATGCTGTCAGTGTAGGGGATGGAAATCAGCTAAGACAGTTGTGAAATACTGGGTTACATCTTTTTGGACTCAGTTCATCCACACAGAGCAGTAAACCTCAGAGCAGCAGGTCAGCTGATCACAGCCTGCACACCAACATCATTTACTGGAGCTCACAATAGAAAGTTGTGATTCTTCTCCCCATGTGGAGCCACTACAACTGATCTTAGGGTTCCTCCACCTTCTGAATCCCACTGTAACCCCTGGGTATCCTCATGTTTGTGTTTAGGTGGAGGCTCAGTCACCCTCTACTATAAAGGACACAGAATAGAGCTGTGTTTAAATTCCCTTTCACAGTTTGTGTCCAACATAACAGACTCAAGCTGAGTGAGCTGACTCATTAGGATTAAAATTTAGATTGGATTAATGTTTGTATTCTCATGTAATATTTTATATTATTACAATAATATATAATGAGGTTCAGTTAGCTTTACAGAAAAATAGCTGGTAGAAACGTCCTCCAAAGAGCTACTGTTACTTTCTTACTTTGAGTACATTTCAAAGCCTGTTTTTTACTTACTTTTTACTTAAGAAGTTGAACCAGTACTTCAACTTTTCCCAGAATAGTTTTTAACACAAGTACTTGTACTTCTACTTAGTACAGAATGTCAGTACTTTTGCCACCTCTGGTAGTAACAAACTGTAACAATTTAAAGTTGGTTCTTTGCTAAGTTATCACCACAATGGTGGTCTAGAACTACCCAACTTTTATCATTACATCTTAGCCAATAGATTGCAGTAGGTTTCAAAATGGATCAAAACAGGCTTGTTAGACAGCCTATGTATTATATTCCACAAGATGGTACTACAGCATGCAGAAATGTAAAGATATGGTCTGGCAGACTTTTTCTATTATAGCAGGGATCCTCACATCCAGGCCTCGAGAGCCGGTGTCCTGCAGGTTTTATATGTGTCTCTGCTTCAACACACCTGAATCAAATGGCTGAATTACCTCCTCAGTATGCAGTCAAGTTTTCCAGAGTCCTGCTAATGACTTCTATATTTGACTCAGGTGTGTTGAAGCAGAGACGCATTGACTTTTTCCGGTGACGTCCGCGACTTTTGGAGATAGACCGGAAACCTGAAATCCTCTGCTGTTGCTGTGTTTTGTGTACATAAACCCATCTTACTTCATCCCTTTGTACGCTTTGGCATCACCCAGACCTCACTTCGACTCCACCCTCCAAGCCGCAGACCTCACTTAAACACCAAGCCTGCCTACCCGCACTGTGTAAAACAGCCTACAGCAGTTTTCTTACACACGTTGGCAACAGTGGCCCAGATAAAGGAGGAGGGTTGAACTTAGCTAGCAGTCGGACCCCACAAAAGTGTTTTTGTTAAATTTGATATTCTAACGTTAAACAATATTGGACAAAATTGATCTGTGTAATGTGGATCTAGGCAAAGCATTAAAGTTAAGTTACTTCATAAAGTTCATTTGTAGTTCTAAACATACAGTATTTAGCATGTTTTTTCTTAACTTTTTGTCTCTGCAAAGATGTTTTTCCTCTCTCCTACAGCCTCAATTGCAACTACAGTGCCTTGCGAAAGTATTCGGCCCCCTTGAACTTTTCAACCTTTTGCCACATTTCAGGCTTCAAACATAAAGATATAAAATTTGAATTTTTTGTGAAGAATCAACAACAAGTGGGACACAATCGTGAAGTGGAATGAAATTTATTGGACGTGTCAAACTTTAACAAATAAAAAAACTGAAAAGTGGGGCGTGCAATATTATTCGGCCCCCTTGCATTAATACTTTGTAGCGCCATCTTTTGCTGCAATTACAGCTGCAAGTTGCTTGGGGTATGTCTCTATCAGTTTTGCACATAGAGAGACTGAAATTCTTGCCCATTTTTCCTTGCAAAACAGCTCAAGCTCAGTGAGGTTGGATGGAGAGCGTTTGTGAACAGCAGTCTTCAGCTCTTTCCACAGATTCTCGATTGGATTCAGGTCTGGACTTTGACTTGGCCATTCCAACACCTGGATACGTTTATTTGTGAACCATTCCATTGTAGATTTGGCTTTATGTTTTGGATCATTGTCTTGTTGGAAGATAAATCTCCGTCCCAGTCTCAGGTCTCTTGCAGACTCCAACAGGTTTTCTTCCAGAATGGTCCTGTATTTGGCCCCATCCATCTTCCCATCAATTTTGACCATCTTCCCTGTCCCTGCTGACGAAAAGCAGGCCCAAACAATGATGCTGCCACCACCATGTTTGACAGTGGGGATGGTGTGTTCAGGGTGATGAGCTGTGTTGCTTTTACGCCAAACATCGTTTTGCATTGTGGCCAAAAAGTTCAATTTTGGTTTCATCTGACCAGAGCACCTTCTTCCACAGGTTTGGTGTGTCTCCCAGGTGGCTTGTGGCAAACTTTAAACAAGACTTTTTATGGATATCTTTGAGAAATGGCTTTCTTCTTGCCACTCTTCCATAAAGGCCAGATTTGTGCAGTGTACGACTGATTGTTGTCCTATGGACAGACTCTCCCACCTCAGCTGTAGATCTCTGCAGTTCATCCAGAGTGATCATGGGCCTCTTGGCTGCATCTCTGATCAGTCTTCTCCTTGTTTGAGATGAAAGTTTAGAGGGACGGCCGGGTCTTGGTAGATTTGCAGTGGTCTGATACTCCTTCCATTTCAATATGATTGCTTGCACAGTGCTCCTTGAGATGTTTAAAGCTTGGGAAATCTTTTTGTAGCCAAATCCGGCTTTAAACTTCTCCACAACAGTATCTCTGACCTACCTGGTGTGTTCCTTGGTTTTCATGATGCTCTCTGCACTTGGAACAGAACCCTGAGACTATCACAGAGCAGGTGCATTTATACGGAGACTTGATTACACACAGGTGGATTCTATTTATCATCATCAGTCATTTGGGACAACATCTGGATCATTCAGAGATCCTCACTGAACTTCTGGAGTCAGTTTGCTGCACTGAAAGTAAAGGGTTGAATTGAATTACTTGTGGTTACAAGAGTATTTAAAAGTAGAATAACAGAATAGTAAAAACTTTCCTTTTTGATCAAGCTTATAGTTAGGGCTGGATCAAGTGACCCTGAACCCTCCCTTAGTTATGCTGCAATAGGCCTAGGCTGCTGGGGGGGGGGGGTTCTGTGATGCCTTGAGTGTTTCTTGCTCACTCACCTTTTTTCATTCTGTGTGTGTATACATTGCTCTGCATTAAATTATTAGTTATTATTAATCTGTTTCACAGTGTGTCTTTTGTCTGATTGGTTAATTTTGTCCTGTCTTCCACCCTGCCGTGACTGGTTGGGGGTTAGCCTGGTTCTGCTGGAAGTTTCTTCCTGTTAAAAGAGAGTTTTTTTCCTTCCTACAGTCGCCAAGTGCTTGCTCATAGGGGGTTGTCTGAGTATTGGGTTTCTCTGTATTAATTTAGGGTCTTTACCTTACAATATGAAGCACCTTGAGGCAAGTGTTGTTGTGAACTGACACTATATAAATAAAATTGAATTGAGTTGAATTGTATGGTTCAGATTCTGAGTAACTGCCTCTTCACCCAGCATCTGTAGGACCATGTCAATTGTATACCTGGCAACCATGACATCATAGATGAGGAAAGACTGTTTGAATTACAGGGCAAAACTGTATATATCAGTATGTAGCTACATAACAGTTACAGTAATGTTACTAATCTAATTTGTGCCCTGCCTCTTGCCCTATGTCAGCTGGGATAGGCTCCAGCCCCCCCAACCCTGAACAGAATAAGAAGAAAATGGATGGATGGATGAATAGAACAGGCAAATTTGATAACAGATGATTAGAAACACTCTTTCACACAATAATTATGGATGCACACACAATTGTGATGTAAAAAACTTAAATAATACATACATGTATCATTTCTTGCTTTGTAAAATAATCTCCTTAATGGGTGACTCTGTGTGGCCTACAAAATATATATTCCTGATGGTCACAGTTGATAAGAATCAAAAGTTCCCATGAAATTCCACAGGAAATGAGTGAAGGTCATTTTCACTTGTGGAAGTTTGAGGTAGTAATACAAAAACTGCAATTTTGTACAACACAGAATATCTGGAACGTGAACTCAACAATTTTTATTACAAATATTTTGCAAGAAAGCAATCACACCAAGTCATTTTTGACTCATTTAGGCCAAAGCAGAGTTTATAATTGGTGTCTAATACATGCAGCCTACAGGAACATAATGATGTGAACAAAAAACTTTTATCATGCTCTGAACATGTTAGAAATGAATGCTTCTTTTTTATTCATTATAAGAGAGACCATGCTGTGTGTGCCTGTAAACAGGAGCACTGGTGAGATATAAAGGTATGTGCCATTTGTGTGTAAAGTGCAATCCATTATTTTAGGGATATTGTCTCATTTGGCTTCCTCAGAAATTTACCCCAGGCCACATAATAGTCTAATCTCTCCTCCACTGAGAATATTGTGGAACCAACATTTAATAAGGCAAAAAGAAGAAAAAGTTTCTGGATAAAAACAAATTTTTTATTATTCATTACCAGGGGTGTCATGGTCCTGGGCCGGTGGCCCAGTGTTTTCTGTTTTATTTCCTGGTTTCCCTGGTCCCTGATGTTTCTGCGTCTTCCTGGTCCTGTCCCTTCCTGTTTTATTTTGATAGTCCTGTGTTCCCCATGTCTCGTGTTTGACTTTGCTTCCCCCTGTTGTTTTTCTGATTTGCTTCACCTGTGTTCCCCAGCTGTTTCCTCTTGCCCCGATTGCCCTCATGTATTCTTAAGCCTTCAGTTTTCTTCCGTTCCTCGTCGTGTCATTTCGTGGTTACCCCCAGTTGTGTTCCTCCGTCGTGATTGCTCCCTGCTGTAGTCCCTTTGTGTTTCCTGGTCTCCCCGGTTCTCCCCCCTAACCTGTGTATGTTCCAGGGGGGAGTTCCTGTGTGTTTTTGGTTCCTGTTTATTAAACCCCGTGTTCCTGGAGCTCTGCTCTTGGGTCCTGCCTCTTCCCTCCTGCACCGCACCTCTCAGCCCTGACAGAATGACACGACCACGAGTGGACCCCGGCATCTTCAGTGGCTCTAAGGGGACCGGCTGGCCGGAACGGTCCCCGGCGGCGCCACTCACCCGCCTCTCCTCCGCCTGACAAGCCCGGTGGGGGGTGCCCGCTGGACCCCTGCGAGCGGGTACTGGACCTCTGCCACGGATGGTTCCGGCAGCCCTGCGACAAGCAGGGGAGACAGCTGGCACACAGTCTCCACGGGCTGTTGTGGGACTTCCCCGGCCTGATGGACACCCTGCCCACACTGACGAGGGGCTATGTGGTGCACATTATGAGCTGGGCTGCACTTCCGGTCCCTGCCCCAGCCCTAGCTCCCTCTCCGGCCCCGGCCCTAGCTCCCTCTCCGGCCCCGGCCCTAGCTCCCTCTCCGGCCCCGGCCCTAGCTCCCTCTCCGGCCCCGGCCCTAGCTCCCTCTCCGGCCCCGGCCCTAGCTCCCTCGCTAGCTCCGGCCCCAGCTCTAGCTCCCTCGCTAGCTCCGGCCCCAGCTCTAGCTCCCTCGCTAGCTCCGGCCCCAGCTCTAGCTCCCTCGCTAGCTCCTGTCCCCGCCGCCGTAGCTCCGGCGTCCCCTCAGCCAGCCGCCGTAGCTCCGGCTTCCCCTCAGCCAGCCGCTTCAGTCCCCTCTGCAGCTTCGGCCCCTTCACTCCCTGCAGCTTCAGTCCCCTCGGCCCCTTCACTCCCCTCAGTCCCCTCGGCCCCTTCACTCCCCTCACTCCCCTCGGCCCCTTCACTCCCCTCACTCCCCTCAGTCCCCTCGGCGGCTCCTTCAGTCCCCTCGGCGGCTCCTTCAGTCCCCTCGGCGGCTCCTTCAGTCCCCTCGGCGGCTCCCTCTGTCCCTCGGCAGCCCCCTCTGTCCCTTCGGCAGCCCCCCTCTGTCCCTTCGGCAGCCCCCCTCTGTCCCTTCGGCAGCCCCCCTCTGTCCCTTCGGCAGCCCCCCTCTGTCCCTTCGGCAGCCCCCCTCTGTCCCTTCGGCAGCCCCCTCTGTCCCTTCAGCTCCCTCAGTTTCCCCAGTATCGACCTTCCCGCAGCTGCAGCCAGCCACTCCACAACCACCGTCCACACCACCTCCATCATCTGCCCCTCAGCCCGGGCCGTCAGGGGCCCCTACTCTTCTTCGCCGCCGCATGCCACGCGGCCGTCTGCCCGAGGGTCCCGCTCAGTCTGAGCCGTCAGGGGGCCCCACTCTTCTTTGCCGCCGCCGCATGCCACGCGGTCGTCCGCCCGAGGGTCCCGCTCAGTCCGAGCCGTCAGGGGGCCCCGCTCTTCCTCGTCGCCGCCGCTGCTGGGAGCGCGGTCGGCCTCCCCCTTCGTCGCCTGGTGCCCCTCTTCCTCGTCGTTGCCGCCACTGGAAGCGCGGTCGGCCTCCCCCTTTGCCTGCCCTTCCTCGTCGTCGCCGCCACTGGGAGCGCGGTCGGCCTCCCCCTTTGCCTGCCCTTCCTCGTCGCCGCCGCCGCTGGGAGCGCGGTCGGCCTCCCCCTTTGCCTGGCCTTCCTCGTCGCCGCCACCGCTGGGGGCGCGGTCGGCCTTCCCCCTTCGCCGCCTGCTCCTCTTCCTCGTCGCCGCCGCCGCTGGGAGCGTGGTCGGCCTCCCCCTTCTGGGGTAGACTCTTTGTTTTTGGACTCTGTGGCCTGGGTGGCCCCGCCTGCCTTGTTTCTTCTGGACTCTGTGGGTTTTTTTTTTTTGGACTCTGGGGCCTGGGTGGCCCCTCCTGACCTGTTTTTTTCCTTTGTTTTTTGGGGGTCTTGTTTTTGTTTCGGGTCTGTTTTTTTGTTCTATTGTTAATCTTGGTCCTTAAGAAGAAATGCTGAATTCAGTTAAAAAGGAATAGAGCGCTCCCAATTGAGTAACTTTGCTTTTAAATGCGGTAGAGTTGCAACCACATACGATAGAGCAATAATTCTTTTTGCATATAAAACCAGAGGATCTACACTTACATATCATGCATTCAACGTGTCCCAGAGTGCTATATTCTTCCTCTAATGGGTTCACAGAAATCGCATAAGAACCCCTAACAACAAAACGTGCTCCATGCGCTTTTTTTTATTAGCATGTAAAGCTATGGCATTTCTGTATCTAGGATAGTATGTAGATGCAAAAAAACGGTTTTCAATTTCTTTGTGGGTTAGGGCACTTGTTAGCTACTCTATGTAGTTACTATGGATTTCCTTAATACATGTTATTGTAATTAGGGTTCTGAAGATTCTATTGATGTATAGTGAGTTGAAATATTCCACAAGATTGTACTACAGCATGTAGATATGGTCCGGTGGACTTTTTCTATTATAGGTTTTAAAGGGCTACAAACTTTAATACATGTGTGAGATCAAAGGTCTTTGTATCTGTGTTTGTAATTCATGTGAACAATGTATGCGTGCAAACCCAATACCTAGGGTGAAAACCAGTTTCACTGTAACAACACTTAGCTTGAGAAGTACAACCACACAAACCAACTAACAGGCATGCAACACCAAACCAAACCTTTTGGTCAGGCTCGAAACAATTTGTCTCATTTGCTCTGTAAAGCTACAAAGTCTAAATATTTGGTATCAATCGTTTGACACAACAGATGAGTTGATGTGCAAAATCTGACATGTACATGACATGAACATGCAACACATGTAAAATAATTTTGAAAATAAATAACACATTTAGTTTTTTTTTTCATAAATGTGTTTTAAACTAACTTAGAAATAGAAAGACCAAAGTTTGGCAGCGCTGTCTTTGTTAACAACAGCTTATAATAACAGCTTGCACCCTTAATGCAAACAGAGAGTACCACATAAACACAAATTCATTCTCACTCTGTTTATTTAGCCTTTTCACAAAAAGAGCAACCACAAAGAGATGGAAAAAAAAGACAGACACAATCTCTTTCTCTTTCTTGAGAAATGCTACCACACAAACCAACCAACACACATGCTACGCCAAACCAAACCTTTTGGTCAGGCTCAAAATAATCTCTCTGTTCAAAAGAAAGAATGAACAGTATTTTTGAATATCAAGCACAGAAAGCAGAGTTTATAATTGGTGTCTAATACATGCAGCCTACAGAAACCTCTTGTTGTGAATATGAAAAATCTAACATCTCTTGAATTATGTTAGAAATGAATGCTTCTTTTTTATTCATCATGAGAGAGACAATGCTGTGTGTGCCAGTAAACAGGAGCATTGGTCAGATATAAAGGTAGGTGGCATTTGTGTGTAAAGTGCAATCCATTATTTTAGGGACATTGTCTCATGTGGCTTCCTCAGAAATGTACCCCAAGCAACACCATAGTCTAATCTCTCTTCTCCTCCATTAAGAATATTTTGGAACCAACATCTAATAAGGCAAAAAGAAGAAAAAAGGGTTGGGTGGTGCCAAGCCAGCAAATGGGTCAATTGCTGCCATAGTTGCTGGTCTTGCTGCAAAGGTCACCAAAGATGCAGTGCTACTGAGTGATGGTGGTTGGAGAAACAAACATAGGCCATTCGTTAAATCACAATTTACCTAAAACCACATTCCACTAGAAGGAGACATCATCAGTATGGGAAGGTCTAACATGCATGATCAGAGGTGCCTGTCAGGGAAAAACACACACAGAAACATGTTTTTTATTTTTTTTGGGGGGGGGCAGCACCAAAAAGGCACATAATAGAACTATTCATGGGGTACGCCCCCAAGGGTGGCTGAGAATGACCAAGATCTTGTTTGACTTCCTGAGACAGATGGACAAACTGCTGATGGCTAAAAGACTGCCCACAGGGCAAGTGTCTTTTTTTTCCTATCCAAGTTTGGATGCTAAGTAGAATGTGAAAAATATGAAAATTAATATGAAAAAAAGAGTAACAATGACATGACTAACTGTGCATGTTTTGTAGGACAACAATGTTAGCTTGCCAATCTTTTCACTGTACTGTGCTTACTTAATTTACCTACACTGGCTAAAAAAAAAAGAAAAAAAGAAAGAAATCCATCGAAAAATTTTAAATGTCCTGATAATTTTCTGCCAGGACATTTTCTGTTTTTCTACAGAAAGTTCACAGACTTTTCTCTAAATGACAAAACGGAAAATTCTGTTTATTTACGGTATATTCTCTGTAATACACTGCTCAAAAAATAAAGGGAACACTTAAACAACACAGTATAACTCCAAGTAAATCAAACTTCTGTGAAACCAAACTGTCCACTTAGGAAGCAACACTGATTGACAATCAATTTCACATGCTGTTGTGCAAATGGAATAGACAACAGGTGTAAATCATTGGCAATTAGCAAGACACACTCAATAAAGGAGTGGTTCTGCAGGTGGGGACCACAGACCACTTCTCAGTACCTATGCTTTCTGGCTGATGTTTTGGTCACTTTTGAATGTTGGTGGTGCTTTCACACTCGTGGTAGCATGAGACGGACTCTACAACTCACACAAGTGGCTCAGGTAGTGCAGCTCATCCAGGATGGCACATCAATGCGAGCTGTGGCAAGAAGGTTTGCTGTGTCTGTCAGCGTAGTGTCCAGAGGCTGGAGGTGCTACCAGGAGACAGGCCAGTACACCAGGAGACGTGGAGGAGGCCATAGGAGGGCAACAGCCCAGCAGCAGGACCTCTACCTCCACCTTTGTGCAAGGAGTAACAGGAGGAGCACTGCCAGAGCCCTGCAAAATGACCTCCAGCAGGCCACAAATGTGCATGCGTCTGCACAAACGGTTAGAAACCGACTCCATGAGGATGGTATGAGGGCCCAACGTCCACAGATGGGGGTTGTGCTCACAGCCCAACACCGTGCAGGACGCTTGGCATTTGCCAGAGAACACCAGGATTGGCAAATTCACCACTGGCGCCCTGTGCTCTTCACAGATGAAAGCAGGTTCACACTGAGCACATGTGACAGACGTGACAGAGTCTGGAGACGCCGTGGAGAGCGATCTGCTGCCTGCAACATCCTTCAGCATGACTGGTTTGGCAGTGGGTCAGTAATGGTGTGGCATTTCTTTGGAGGGCTGCACGGCACCAGAGGTAGCATGACTGCCATTAGGTACCGAGATGAGATCCTCAGACCCCTTGTGAGACCATATGCTGGTGCGGTTGGCCCTGGGTTCCTCCTAATGCAGGACAATGCTAGACCTCATGTGGCTGGAGTGTGCCAGCAGTTCCTGCAAGATGAAGGCACTGAAGCTATGGACTGGCCCGCTCGTTCCCCAGACCTGAATCCGATTGAGCACATCTGGGACATCATGTCTCGCTCCATCCACCAACATCATGTTGCACCACAGACTGTCCAGGAGTTGGCAGATGCTTTAGTCCAGTGCCTGTGATATAAGACATAAGTTAGTGTGTTTGCAGATAAAAATGCTGTTGGTGGTGTTTCTATCTAATTAAACATCATGACATGTTGATTGAAATAAATCTTGAATCTGGAAATGTTTTCATATTCTGTATGTTTTACAAAATGTTACTATGTGAACAGCTGATATAGTCAATAATTATTTCAATCTTATCTCACCTGTTCAAGTCTGCCCACCTGTGACTATCACCTTGTTGTCTCTTCTCGCAGCAAATTAAAATAATGACCCATAAAAATATGAGTTTGAAACTAATCAATTGCATTTTTAACATTAATGTGACCATCACAATAAATATAAAACAATGCAAATAAAAGTGAATGCCATTTTTATTTTTAAATTAAACATAATGTGCAAATAAGTAACTAAAAACAGCCTCTGCAGGGTCAGAAAGTCTCAAAGTTCAAATATGACCCATGAAATATAAGTATGTTAATGTGATAAATTTTTAAAAAAATTATTTTATGTGACCCTCACAATAAAAATTAAATAAATAATGCAACTTAAAGTGCAAGTAGTTGTTGGTCCTTAAGCAAAAGGGCAATATGCAAATAAATAAAAGTGTCCTATGTTCAAATTAAATCAAAGACATTTTTTCGTGTCCAAAATAACTATGAAAAGTTTACAGACAATTTAGTTCATGAATTGATGATTGCAGAGGAGGAATGTGACATGCTCTGGAGACAATGTTCCCAACTGCTGTCAACCATGCTGAAGATGCTGTCCGTCAAGACTTCAGCGATTTGAGGGGTACATGGGCCTCTTTACAGGACAAACTCATCTACACTCCTTTGCTCAGTATTACTAAAATGGAACAAAACCAAAAGAAAAGAAAGTTTCTCTTACAACGATCTGTCTAATGCCAGTTAAACCATTTAACTGTTTATATATCTAATGAATTATTGATATGCTCCAACCCAGAGATTCACTACCTAATGTTAGGTGGAAGAATGAACACTAATATTAATGTGAGGGGAAAAAAAATAGGAGACAACGTAGCTGCTCCTAGTACCCTTCACTCGTTACCTAACATAACTGAAATGGTGTTTGCTTTGCAAGCATCATTCATGAGACCTTGTTTCCATGAAAGATTTGACACGCAAGATTGTAAAATTAGAGTGACACCTTGTGAGCTAAAAATTTAAATTACACTGATGGTGCAGAAATGATGAATGATGTCAGGAAATACAGAGAGACAGTGGGTAGCCTGATCTATTTGGCTACATGTAGAAGACCAGATTTGAGTTTTGTAGTAAGTAAACTGTCAGAATATTTTGCTGAGCCAACTGAAGACAAATGGACTACAGTGAAACATGTCCTTAGATATCTGAAAGGGACATCTGAAAAAGATCTGTTCTACAGAAAATATGATAGTGAGAAACTGAGAGTCCAAGTATACAGTGATGCAGTTTGAGCAACTGATGTAACTGACAGATGAAGTACAACCAGTTATTACTTACTCAGAGTTTCTGTGTGATTTCTCAGACTTTTTATCTGATTTAGTGCTCAGTTCAGATAAAATCATTATAGTGGGTGATTTTAACATCCATGTAGATGCTGAAAATGACAGCCTCAACACTGCATTTAATCTATTATTAGATTCAATTGGCTTCTGTCAAAATGTAAAGGAGCCCACCCACCACTTTAATCATACTCTGGATCTTGTCCTGACATATGGCATAGAAACTGAAGACCTAACAGTATTCCCTGAAAGCCCCCTCCTGTCTGATCATTTATTAGTAACATTTACATTTACTTTAATGGATTACACAGCAGTGGGGAATACGTTTTATTACAGTGCTGAAAGTGCTGTAACTAAGTTTAAGGATCTAATTCCTTCATTATTATGCTCTTCAGTGCCATGTGCCAACACAGTGCAGAGCAGCTACCTAAACTCTGCTCCCAGTGAGGTAGATTATCTCATCAATAGTTTTACATCCTCACTGCGTACGACTTTGGATACTGTGGCTCCTCTGAAAAGGAAAGCCTCAAATCAGAAGTGCCTGACTCCGTGGTATAATTCACAAACGTGCAGCTTAAAGCAGATAACCCGTAAGCTGGAGAGGGAATGGCGTCTCACTAAAGTAGAAGATACTCATTTAGCCTGGAAAAAGAGTTTGTTGCTCTATAAAAGAGCCCTCCGTAAAGCTAGGACATCTTACTATTCATCATTAATTGAAGAAAATAAGAACAACCCCAGGTTTCTTTTCAACACTGTAGCCAGGCTGACAAAGAGTCAGAGCTCTGTAGAGCCGAGTATTCCTTTCACTTTAACTAGTAATAACTTCATGGATTTCTTTACAAATAAAATTTTAGACATTAGAGAAAAATTATTCAAAACCATCTCCAAGATTTATCTTCATGTTCGGCTGCTTTCAGCACTGCTGGTATTTGTTTAGACTCTTTCGCTCCAGTTGATCTTTTGGAGTTAACTTCAATAGTTACTTCCTCCAAACCAGCAACATGTTTATTAGATCCCATTCCTACTAGACTGTTCAAAGAAGTCTTTCCAATTATTGATGCTTCAATCTGATATGATCAATCTGTCTTTATTAGCTGGCTATGTACCACAGGCCTTCAAGGTGGCTGTAATTAAACCGCTACTTAAAAAGCCATCACTTGACCCAGCTGTCTTAGCTAATTATAGGCCAATCTCCAACCTTGCTTTTCTCTCCAAAATCCTTGAAAGAGTAGTTGTAAAACAGCTAACTGATCATCTGCAGAGGAACGGTTTATTTGAAGAGTTTCACTCAGGTTTCAGAATTCACCACAGTACAGAAACAGCATTAGTGAAGGTTACAAACGATCTTCTTACAGCCTCTGACAGTGGACTCGTCTCTGTGCTTGTCCTGTTGGACCTCAGTGCAGCTTTTGATACTGTTGATCATAACATTTTATTACAGAGATTAGAGCATGCCATAGGTATTAAAGGTACTGCACTGCAGTGGTTTGAATCATATTTATCAAATAGACTCCAATTTGTTCATGTAAATGAGGAGTCGTCTTCACACACTAAGGTTAATTATGGAGTTCCACAGGGTTCTGTGCTAGGTCCAATTTTATTTACATTGTACACGCTTCCCTTAGGCAGTATTATTAGAAAGCATTGCATCAATTTCCATTGTTATGCAGATGATACTCAGCTTTATCTATCCATGAAGCCAGATGACACACATCAGTTAGTTAAACTGCAGGAATGTCTTAAAGACATAAAGGCCTGGATGACCTCTAATTTCCTGCTGCTAAATTCAGATAAAACTGAAGTTCTTGTACTTGGCCCCACAAATCTTAGATGCATGGTGTCAAACCAAATACTTAATCTGGATGGCATTACTTTGGCCTCCAGTAACACTGTGAGAAATCTTGGAGTCATTTTTGACCAGGATATGTCCTTCAATGCACATATTAAACAAATATGTAGGACCGCTTTTTTACATCTGCGCAATATTTATAAAATTATAAACATCCTTTCTCAGACTGATGCTGAAAAGTTAATCCATGCATTTATTACTTCTAGGCTGGACTACTGTAATTCATTATTATCAGGCTGTCCTAAAAGCTCCCTGAAAAGCCTTCAGCTGATCCAAAATGCTGCAGCTAGAGTACTGACAGGGACTAGAAAGAGAGCATATTTCTCCCATATTGGCTTCTCTTCATTGGCTCCCTGTTAAATCTAGAATAGAATTTAAAATCCTTCTCCTAACATACAAGGTCTTGAATAATCAGGCCCCATCTTATCTCAAAGACCTCATAGTACCATATCACCCCAATAGAGCACTTCGTTCTCAGACTGCTGGCTTACTTGTGGTTCCTAGGATACTTAAAAGTAGAATGGGAGGCAGAGCCTTCAGCTTTCAGGCCCCTCATCTGTGGAACCAGCTCCCAGCTTGGATTCGGGAGACAGCCACCCTCTCTATTTTCAAGATTAGGCTTAAAACTTTCCTTTTTGATCAAGCTTATAGTTAGGGCTGGATCAGACGACCCTGAACCACCCCTTAGTTATGCTGCTATAGGCCTAGGCTGCTGAGGGGGGGTCCCATAATGCACTGTTTCTTCTCATTCACCTTTATTTACTTGTGTATACTTCACTCTGTATTTAATCATTATTATTAATCTCTGGCTCTCTTCCACAACATGCCTTTTGTCCTGTCTCTCTCCCCTCAGCCCCAACCGGTCGCAGCAGATGACTGCCCCTCCCTGAGTCTGGTTCTGCTGGAGGTTTCTTCCTGTTAAAAGGGACCAAGTGCTTGCTCATAGGGGGTCGTTTTGACTGTTGGGTTTTCTCTGTGTTATTGTAGGGTCTTTACCCACAATACAAAGCACCTTGAGGCGACTGTTTGTTGTGATTTGGCGCTATATAAATAAAATTGAATTGAATTGAATTGACCTGGTCACTGTTTGACACTTGCTTGTCCACCAGAGGGCTTCCATCATCTACATCGGCCTCCAATCGAGCCTCCCAAGGTGTCCCGTCGCCGACGCCAACCTCCAGCCAAGCCACTGGAGGGTCTTCATCACCGAACTGTCCCTCGGCCTTGCTCTTCCTTCTCTGGGTCAGCCACCTGAGCTGTCCTGCTGCTGTGCCCTCAGCCAGGCCAACCTCCTGAACGGTGATCACTGCTTTTTGGACTGTCATGTTCCCTGGTTTTGTCAGTTGGTTTCGATCAGCATTGGAGCTGCATATTTGAGGTCACACTCTACCTTCTGATTCCTGCATTTGGGTCCACAATCTGCCTGTCACACCGCTGGTTTATGACACTTTAGTGCAAAAATCTACAAAACCCAGTCTTAAAAACACAGTGCTGCATAAACACAAACATAGTCATTTTTACTGTTTATTTAGCCTCTTTGATAAAAAAAGAAAGAAAGAAAGAAAAAAAAAAGCCACAAGAATGAGATGTTCTAAAGAAACACATCATTGCAAGAACGTCTGGCTCAACTGAACAGTGGTTTTAAAGTCATTGTTTCCACGGAAAACCACAGCAGGTAGCAGTTATGTGTTGCTCGGATAGATTGTGGTTGTGTGCTGAGCCTTGGTACTGTTTTTAGTCATTGTGTTGGCCAGTAACCATTTGATCTAGTTTTATACAATAAGAACACATGGGCAACTAAAGCAGAGTTTATAATTGGTATCTAATAAATATAGTCTACAGAAACTTCTAACATCTCCCGAATGTGTTGGGAATTAATGTTTTATTAATTACAGGACAGAAAACACACCGTGTATGCTAGTAAAGAGGAAGAATCGTCAGATATAAAGGTTTGTGTCATTTGTGTGAAAAATATAATCCATTAGTTTAGGTTTACTGTCTCACTTGGCTTCCTCGGAAATTTACACCAAACCATAGTGACATCATCTAATCTCTCCTCATTATATTCACGCGTTGAGAAAATCTTAGAACTAACATTTAATAAGGCAAATAGAACTCTTTTCACTCTTTCCATATCCCACTCTTCATTTCATCAATTATTATTCATCTCTGGCTCTCGTCCACAGCATGTCTTTTGTCCTGTCTCCCTCCCCTCACCCCTAACCAGTTGTGGCAGATGACTGACCCTCCTTGAGCCTAGTTCTGCCAAAGGTTTCTTCCTGTTAAAAGGGAGTTTTTCCTTCCCACTTTCAATAAGTGCTTGCTCATAGGGGGTTGTTTTGGTTGTTGGGTTTTCTCTGCAATTATTGTAGGATCTTTACCTTACAATATAAAGCACCTTGAGGCGACTGTTTGTTGTGATTTGGTGCTGTATAAATCAAATTTATTTTATAGGGCACTTTGAAATTCAAAATGTCAACCTTGGAGTGATATTGGAGGACATAAGATAGTGGCTGTTATGGTTTTGTGCTAAATTTTCTGTCTTGGAATTTATCCTATTTTCACAATTTTATTTTTTCCCCTAAACAACTAAGGCTAACAACTCTGAGTCTGTTAAACCTAAGATGAAATGAGCAAACTGTTCCAAAAAGAGTTAGCTCTCAATCAGTTACTGGGGTAACAGACTCTGTGAACTAAACCTGCTCACTGGCAGGCTTTCTTTAACAAAATGATTTTCTCTCTGGCTTCTCCTCTCTTACTGCACCTGAACCAGCTGACTGACACTCCGATTCATTCACTCCTTCATAAAGTCACTGTCAAAGCGCACAGAGGAGCAGATTAATTTGCTGAAGCTTGCACTTTTACAAACCCTGAAATCCCATTTAGAAGTTAGTTCGTTAGTTAGTTAGTTAGTTAGTTAGTTAGTTAGTTAGTTAGTTAGTTAATCGAGGAACCAGGATATACTGATGAGATGTAGGCTACTGGAACAAGGCCATGGCATAAGTGGACAAGAAGTGAGAATAGGGTATTGTTGGAATGTTACTGCTAATGCAAACCCAGTGAAAGGGGTTACAAAAAGAGAATGTTGGGCCTGTGGATTCTTTGAAACCCAACATCTAGATTAGCATAAAAAACAAAACAAAACAAAAAAACTCAGTGTTCAAACATCTGTAAGAAGCAAGAGATTGATGAGGAACAACACAAATCCTGTTTAAGAAGAAGCCCAGACATCAGGTCACGGAGGAGATGCCATTATCCTCACATGCCAGGAGTGGGTACCAAGCCCCAAAAACAACTGGTAAGTTGAATGTGAGACCAGCTGAACCAAAAGAGAAGATCATGGCTAAGCTAGAAACCTGGACCCTTTGTGGCGAATTACCAAGACTACGTGAAGTACCCTCTGAAAGTCTACTAGAAGATGTGACTGCAGAACTATGGACAATCTCTACTGCGACCATGACTGAAACCAACCAGCTTAAAAGATAGATACCACAGAAACACAAATCCTTGAGATGCTTGACTATAATTTGAACAGCCACAAGGAGCAGTACCCTCCGTGGACAAGGAGACTAGGGGCCAAGATCAAGGCAGCTTGGAGGGAAGTTAGCCAACTAACAGAGCTGCAGAATCAAGATGAAGAAACGGGTGCTTAAGAAGTACAACAAGTTGTCCATACCTGAGGCCTTGGAAACTGCCAAGCAAAGACACACAGCCTTGGCTAACTGCTTGAAGAGGTATACCAGAGACATAGAAGCCAGGAGATTAAATCAGATGTTTTTCACTGAACCATCCAAAGTACACTTTCAGTGTCAGGGGAGCCAAATGATGAGCACCAGACCCTGACATGATTCACACCTTCTGGCTAACGAAGCTAACTGCACTCCATGAGCACAAATGACCCAGCTGCTAAAGGCTAAGACACACCCAGAATGGCTGACTGAAGGCTTGACAGTCCTGATCCCCAAGGATCACCAGAAAGGACTGGTCTCATCCAACTACTGGCCAACAACCTGCCTCAGCACAACATGGAAACTCCTGTCAGGCAACATGGTGGCAAAGATGAACAGGCATATGGTTCGATAAATGAACAGGGCCCAGAAAGGAATTGGCAGAAACACCAGAGCAGCAAAATACCAGCTACTGGTAGGTAGAGCAGTCACTAGAGACTGAAAGACCAGATTGACCAACCTCTGCACTGCTTTGAACTACAAGAAAGCCTATGACTCAATACCTCACACATGGATTCTGGAATGTGAAGTGAAGTTGGATGGTAACAAATAGAGGGAAGGCAGTTAGAACTGAGGGGATTACACTACCAGAAGACATCATCGCAGACACTGACGACATCTACAAGCAACTTGGAATCTCACAGGCAAATGGGAACCATGATGAGGCAGCTAGCCATCAAGTATCTGCAGAGAATAAGGCAAGTCCTGAAAAGTCAGCTGAATGGGAAGAACAATTCACACCTACGCCCTGCCAGTCATCAGAAACTCTTCAGGGATAATAAACTGGCCAAAGGAGGAGACAGAAGCCACTGACAACATGACAAGAACAATCCTTACCATCCATGGAGGGTTTCACCCCAAATCCAGCTGGGCTGAAAGACAGCACAGAGGCACTAATCATGGCAGCACAGGAACAAGCTCTAAGCACAAGATCTATAGAGGCAAGGGTCTACCACACCATGCAAAACCCCAGGTGCAGGCTGGGCAGAGATGCTCATGAGAAAATCCAGCACATAACAGCTGGGTGCAAGATACTAGCAGTCAGGGCGTACATGGAACACCATAACCAAGTTATGGCATATCAGGAACATCTATTCTGAGTATAATCTGGAAATCCAGAGGTCAAAATGGGATGTGTCCCCACAGGTGGTCGAGAATGACCAAGCTAAGAGAGAATGACCAGCTCATCTCTTCCGGATCCATTTTGGAGTGATTCATAGCAGCTTAATTTGTCCTTACACAATCTATTTACCTTATTTAAAAAGGCTCAGCCTCTCAAAACTATACTGCAACGTTTAAAATCTATATAAACTTAGATATTTATCATCATGTTTGCCTTTACTGCATTTTTTTTTTGTGTGTGTAAATGTGAAATCATAACTATTACGTATGAACAGTAACTGAGTAAAACATCTCTGCTAGGGTTATAAGAGAGCCATCATTTATCAGTGAAGACTGATATCAGATCAAATTCAAAATGGTTAAACTTGGGAACAGTTTAATGCAGAGTTCTTTGTAAATCTAATTAAGCAAAAAAATAAATAAATAAATAAAACAAGGGTATTACAGCATAAAAGTAAATTAAATACTTACTCAACAAATACTCAAAAAAAAAGAAAAAAAAGAAACGTTTGAATTGTTCCAAAAACAGTTTTAAAAAAAAAGATCCACCCTCTATATTTTAAAAAATATTGAGGGTGGATCTGTCTATTGCTGTCTCGGTAACTAACAGGTCTATCTGTAAACTGTGTTTGATTTGTTTCTCCATATTTCTATCTACAGTTTCTGTCACCTACCTTTGTCCCTGTCAGGTTATTGCTGAATAATTATGTTTCATATTTCTCAGTTCACTAGATCAACTGCTCACTGTTTATAAATGCTGGTACAATTGCAACCTCATTTGATAGAGCAAAAATTCTTTTTGCATATAAAACCAGAGCATTTACACTTACATATGACACATTCAATATCTCCCAGAGCGCTGTATCCTTCCTCTAACGGGTTCACAATAATCGCGTAGAAAGCGCTAATAACAAAACGTACTCCATGCACTTTATTGTGTGTATAGCATGTACAGGTATGGCATTTCTGTATCTAGCATAATATATAGATACAGTTTTCAATTTCTTTGTGAGTTATTGCACTTTGTAGCTACCTTATGTAGTTAATATGGATTTCCTTCATACATATCATTATAATTAGGGTTCTGAAGGTCTATTGATATATAGTGAGTTAAAATATTCCACACAATGGTACTACAGCATGTATAACTGGAAAGATATGGTCTGGCGGACCTTTTTCTATTATAGGTCTTAAAGGGCTACAATAGAGAATGCTCTTTGCCCATTGCCATGGTGAATCATGGTATCTCTACTCATGCACTTGCTTTATTTTAAGAGAAAAAGAAACACTCATTTTAAACACTCATATTGCAAACTTTTCTGCCTGTTTGAATCACATTTCAGACTTTGTCTTTCTACTCATTTAAGAGACAAACAGAAGGTGAAACTTAGGGGCGTGTTTCCAGGATTTTTTCTTTTTAGACAGCATGGCACAGAAGCCAGTTTGGGGGGGGGGCTCATAGAAAATCTGAAAATTCTTTTAGAAATTAAAAAAAAAAAGCAACTGGAAACTGGTTAAAAATTTAGTGAATCCTAAAGATTTCTTTGGGAAAGGACGTCCTGTCTCCACAAACATCCATTAGGAAACATAGTTGCCACTTAACAATATGGCAGAAATATTGATGCAAAAGACAGCATGGTAAGGAAGCAATAAAAATAAACTTTAGTTAAAAATATGTAAATATGTTTACATTTACTAAGTGTGAAATGTAAATAGCAATTTCACACATATCCTTTATATACAGTTTGAATAGTAAGGAAATGCTAGGCATCAGATCAAATCATTGTGTGGCACTCAAGGGCGAGTCCATCTTTCAAAATTAAAACTTTGTTTCGCATCTATATTTAAACAAATAACTTTCAATGCATTAAGTTATTTCATTATTTAATAATAATTATTGTATGGTTTCATAATTATTGCATGGTCTTTAACATTATTGCACTGATCTAACACACTGGGTACCAATTGGATTTCAAAGAGAGCCAGTACAACCCCTGATCCCCCTTTATCTCCACTCCTGGACCTTGTGTTATCTTTTTGATAGATAATTGCTAAAGGTTCCCTACTCAGATGCTGATTTTGTTTACTAAGGCAGTTGTACAACCTAACTGTGCTCAAAGCCTCACCCAGAGTGAGCTACTTCTGCTACGTTTTCTACCATCTTTTGGTTTTCTGCATGATCATCAGATCTTTGTGGTTAAATTGATCTTGTAACATCAGATCTTACAGTGCTCATGCTGGCTGTTTATGTCTTGTGATCCTGAAGTTTAATAAAAGGGAATCTGGTTTTTAAGATCAGGGGCTTCTGTACCCAATGAATGCAAATCATTCATGCATGCAGAATACATTTAGGATGCGGGTAGAGTGAGAGGAACCACAACATCCTGTTCTTTTTAATCGGTCCAGTTTCATTGTGGCAGCATGCATACTTTGCAGAAGCACTTACTTGAAACAACCACACAAACCAACCAGCACAAGTGCAGCAGAGGTGGCAAAGGTACAGATATTCTTTACTTAAGTAGAAGTGCAGATACTTGTATTAAAAAAAAAATCCATCCATCCATTCTCTTCTGCTTATCCTTTTCAGAGTCCAGTAAAAGGTGAAGTGCTAAATCAACTTCTTTACTCAGATAAAAGTGAAAAAGTACATGCTCTGAAATGTAATCAAAGTAAGAAAGTAAAAAGTTGCTCTTCAAAGGACATTTCTGCCTTCCCACCTTTTTTTTTTTTTTAACTCTGTCTCCACACCTAAACAGAAAATGAGTACAGTCAGGGGTTAAAGTGGGATTAAGCAGGTGGGAGAACCCTAAGCTCAGTTGCAGTGGGGAAAAGAATCACAACTCACAATCATTTCTATTGAGTGCTCCAGTAGATTTTCTTTGTGTGCAGGCTATGATCAGCTGACCTGTGCTGCTGCTGCTGCTCTCTGTGGATTTACATAGATGAATTCAACAAGATGGGATCTCCAAGCTGATTCCCATGAACCAGTTCCACAGCACTGCTGAATCAGCTGAATGAGCTGTCTGCTTGTGGTAGGAACGTGCCAGTTATTCGCAGAGCTGGGAAGTAACAAAGTACAAATACTTCAATTCCGTACTTAAGTAGAATTTTCAGGTATCTGTACGTTGAGTATTTAGTTTTCCTGACAACTTTTTACTTTTACTCCCTAAATTTTTACACAAACATTTGTACGTTCTACTCCTTACATTTTAAAAACAGCTTGTTACTTTAGGTTTAACATCTGAGGGAAGTTATTATTTCCGATCACCGCACCTTCAAATGTCAAACCGATCTGAGCCTAAATGGAGGGAATAGCAACACATAAGAGAAAAGTCTTTTGACTTATTCCTCCCTGGGGCTTATTGCGTACAAAGACTTGAAAGAGACAAAACCATGTAATTTATGTATTTATAGCACTGTACTCAGGAGTTAAGGTGGGCAGGAACGATCCAGAACAACATTTTTGGTCTTTAAGTTGTGGTCGCGGTACTTCAGCCATTTAGCTAGCGTTCCAGAAGAGCAGCAAAAATAAAGGGAGTAACTTGTAGCAGGTAATTTCAAATGTAACGTTTCTAACAGCTCAACAAATATCAGTAAACAGATAGACTGTGTGCAGTTTGTCATACAGTGTGTCTGTTAGCCAAAGGTCCAGCTGCTGTATTTCCAGGGAGAGAAAAGAAAGAGAGAAGTTCATTTAGAGAAGGAGAAAGATTCAATTCAATTCAATTTTATTTATATAGCGCCAAATCACAACAAACAGTTGCCTCAACGTGCTTTGTTTTGTGGGTAAAGACCCTACAATCACACAGAGAAAACCCAACAGTCAAAATGATCCCTATGAGCAAGCACTTGGTGATGGTGGGAAGGAAAATCTCCCTTTTAACAGGAAGAAACCTCCAGCACAACCAGACTCAGGGAGGGGCAGTCATCTGCTGCTGAGGGGGGAGAGAGACAGGACAAAAGGCATGCTGTGGAAGAGAGCCAGAGATTAATAATAATGATTAAATACAGAGTGAAGTATTAAAAAGTAAATAAGGTGAATGAGAAGAAACAGTGCATTATGGGACCCCCCCTCAGCAGCCTAGGCCTATAGCAGCATAACTAAGGGATGGTTCAGGGTCATCTGATCCAGCCCTAACTATAAGCTTGATAAAAAAGAAAAGTTTTAAGCCTAATCTTGAAAATAGAGAGGGTGTCTGTCTCCCGAATCCAAGCTGGTTCCACAGATGAGGGGCCTGAAAGCTGAAGGCTCTGCCTCCCATTCTACTTTTAAGTATCCTAGAAACCACAAGTAAGCCAGCAGTCTGAGAACGAAGTGCTCTATTGGGGTGATATGGTACTATGAGGTCTTTGAGATAAGATGGGGCCTGATTATTCAAGACCTTGTATGTTAGGAGGAGGATTTTAAATTCTACTATAGATTTAACAGGGAGCCAATGAAGAGAAGCCAATATGGGAGAAATATGCTCTCTCTTTCTAGTCCCTGTCAGTACTCTAGCTGCAGCATTTTGAATCAGCTGAAGGCTTTTCAGGGAGCTTTTAGGACAGCCTGATAATAATGAATTACAGTAGTCCAGCCTAGAAGTAATAAATGCATGGATTAACTTTTCAGCATCAGTCTGAGAAAGAATGTTTATAATTTTATAAATATTGCGCAAATGTAAAAAAGCGGTCCTACATATTTGTTTAATATGTGCATTGAAAGACAATGGTAAAAATGACTCCAAGATTTCTCACAGTGTTACTGGAGGCCAAAGTAATGCCATCCAGATTAAGTATCTGGTTTGACACCATGCATCTAAGATTTGTTGGGCCGAGTACAAGAACTTCAGTTTTATCTGAATTTAGCAGCAGGAAATAAGAGGTCATCCAGGCCTTTATGTCTTTAAGACATTCCTGCAGTTTAACTAATTGATGTGTATCATCTGGCTTCATGGATAGATAAAACTGAGTATCATTTGCATAACAATGAAAATTGATGCAATGCTTTCTAATAATACTGCCTAAGGGCAGCATATAACAATGTAAATAAAATTGGTCCCAGCACAGAACCCTGTAATAACCTTAGTGTGTGAAGACGACTTCCCATTTACATGAACAAATTGGAGTCTATTACATAAATATGATTCAAACCACTGCAGTGCAGTACCTTTAATACCTATGGCATGCTCTAATCTTTGTAATAAAATATTACGGTCAACAGTATCAAAAGCTGCACTGAGGTCCAACAGGACAAGCACAGAGACGAGTCCACTGTCAGAGGCTGTAAGAAGATCATTTGTAACCTTCACTAATGCTGTTTCTGTACTGTGATGAATTCTGAAACCTGAGTGAAACTCTTCAAATAAACCGTTCCTCTGGAGATGATCAGTGGGTGTCAGTGGCGCAGTGGGTAGGTGCTCACTTTGCAACTGGAGGGTTGCTGGTTCTGAGTGTGTGCTGTCATTGTGTCCCTGGCAAGACACTTAACCCACATTGCCTAAAGTGTGAATGTGGTCCAAGGGGCTGTAGGCGTGAACTGTCAGACTGGGCAGCTGTGGCTACATTGTAGCTTACCACCACTGAGGTGTGAATGAATGGTGCTTGAAATTGTAAGGTGTCTTGAAAAGTGCTATATAAGAGTAAGGCATTATTATCAGTTAGCTGTCTTACAACTACTCTTTCAAGGATTTTGGAGAGAAAAGGAAGGTTGGAGATTGGCCTATAATTAGCTAAGACAGCTGGGTCAAGTGGTGGCTTTTTAAGTAGCGGTTTAATTACAGCCACCTTGAAGGCCTGTGGTACATAGCCACCTAATAAAGACAGATTGATCATATCAGATTGAAGCATCAATAATTGGAAAGACTTCTTTGAACAGTCTTGTAGGAATGGGATCTAATAAACATGTTGATGGTTTGGAGGAAGTAACTATTGAAGTTAACTCCAAAAGATCAACTGGAGCGAAAGAGTCTAAACAAATACCAGCAGTGCTGAAAGCAGCCGAACATGAAGATAAATCTTGGAGACGGTTTTCAGTAATTTTTTCTCTAATGTCTAAAATTTTATTTGTAAAGAAATCCATGAAGTTATTACTAGTTAAAGTGAAAGGAATACTCGGCTCTACAGAGCTCTGACTCTTTGTCAGCCTGGCTACAGTGCTGAAAAGAAACCTGGGGTTGTTCTTATTTTCTTCAATTAATGATGAATAGTAAGATGTCCTAGCTTTACGGAGGGCTCTTTTATAGAGCAACAAACTCTTTTTCCAGGCTAAATGAGTATCTTCTACTTTAGTGAGACGCCATTCCCTCTCCAGCTTTTACGGATTATCTGCTTTAAAAAGTGCGTTTGTGAATTATACCACTGTGTCAGGCACTTCTGATTTGAGGCTTTCCTTTTCAGAGGAGCCACAGTATCCAAAGTCATATGCAGTGAGGATGTAAAACTATTGATGAGATAATCTACCTCACTGGGAGCAGAGTTTAGGTAGCTGCTCTGCACTGTGTTGGCACATGGCACTGAAGAGCATAATAATGAAGGAATTAGATCCTTAAACTTAGTTACAGCACTTTCAGAAAGACTTCTACTGTAATAAAATTAAATAAAAAAGATGTAAGAAAGAGGAGAGGAAGAGGTGAGGTTAGATTTAAAGATAAGGACTGCTCAGTGGCATCCGATAAACTGGAAATTTAAAGCTTACATTTTTAAAATCAGGTGTTGGATCTGTATATGATGTGAAGTTAATTTTTTTCATATTGTGAAACATCCTACAGAGCAAACTGAGGTATACTAATATTGTGTTATTCAAAAGTTGCATGAAAATACTGCAGATTAGTGCAGGATAAACAGGTTAACTTTGGTGATTTTACAGCAAAGGTCTGTGTGCACATGGCTGTGGTGTTCATGGTCAGAGTTTGGTTACACCAAGTGTAGCAGAGATGAGTTTGAATTTAAGCTGATGATGCTTAGAGTCATTCACTGAATTCAAATTTATGCCAAGTGTATGCTGTCAGTTTAAAGACAGTATAAACTGTATACTGTCAGTGTAGGGGATGGAAATCTGCCAAGATAGCTCATGAAATACTGGGTTACATGTTGTTAAATTCAACTGTGTAAATCCACAAAGAGACCTCAGAGCAACAGTGCATCCCACACAGAGAAAATCTACTGGAGCTCACAATAGAAATTATTGTTAGTTGTAATTCTTTTCCCCACACATAGCCACGGCAACCAATTTTAGGGTCCCCCCACCTGCTGAATCCCACTTTAACCATTGACTCATTTTTCTGTTTAGGAGATGAGGCACAGTCACCTTCTAAGATGTAGGTAACAGCAAAAAGAGCTTTTTTTTTAAATTAAAATTTAGATTGAAATAAAGTTTGTGTTCTCATAATAATAATATTTTATTATTATGTTAATAATAGCACAAGGTTCAGTTATCTTTGCATAAAAATAGCTGGTAGAAATGTCTTTTATAAAGCTAGTTTTACTTTCTTACTTTGAGTACATTTCTCATTTTACTTGAGTATCTGTACTTCACCTTATGTACATAATGTCTGTACTTGTGCCACCTCTGGTCATTGGACTGATACCAACAGCGAACACTCAATTGTATGTAAAGGGCGCTGTTTGGTTCTGTGTAAATACTTTGCAATTTCATTGGCTTTATATAAATGGAAACTAAAGTTGCAGTTCAGCTGAATTTCTTATTTCACTCAAACTTAACTCCTTACCAACTTAGAGCAATGTGCATCCAGGAGTGTGTGACATGCTTACACCTACTTTTGTGTTTTGGGATTTATCTTATTTTCATTCTTTCCTGTAATCTTTTTTTTTTCCTGTTAATTTTTTTAAATTACCTTTTTTGACTCTTTGCAATCCCACCATTAATATTTTCTGTCTTTGTTTGAATTGAATGAACTGTGCAATTTGACAATAATTTTGTCACTTCCTTTCAATTGTTTGACGCACAAGATAAGTTGATGTGAAAAACCTGACAGATTTTTTGGGAATTCTGACATGTATTGTCCCTGACCAGATGCTATGAAAAAAAAAAATCTAACACACCAATGTAAAGGGAGTAATGCTGCAATTTCTACAGTAAATGATCATACTTTAAAATATCAAGCAAATCCTGCAGAAAAAATATCCAAAAAGCAAACATTATTGATAATGCAGTTGTTTTCTACAGAGCATAAGCACAGCAGGTACTAAATTATAGGTTGCTCAGATAGATTGTCTTGATTGCAGCCTTTGAAGGCTTGATATTGTTTGTAGTTATTATGTTGGGCAGTGAACATTTGATCTAGTTTTAAACAATAAAGCATGAACAGTATTTTTGAATATCAAGCACATAAAGCAGAGTTTATAATTGGTGTCTACATGCAACCTACAGGAACTGACGTGAATGGGAAACTTTTATCATGCCCTGAACATGTTAGAAATAAATGTCTTCTTTTTAATTCATTATGAGACCATGCTGTGTGTGCCAGCAAACAAGAGCATTGGTCAGATATAAAAAGGTATGTGCCATTAGTGGGTAAAGTGCAATCCATTATTTTAGGGATATTTTCTCACTTGGCTTCCTCAGAAATTTTCCTCAAGTCACGCAATAGTCTAATCTCTCCTCTCCTCCTCCGAGAATATTTTGGATAAAAACATGTTTTTATGATTCACTACCAGGGCTCTGTTTTGTTGTTATAATGTTAATCTGGATCCTTAGGAAGAAATGATGAATTTAATTAAAAGGAATGGGTTTGATTAAAAACTTAATACATGTGTGAGATCAGGGGTCTTTGTATCTGTGTGTGTAATTCATGTGAAAAACGTATGCATGCAAACACAATACCTAGTATGAAAACCAGTTTCAGTGTAGCAGCACATAGCTTGAGAAGTACAACCACACAAACCAACCAACACGCACGCAGCACCAAACCAAACCTTTTGGTCAGGCTCGAAACAATCTGTCTCATTTGCTCTGTAAAGCTACAAAGTCTAAATATTTGGTATCAATTGTTTGACACAACAGATGAGTTGATGTGCAAAATCTGACATGTACCTGACATGAGCATGCAAAATAATAATAATAAAAACACGTTTAGTTTTGTTTTTTCATAAATGTGTTTTAAACTAACTTAGAAATACAAAAGACCAAAGTTTGGCAGCACTGTCTTTGTTAACAATATTTTCATCTTCCTAACAACTGCAAAAATATACAAAACTCAGTCTTTTAAAAGTAAAGAGTACAATATAAACACAAACACAGATTGATTCTCACTCTGTTTATTTAGCCTTTTTTTTTTTTGTCAAAAGAGCCACCATAAAGAGATGGAAAAATAAAAATAAAAACACAATCTCACAAAATTTTCTTGTAATCAAACAAAAACCAAACGCAAATCCCATCATCGATACTGAAGCAGTTTAATAAAGAAACAGTAGCCAAACATCCGGCCTAGACTTAAAGCACTGGCTACAGTCAGATTTTAGAGCAGATTTAAAAGCGCATGCATTTGATTTCATACAGATCCATCTCCCCCCCCCAAAAAAACAAACAAACAAACAAAAAAAAATGTCCAAACAACATAAACAGTAATCATAAAATAAAAATAGAGAAGGTGTCTGTAATGGTGCAAGATACAAAAGAATATATCTAGAGAAAAGTTATACACTCAAACTACAAATGTTTCTGCCTACTTTAATCTCATTTCAAACATTGTTATTCTACTCATTCCAGGGACAAAGAGAAGGTAAAACTTCATAAAACATTTGTTTTGTTCTAATAGACTTATAAATGTCTAAACATAGGTCTTATTAATTCAGGTAAGTAAAGCCTCACTTAGACAAAGTGAGAGTACCTAACGTTTTAGTCAGTCCCATCCCTGCGGAGAAAGGAGCTGCAGATGAGGCCTCCTCCCAGGAACCACAGCCCTGTGGTGATCCAGCCAACGTAGACGGAGGCTCCTAGCTCCCTCTTCAGAGAGCTGAAATTAACATTGATGGTGTTGGTGGTCCAGCAGACTGTTATTAGTACGAAGAAGCCTGTAATGAGTAAAACAACTCCAGAAGCCATGGCCACTTTGCTCTTTTTTCCTTTCATCTGGCACAAAGTTGATGAACTTGCTCCCAGCAACACCAAGCAGGATCCCAATGACCCCAACAATGATGGCAATGACGATGAGTGCTCTGGCAGCTTTGAGGTCTTGAGTTGAAGGTACATTTTGACTCTCATATGTTACGCACTTAGTCGGGTTAATATTAGAGGTCACACAGACCTTCCACAAACCCTCAGAAGTCACAACAAAATTATCACTTCTTGGATCCTGGATTTTTGTGACTTTCCATTGTGGGAGAGCACAGATGATGATGGTCCCCACAAAGCTGACGATGGCCACAGCCAAGCCTAGAAGCTGCTCTTACACTAGCCTTCATGAGTGAAGCTCTGTCGATCTCTTCAAAGAGGAAAGTGGATGTCTAAATGACAGCTGCAATAATTTATCTCTGAGAGAACAGCTGAGCAGGAAGTGGTCTTTTTTTGATGCTCAGAGGAGGAGTTGACGGACTCCTACACACTGTAACACCCTCAATAAGGAAAACACTATAAATTTTACAGTCAAATACTAGCAGCAAGGTTGCTGGAACTTCAAATTTCAGTGATCATTCTATGATTGCATCTGGAGCAAATTCTCCAGAAAAATATCCAGAAAGCAAATGCTAGTAAAAACTAAATGATGGCCAACACAGCAGGTATTTTTAGTGAACATTTGATCTAGTTTTAAACAATAAGAAAGCATGAACAATATTTTTGAATTTCAAACAAATAAAGCACAAGTTGTAACTGGTGTTTAATACATGCAGACTACAAGAAATTAATGATGTGAATGTGAAACTTAAAATACGTGCAAAAAGTGTTAGGAATGAATGCTTCCCTTCTATTTATTAGCAAAGATGAGCAAACCATGCTGTGTGCCAGTAAACAGGAGCATTGGTCAGATACAAAGATATGTATAAATTATGTGCAAAATATAATGCATCATTGCAGAGAATCTATACTGCACAGAAAATATGCTGTAAATAAACGGCTCACTGAAAACGTGGTGCTTTCAGATGATTTTAAACCAGAACTCAGAGTAAAACCTGCTCACAACAGTTTTAATTTTTATTTTCTCAGCTGCAGACTCGGTGCTGTTTATGGATTAGAGTAAAGATTAAATATAAAAACAGAATTCAAACACAGGATTAGTCTACGTACAAATTTGTTATGATGACACCCTCTTAAAATACTGGCCTAAGTAATTTTTTTAGGATCTTCAGAAAACACTAAAAACTTAACTAAATATTGAAAATACGATGATTTGGGCAAAAAAAAAATTTTTATAAAAAAAAACAATGGAACGGCACAGTGGCATAGTGGTTAGTACTGTTGCCTCACAGCATGAAGGTCCTGGGTTTGATTCCTCCTTGGCCGGGGTCTTTCTACAGTATGTGGAGTTTGTGTGGGTTTTCTCCAGGTGCTCTGGTTTCCTTCCACAGTTCAAAGACATGCACTAAGTGGGGTTAGGTTAATTGGTGATTCTGAATTGCCTGCAGGTGTGAATGGTTGTCTCTTTCTCAGTGTTAGCTCTGTGACAGGCTGGCGACCTCTACAGGGTGTACCCTGCCTCTTGCCCTATGACAGCTGAGATAGGTTCCAGCCCATCCATGACCCTGAAAAGGATGAGTGGAAGAAAATGGATGACTTAGGCCATTATTTTAGGAAGGTGATGATGAGGTCAGCAAGTAGGTTACAGTGTAGATTTTTTAGGATCACATATTACTGCTTATAGAAAAATAAAATTATTGTAAAATTGCTTGCTGCCAACAGAAAAGAAAATCAAGGACTAAAGTTGTGTCTAAAAATCTTGGAAACACAAACACATTAGATGCTACTGAAAACTTTAGACCAGGGGTCATTAACTACATTTGTCCAAGGGCCGGAATTTTTCTCGGCAGACAGTGTGAGGGCCAGACGCTCTCGTAAAGTAAAATAAAAATTAATATTGTATCCTAAGTAATATATTATCCTTTGAAATATCAATTTTCCTTTCAAATTTATACTATTTTTAATAATGTGATGTTTAAGTCTTGCACTTACATGTTCTTCTCTGTTATGTTGATGGTTGTCATGGTGACACCGCAATTGTGTGCAGTTGTTCTCATTATACATAACAATAAAATGTTACATATCAACAAGTTTATCTATGCACAATCTACTTTTCAGAATTTGTTTATGATTGTTTTTTTTTTAATGAATATAGAAACATGAAGAGTTCAGATGCAAAATATGCCTGGACACTTCTTTTAAAAGAGCATTTATTTAAATCTGGATTTTATGGTGAAATTTAGTAATTTAATTTCACAGGCAAAGGTGAGGTGCCTTTTTTTAAAAAAATGTAAATATAGTAATTTACCTACTTTTTAATAAATATTATGTTGTGAGGCAAAACCAGCAAAATCTGCAGCCTGTCCTCTACCCAGTGTGAACGAAGGCTAAAGGCGCAAATATCAGACTATAATAAAAAGATTTTGACATAGATTCACACAGACAGCACATTTATTTTAACAATAACAGAATAGTAGATACTGCACAGACTTTTGCCACTGGGAAACTTTCGTCTGAGTTAGTGCATAAATGCGAGTGTGAGACACCACGGGGACCTTGCAGCCATCGAGTGGCCACAGACTCCCCGCAGCTCACTGTTTTGTTTTTCTGCACATTTTGGAATAAACTGTTCAGATTTGATTTCTGTATCCAGCACCTGAGTCCTTATCTGTGAGTCATGACACTACCACCCATCTGGAACAGTCCATATCCAAAAATAATAAAAAATAAATAAAGGAAAAGGGGAAACACTAACAAGATGAGCCTATAGAGTTTATAGAGGTCATTTAGAAAAAAACAAACAAATGTATTTGGCCCAACAGTGCATTCAGTTCATGATTTTAAAAAAAAGTTATGTGTAGACACAACACTGATTTATTCCTTGAGTTGGGTGCCTCTTTAATCTTTGAAAGATTCATAGGTCAGTGGCTTAACAAACAAAGAGAAATACCTTGATTAAAAATGCCTTAACAATGGTAATAAATATTACAATACATAAATGAAAATCATCCATCCATTTTCCATCCAATTCAGGGTCATGGGGGGACTGGAGCCTATGCCAGCTGCCATAGGGTGAGAAGCAAGATACACCCTGGACAGTCTCTCACAGGGCAAACACAGAGAGACAGACAACCATTCCCATTCACATTCATGCCTCCTGTATGGGCAATTTTTACAGAATCACAAACTAACCTAACCCCACTAACTGCACATTTTTGGGACTCACACAGACATAGAGAAAACATGCAAACTCCAGGCCAGAGGGTGGATTCAATACCCAGGACCTTCTGGCTGTGGGGAAACAATGCTAACTACTACAACACCATGCTGCCTAAATCAAAATCAATTAACAATCAAACCTCAAATAGAAAAAACATTTAACTAAAGAGAGCGTAGGAAACGGAGTCACATGTTGAGGGATGGCCATTGGGAGCGAAGGACAAGTGGATTGGTTGGGTGTCAGATGGATGACTATTCTGTAGTTTTATTGGTTGGTTGTCAGAGAGGTGTCAGCGGACAGTCTTTTCAGAATAGTGAGAGATTTTATTTCTCAACACACAAAAGCAGACCTTCTAGATGTCAGTCTAGCTGTGAGGCAGTAGTGCTAACCACCACGCCACCGTGCTGCTTATCACAAATCACAGCTGACACTGATCTCCACCCACAGAGCCCTGCTTGCACTCTCTTCTTCATCTCTCTCGTGCACTGAGTGGTTTTAATGTGGTTGTTTCCACAGAAAACAAGGACAGTGGGTAGCAATATAGGTTACCTGGATAGATTGCGAGTTTGGTGCTAATTTTTGTCATAATGCTGGGCACTCAACATTTGATCTAGTTTGAAACAATAAGAAAGACATTATTTTTGAATAACAAGAAGTACAAAACTCTCAAGCAAGTTTGTAACTGGTGTCTGATACATGTAGCCTACAGGAAATCAGTGGTGTGAACGTGAAACTTTTGTCATGCCTGAATGATTTTTTTTTGTAATTCATTATGAGAGAGACTATGATGTGTGTGCACTGGTAAACAGGAGCACCATTCATGTGTAAACTATAATCCTTAGTTTAGGGTCTCACTTGGCTTCCTCATAAATTATTTACCTTAAGTCACACCATAGTGACATCCTGTAACCTCTCCATGTTTTATTCACCCACTGAGAAAATTTTGGAACGAACATTTTATAAGGCAAAAAGAACAAGAAGCCTCTGGACAAAAAAACCCAAACATATTTTATATGATGCACTGCAACTACCAAGGGTCTGTTTTGTTGTTATATTTCTCCATCCCTCTGAAGAAAAGTTGAATTTAATGAAAGTGAATCTGATTTGATTAAAAGTTTAATACATGTGTGAGTCCAGTGTGTAATACATGTGAATGATGTGTGCACGCAAAATGTATATGTGAAACATGAGGAGAATGATGAGAAACACAATGTCCTGTGTGAAGACCAGTTTCACTGCAGCAGCATGTAGTATGATAAACACCTGCTTGAAACAACCATATAAGCCAACCAAAACATGTAGCCCCAAACCAAAACCTCGGAATCAGTATCAAAACAGTGTTCGTGCAGCTTTTTGTATTAAGACCCCACACCAACCCACACCCTGTCTCGTTCAATTCTCTTCCTGTCCTATTTTTAAGGTTACGGTAGAGCTTCAAGTATTTTTTTTGTTTCAGTGTTTAGTCTGTGTTTTGTTGTATTTTCTCATGCTGAATTTTGTGTTTATTGCCTTTTTTGACTCTCTGGAAGTATAGCCTGGTTTTCTATCAGTGTGACAATAGTTTTTGAGCCAATCCTTATTTTTTAATACTGTATGTTGAAAATGTACTGTAATAAAACATTCACCGGCACTTCAAAGAGATTAAAACTGATGGTTTCAGTTTAATTGGATACATTTTCATTTAGGAGATATGAAATATTTGTTTAAAATGGATGTCATAAGTAATTGTTTCTCCCTTATTTTTTAAACTGGGCATGAAACACTACATTGACAAAGGTTAATTTACATTATGGAGTCCTGCTCTAAAAATCATCATAGATTTAATGCTGTCCGTGAAGCTGGATTTAAGTGTTTAAAGTTTTTAAAGCATGTGCAGCGCCATCTTGTGCCAGTACGAACCATGATGTCACTGGGCTGGTTGTTTGGTTGCTGCTAACAGACTTAGATTCATTTATATTATTTAACATGTGAAAGAACTGATAACTCAGTGGAAAACAAGGAAACTAAAACTAAGAAACAGCCTAAAGGAGTCACTTTTGTACCGCCCCTGGCTGCAGGAATGAGCTTTATGTTAAAAAACAAAACAAAAATTAAAACAAGGAGACATCTAACTACATTGTCAGTATTATTTTCCTTTGGACAGATGAGACAAGACTGGAGCTTTTTGGGTAAGTCACATCAGCTCCATGCTCACAGATGTGTTCTGGGGCTGTTTTTCTCCATCTGGCACAGGGTTTTCCTACAGAATAATGGCCCAAAGACAAAGCTAAAAACACCCAGGAGTGGCTAAAAACAAAATCTTGGACTATTCTGAAGTGGCCTCTGTGGGGCCTGATCTGAATCCTATTGAACATCTATGGAAGAAGCTGAAACGTGCAGTCTAGAGAAGGCACCCTTCAAACTTGAGACCCCTGGAGCAACTTGCTCTTGTGACGGCCCTCTGCCTTGGCCAGGGCCTGCTGTTGCTTGTTTGTCTTTGTCTTGCAGGTTCCTGGTGGGCGGAGCTGGGAGCACCTGGCCAGTCTCCCTGGAGCATTTAAGAGCTGGCTGTCTCAGCTCTGAGAGCTTTTTTAGTTCCTTACCTCCCTTCATCCAGCACCATGTTTTTCTGTTCATTTGGGTTTATATTGTAGTGATGGGAAGTATGGCTCTTTTGGCCCCGTGAATGTGTTGAATCTTTCCAGCCAACTGATTCGCCAAAAGCCTGATCACACGAAGCCCCGTTTTAACACCTCATTTAGGAGTGCTGGCATCTGCTGGACATTTGAAGTACAGCTTTCCTGCTGTTCTGTTGGCTGGCGGATCTTTTAGCATAATTATGCAATTTTGTCAAAATCTCCATTTGAGGTATTATAATGCCAGATTAAATAAATCTGTGCTGATTGTGGTACATTATTAAACTATAAGATAAGATAATGATCCCACAACAGGGACATCTGCATATTACAGCAGCTAAAATACAGAGAAGGATGAAATAAAAGTAAATTAAATAAAATAGCAAACACTATATTCTAAAAATATATATCAATACACATATACATATACACACATATACATCAAAACACTATATACAGTATAGTATGGAGACCGTATGTGGTGTGTTTGCGGATAAACAGTTACAGGAAGTGCTTGGATGGAGGTGCTTTATTAAGTTTTATTCACAAATAAAAAACTGACAGTGTTGGGACTCAGTTGATTCCTTTTTTTGGTATAACTTCCACAGCCCTAGAAAACACACTCACAGAAGACTGAAGAAGCAGGGGTGCAGAAACTGAAATTCTAATTTGTACAGGGGCTTCTGATTCTGCTGCTACAACAGTGGATCAGACTCGGATCACCCAGAGCGCTTCCTCTCTTTCCCACGTCCTTTTCAGCAACTCCAATCACATAATGAAGCAGTCGTGTGATTTCAGAAAAACGGGGCCCTGTTTAGCTTTTGTCACGTGGTTTTCTCAAAAAACGATACGGACACGCCTACTTTTGCTCGGTACAGGCCTCGTACAAGACCTAACTTCACCACAACCGGCTGCTAAGATTGTTGTTTAAAAAAAAATGTGTAAAATGAATGACTTTTCCTCACCATTCCTGAATGTAGCCTCTATGTAAAGTGCAACTTCTTCTTGCTCTTTCCGGTCTCTGAGCAAACTTTGCAGGAGACCCTCCCACTGTGTTTGATCTGTGTGGACTCACTGTGTGGTGTGTGTCTGACCCCCACCCTGTTGCTCCGTGTACACACGTAGATTCCGCCACACATCTTAACCAATCACAAAAACAAAACAAAACAAAACAAAAAAACCCGGCTGTATCAGGAGCCGGCTCCCGTTCACTTCAAAGAGCCGGCTCCGAGAGCCGGATCATTCGCGACCCACCCATCACTATTATATTGGGTTAACTTGGAGTTTGTGGTAAAATAAACTGGTGTTCTTGAATTTAACGGGTGTTTCTCCCATCATTTGTCATGGCCTTGAGCCGGACTGTGACATTCTCGATGGGCAGGCCAGAATACCCGTTGACAGGTGCAGAAGGCTCATTGAGAGGTACAGAAATCACCTGACTGCAGTTAAGTTTTTTTTACTCAATTCAATTTTATTTATATAGCACCAAATCACAGCAACAGCAGCCTCAAGGCAGCTTACTTTGTAGCAATATTGTAAAATGAATCAAGTGCAATAAAAGTAGTTACATGTATGTTGTACTTAGATCAAAGTATAGTTACTTATAGGCAGTGTTTAAGGCAGATTTTTAATTCTGTCATAAAAAAAAGTGGTCAGATGTCCAAATCAGAAATTAAATAAAATTATCACAATATTCATAATAAATGCATTTCATAATACACTTCCAAAGAAAGCAGTGTTTGTCAATAACCAATCATCTGCATCTGTAAAAAGAAATCAACTAAAAAAAAGAAGTAAAAAGTAACTTTTTGTAGAACATTTCTACCAGCATTGTTGTGCAAAGCTAACGGAAGCTCACGATATAATAATAGTTCATTTTTGTATGTTCAGACATTTACTCTACATTTTTTCAGCACTCTTTCCAAAGTCAGTGAGATATTAGTTTATTAAATGCACTAATTCTTATATAGCGCTTTTCTACTCTGAGCGCTTATACAACACATTTACATTCACCCATTCATACAAGCACTTCAATATGTAACTAAGCTAAGTGCTTTTATTGTCTAACGTTCACACACACTCATACTTGAATGCTTGTGTCAGAGAGCAACTTGGGGTTCAGTACCTTGCCAAAGGATACTTTGGCATGCAGCCCGGAGCAGCCAGGAATCAAACTGCCTGTCATGATGTGCTGCGTGGCAGGCAGGATTGGACTCATAATGCAGGACTCAACAGGCATTGTGTAAACTGGAACATGGTTATTTAAGGCTTGAGACAAACAAATGCTCTCTCCTCCTGAGCCACAGCCCCCCCCCCCCCCCGCTGATAGAAGCACAAAACCATTTGGTATCGTGAGTCTTAAAATGAGGGTGAAAGGTTTTTATTCATTAATCACAGAGTTGAATTGACTGGTTGACTTTGTATGTTTTGACATTTAAGAAAAAAAAAGTTTTGAGTGTTGTAGTGTCTTTTGCACAGTGAGTTTGTGTTATGAAAAATACCTTATCTGTTTTGAGAACTGCACTAAAAGTGGTGAGAAGAACATTCCTGATGTGAGAACTGCACCAAAACCAGAACATGCGAACATCTGTGTTCTTCCTTTGTTTGCCACTAGGCTGTATCCACAACCAGGAAACATCATCATCATCAGCATCACAATAAAACCCTAAAGTCACACTTCAGTAAATGCAGACCTTTGAACAAGGAGAAAAGGAAAAAAACAAAAGAAAAGAGGGATATGCCTCTTTTTTTATAGAAAAGAAGTGGATTGTTTCTCTTGTTTTATTTCATTTAGAGAGAAAGTTGCTCTCTTAAACTGTTAAACAGTGTTTGCCAAAGAAAGTTGAATTATTCTGTTATTTAATTTTAAATAATAAAGGATTCAGAAAATATTCTTTTCAGTTACCAATTGGTACTGTAATACCATATAATGTAATTGTTGTCAATGTTTTATTTGCTCTTTGATATTTTTCCCCCATCATTGTGCAGCACATTGTTCATTTGGGTTGAACAGTCTGCTGAGTTTCACAACAGTTTTCCTCACACTAGAAGAAATATAAATGTAATTTTTGATGTATTACATGTTTGACTTCATCTATCAGAATTAAAAATTCAACAAAATTTTTGATGTGAATACAACTGATGATTGGTTTCAAAAATTAACAAAATAGTCTTTTAAAATTAAATAAAACAAATACAACAAAAGAAGAACCACTATGCTAAGATAGATAAATTTTTTTTAAAACTACAGAAAACACATGATTTCACATTTGTACAAATGCATCGTAATGAAAAATTTGCAAATCCAAAAATCAATTACATAATTATCATTATTGAGCCAGTTTAATAGAGAAAGAGCAGTCAAAGATCAGGCTTAATCCGTGGCTACACAGCCAGGTTTAATAGCATACTTTATCTTTGTATCCCAGTGAAACGCCTTTGCCCTTTTTGTCAGCTGAAGCCTCTCCCTGTGGAAATGGAAATTCCTCTGAAAATTAAAGGTGTGTGTACCTTCAAGGACTACTTACCTTGTCATGCAAGCTGGAAAAATCTGCCAAAGGATCTTTGGATTTTCCACTTAACTGCAACTCACCTGTCTGCCCATTCTCCACCACTACCTCCTAGAAAAATGCTTATCTTCTTCCTGTTAAGAAAATAAGGACTAGTAATGACTAGAATATACCATTGCTATTCCAATTAATATTCTATCTTGGGCAAGTACTTACCTGGTTTCTCTTCTCTGGCAGAAGCTCCACCCTGTTCCTGAAACCCCCCACCCCACCTGTAAATACTTAACTGATCCAATTTACCATGTTGAATTTCGGTGTCAGTCAAACTTCTTTAAGTTCTTTAGAAGAGCAAACTTCTTCTTTATGTTCTTGAGAAATACAGTTTATCCACAAGAACCAGCTGAGCAGGAAGTCTTTTATGTGTTTTTCATATTCTGAAGTTCACCGTGGTTTTCTTTTTTACTGGCTCACACTGCTTGATAAGACATACAGTAAATGGCACTAATGACACAATCTCCAAGTGCTTTCTCAAAGGTTTCTAGTTATAGTAGTGTAAAGTCTTTAATTTGCAATGTGCAGTATACAGAGATTAATGATGCTGTAAGCTGATATAAAACCCCATTACAAAAATGTTGGGATGCAACAGATAGAGTTCAATGATATGCAAATAACACAAATCCACATTTAAGCACAATAGAACACAAAAAAGATAATAAATGTTGAAACTGAGACTGCAGTGACTAGTAGGGAGCGAGGAAGGATAGACCCATACACACACACATACAAACTTGTCAGTGTTAAAGGGTGATATGGTGGGTGTGTGTATTTGTGTATGTGAATGTCTAAGATGTAGAGCTGTGTGTGAAACCAGCTGTAGGTGTTTCCATGTGTGAAAGTGTGCAAGCTTTGTCTTGGGTCAGTGGTTACATAAATTTATCAAAAGGTGAAAATGAGGCTCTGAGCAGATGTATCTGTGCCCTCCAGTTTTTTTTTTATGACATTACACCACCATACACCAACTGTACATGCACCTGCATGATCTGTCTGATCTTTTTATATCGAGCATATTATCAGCTGGAATCTGAACATGTTTGAGGCGGCATAAATCTGTAAAAGATCAAAATACTAAAAGTTGTTGCAAATATTGTTGTTGGTAGTGCTGCTTAAGTTAATCAGTGAATTCACAATGTTCAAAATTGCTTTGTTAGCTTTTATCATAAAGCTTAAAAGCATGCAAGCTGCAGACAACAATATCCATAAAGATAATATTTAAAATTTGGGATGAAGGCAGGTGAGGCTGGCTTCATTACATTCTTAAGAAGAATGATCTTGTTTCTTTGTCCCAATGAACTTTATTTGTTTTACTTTTCATGCAAATAATGTCAAACACTTTCTCAGCAGGAAAGTAAAGAAGGGGGCCCATCTTTATCATAGCGCAGCATCTGATAATATCAGCTCAACCGCAGCTGAAGTGATTCATCTCTACTCTTTGGAATTCAAACTTGATGTTCCTGATACAAGCACACTTCCTCCTTCTTCAGAAAAATTCCAACACGCACCCTCATTTCTCTATGTTTTGCTAGGAAATAGGTACAGCGATTTACTAAAACATACTAACGAGGGATGTGCATGACTAGCTGACTAGACGACTAATTGTTGCTATTGTCACTAGTCGGTACCAGACGTACTAGTCAGTTAGCCTAATAATTAAGGTTTTACAGTATTTCTGAATTGCTAAAACACTAAACGCCATTCCCTTAACCAAATCCACAGAGGCCTAAATTAATTTCTTGAATCACAACAGTACAACATTTGACACACAGTATGCCACATTGCAAGTACTGTGATATTTATTACAATGCAATGTCCACTGGCAATATACATTCGTAAGTGCACTTTCTCTTTCCCAGAGTTGAAGAATGACCACATGTGGGTGGCAGGAGCGTCCTTCTCATGCAACATGTGGAAGTCCCTGGCCAACTGGGTGGCAATGTCTCCCTCTGTGCAGCCATTGGTAACTGTAGGGTTCCTCCACCGTCATGCTAACCTTGGGCCATACAACCTCCTCACATTCCTGGGTGGTCTACAGGATTGCACGGCTGCGCGTGAACAGCTTGATCAGCAAGCAGTGCCTCCTGTATACATCATAGTTTGAGACAATGTGAACTTTCACCGTGCCGTCCAGATATGCAAGCAGTTCACAAACAACCAGCACTACATGAACGTATTCACAGGACGCTGTGAGTCCTGTGCAGCTTTCTCCTGCCTCTCTGCCTATGTGTGTCGATACTGGGCCATCTGAGAAGTGCCCTTCTATGAGTAAGATGACTCACAGACTCACCCTGACTCAGGGTGGAGGTTAAGAAGGGGAACGGTCCTCAACAAAAGGTAAAAGATGACAATAAGACACGCACAGAGGATGCATTAACCAGCTTAGCAACACACACGCAAACACAGGCAATGAAGGCTATATTGATAAAACACACATGTAATGAAGAACAGCTTACACTCATAAACACAACCACAGCTCACAGATCACTCTTGAAACTGAAAAACCTAACAGATGCGAAAATGCTGAGTTTATCCACTGCTTACAGACACTTGCCACACTTAACTCTCCAGGCTGCAGGACAACAGGCTGACTTTTTAGTAGACTCTGGTGCTGCTGAATCAGTGACGAGTCAATATGCTTAGTGTTTAATATATTAAAACCGTAAGAAGCCTTCTAATGATCAGACAACATAAAATAAATCTTCTAATATGTGATATACTAAAAATGGATATTTAAAAAATGCATATCTCTTGTCGTCATGCTCTTCTGTCAACTTGTTGGTTGCACAGGTGTCATGTTTAAACTAGTTGATTGTCAGGGAAAGACGGCTTAATTGTAACACAAGGCAACAGAATGTTGCAAATAGTTAAATACAAGTGAGGTTCACTGCTGCATGCATATGAGTGGAGACTCCAACAGACCTCTGCATTTCCAGTTTGTGATGAACTGATGAAGCCCAACACACATATCTGATTATATGAAAGAAGACTTACTAAAAGTGCATGTATTTTAGGGAGCTGATGAACAGTTTGAGAAAAGTGGTACAGGGAGAGGCAGGAAGCAGAAAAGTATCCTTTCAGTATCCTTTCAGTACACTATCGATAGATAGTGTACTGAACTGAGTAGCAGCACACCTTGTTCTTAAGGTGTTCTAACTTCATATCGCCTTGTCACAAACCGGGCCGCGCAACCACGACAAAAAAAAGAGATGCACACAAATGCCAGTTATAAGGATGTTTATTTTAAATTGAAGGAACAGAAGCAGAACTTAAACTAACCATGATGTGTGTAGTCAGCACAGTCAGTAGTGTCAGTGAGTGCATGAGTGAAGAAATAATATATGCAATGCTGTCAAGTGCAAGAAGCCAAACCAAAACCCAAACAAGTGTCTCAAGGAGGAGAGCCCCACATCAACTGATCTGTGAGAACTTGTATAGAGCCAAATGTCAAAGTTAAAAGAAGATTGGTCAGAGAATGTGACATCAGCTCAAGTTGCTGAACTTACACCATTAACACAGGAATGTGAAAATCACTTGAGACCAGACAATCATCATTTTCATACACTGATTCTAGACATGCACATGGGGTGGAACATGATTTTAGCACATTATGGAAACAGCAGTTTTGAACCAAAATCCAGTGCACATCACCAAGTCGTGGCCGCTTTGCTAGATGCCTTATCACTCACCAATGCCACAGCTGTTTGCAAAACTCAAGCTCACACTAACTCTTTCTGTGGACGACAATAGAGCTGATGCACCAATAAAGACAGCAGCTAAAAAGAATGTGAAACCAGACCACAGTACTAACATCAAAACCACACTAACTTCATCTCCTAACAGATTTACATGTTATTCAGAGCAAGGCTACCTCAGAAGAGAAATGGATATTGAAACAACAGGGCTAAGAGGTGAGGCCTCCTCCTCAGTGACAAACCCCGTCTCCCCAAACTGTGTTTTTCCCTCATTATGCTAAACTGACAAATGGGAAGGTGTGTCAGAAGGAAGGATGGTGGACAAATAGAGCAACACTGGTTTACAAAGGGATTTCCAACTTATCCAACAAGAGCGTGCCAGGGGGCATGCAGAGCAATGTCACCCACGAAGGATCAGCGAAGGAATGCAGACACCTGCTAAAACAAATCTGGATGATTCCTGCAAGGTTCAACCACATGTCTAGTCTTAGTCTTTTCAAATATAATGTGTGGTGGCAGTATGCAAATTTCACAACTATTTCATTAATAAATTACTCATATACATTTTATATGGAAGTTAGACCACTGCTAATGGTGACACTGGTTCCTCACATCTGAGGAACCTGTGCATCAGATCATCATATTCCTAGTAATAATAGCAATTATAGCTGTAAGGTCCTTTGCGATATCTACTACACAAATTCTGACACATCATCTAAGATTCCAAATTGTTGTGGTCATTCCATCAAGTGTTTTTACTGGGCCTCCAACATGTTTCCATCACAGGATGAACTTTTTCCTTCAGGGCTAAATGTAACTGATTAGTTCCACTTGACCTATGGCACCACTGATGTGGGCACAGTAAAAGCTAATTGTAAATACCTTTGAGATGTTTGCTGCTGTTATCATAGCATCATTGATGATGCCCTGTTATATCAGACTTACTTCAATAAAAATCACAAATGACTGTATGATCTGTCACTCTGTTGCAAAATCCAGATCAAAAAGTAGCTTGTGACAGGAGTCACTGGAACTTTGGCTCTCTTAACACTGTGTGGATGCTGTGTCATCCCTGATTGTTAGAACCACTGGCAAATCTGTCTCACACCAAATGGCTTCTTTACCTGCCAACACTCTCTCATGAAAGAACTGGAATTAAATCCGGTGTCCATCTAGACGCCTTCCTACCATGAGTATGATGATGTCTGTAGACCATGGATACAATAATGATGTGTCCATTTCTAATCCTCTTTACTCTTGTGATCACTAAGATGCCTATTTTTACTGAGTAGCTAAGGCTATTTCACTTTCCAATTTATGTTTTTACTTAAACCCCAGGTGTGTAAGGGCTGATGTGTTATGGAGCTTTTTTGTTAATATTGCTACTATCCCTACTACATCACTGCTACATACAAATTTTATAAGGGTGATTGAAAATAATCAAAAGGGTTGATATGTAATAGAAAATTTGTGTTTCAACTCTAATAACCTCTTGGGTAAGTAATTGCAATTTTCTTGTACAAAGACTGAATGTGTGAAGATGAGAAAATGTAAACCGTGTCCAATGTCATGAAGCAGGTCATTCTCATGATGGTGGGAATAAAACTCCCCACAGCTGGAATAGAATTGTATCCACACATGGGAATAAATGAGGTGTTATCTTTCCTTTTCCGTATCAGCTGGTGTGAAGACTGTTTGTGCTGTATTGATCTCTTTGCAAAGATTTCTTTTAATAAATCTCAGAAAATCAGTTTGGTTTTAGAGCTCAATTTATTTTTTCTCCACAGCAGAAAAAATATGAATATCTGATTCCCCATGCTCCACGGTAATGTTAATCCTATTCAAGTGGAGCTTAATTTATTTTAATTTTACTTTGTCATTAAAAAAATCAGGTATTATGAATAACTTCACACTAATCACATAATAGGAGAAAAACAGTAATTTAGAGAAACTAAAGGAATGAATGTTCCATCATTGTATTTTTGAGGCATAACAGCTGATGCACATTTGACTTCTTCATTTGAGAGATTTCAGCTTTAGCATGTTCATTTTCTTCTTTAACAGCTCCCTCGGGTCTGGAATCAACCAAGCCAGCAGGACTTTCGGCAGACATAACATGGCTGGACCCAGACGGAAGAATTTAGAAATAAAGTAGTTGTAAATGAGAACCTTGGTGAGCCACTGAGCAATAGCCACCAGCCTTTCTGGGCTCGCTTTGTTGATGGGAAGACCAGCTGTAGATAACAAACACAAGCAATGATATTTAATATAATACTGCATTTTTAGCTTATTCCCCCTTATCTTGTGGTGATTTACAGCTTTGCTATTAAGCACATCAAACTTTGTTTGAATTAAATAATACTCTAATTTAAACAGATCAAATCAGATATTAGAATAATCATCTTAATGTGATTCTGGTAGGTCTGTATGTGATTACCATGTGGACTGAAATGCCAACACCAAGAGCTTTCTTTAGTTTTATGTTGAAGATAACAGAACATCTTATCACTGACCATTTTTGATATTTATGGTTTGTTTTGAGAGACTTATCCTCACATTGAGGGTGCCTTCCCTGCTGACTTTGACCTACACCAGTCTGCATATCAAGCAAACAGATCCGACAGAGGATGTGGTCATTACAGCTCTCCATCAGCTCTTACAAAACTAGACAAGGAAAACAAGTACATCCGAATGTTGTTTTTGGATTTCAGCTCAGCTATTAATAAAGTTATTCCTGCCACACTGGAGCAAAACTAAGCAACCTGGGCTTAGTCACTTCACTGTGCGTATGGATGCAGGATGTCCTGAGCAACAGAACATCAGAATGGGAGGTCACAAATCATCATCCAGTCTCTCTCTCTCTCTCTCTATATATATATATATATACATATATATATATATATATATATATATATATATATATATATATATATATATATATATATATAAAAACAGGGTTTAGTGTTTTGGCAAATGAGAAAAACTGTAAACATGGGCAAATGAGAAGACCTGAAGAGTGTCAAAGAGTAGGTGGATGGCAATGCCATAGAGTGAGTATATCTAATATTTTAAAAAAAACAAACAACTTTATTTATTAATTTTTTACTTGCTGTAGTTTTCCAGTTACTGGTCTGTTAGAAAAAGCAGCCTTACCTTCAACTCCAGTAGTCTGCAGCAGTTGAGAGATGAGCTTTAGTATTGCATTTAGATTATCAGCCACCCATCCTGCAACCCCACCCAGAACCTGAGCATTAAACTGGAGGGTGGGGTAATAGTAGTAATAAAGAAAGAGGTGGACAGATGGGAGACACAGTTAATAACAATCTACATTCACTTTAGGAGTGATCCTTAATGTTGCCCACTTTTACTCAGAATATCAAACAACATTATAGACATCATTGCTCTTCTCGTGTGAAATAAATAGAGGTTATTTTATAACACAGGCATTCAGGAAAATCCACAGTGATTTAATCTATTTGTACACATCATGCATTAGCATAGGATTCACAGCTAGAATATATGTATGCACCATATATGGACATTCTGTGTGTAAACACGATAGCTCAAAAAAAATTGGAATTACTTCTTATAAAACTTTGTATGTGGGGTCATAATAACAATCTGTTCTGCAGATGCAGTTGTAAACACCCACCCAGCAATTGTTGCATTGATTTATTTTTTTGTAATCAGACACATGAATACAATCAGTACAAGAATTTTTGAGTTAAAGTATCAAGTGAAGCAAAAGATAAACATGGATAAGATTTAATAGCAGTTCTACAGACTGTTCTTCAGGGCTTCTTTAAAATACCACTATACCACACAGTTATATAGTTGATATAGTACAGATTAAGCATACTTTAAAATTGATGAAAACACACTAGTTTTTCAAATAGCAGCATTTCTATTCCTTTAAATCCTCTCCTTCTTTAAGAGGAGCAGGGTTTGCTCTGATGAAAAGTGCAGCGGTCCTTCAAAGAGTTGTTAGATAAAGCTGTAGCTTTTGTGTGTGTGTGTTTTTTCATAGGATGTGTACATACAGTAGTGTGCATATATAATAGTGTGATATATTTATATATAACAGTGTGATATATTTTCACACAAATGTGAATACCCTCACAGTATTACAGTGTTTCATTTGTGATAGCTACATTTAAAATACTAGTATTTTTTTTTCATTCCGTAGAGGGGGTTACCTTCTCCACTGACAGGATCGTATCCTCCCCGAAAAGCCGGGCCAGGATGGACCTTCCCACCCATACCACGTCAAGCGTTGTTTCCCGAATCACCCGCACCACCTCGGGTAGACCCTCCAACTCTGAGGCCATCAAACCTGCGAGCACGAGAGAAACAACCGCAAAACGCTTTCTACCGAAGAACATTGTGACAGCGGCTTTAATGGTGAACAACTCTAAATGAAATACACCTCTGAACAATACGGAGGGGATGCGCGATACTGACGTTTAAACGCCGTGCCGAGCTTAAGAAGTACGGGTGCTTGGAAACACTCCTCCGAAGTATGGTTCAAAAGGCCCACGTCACTGCAGTTTCAAGCCAGCCTCCACCTTTGCATAATAATAATAATAATAATAACAAATATAGAAAATATATAATATTATTAAACATTTTCATATAAACATATATGCAAAAAGGAAAAAGGCTGATATATATATATATATATATATATATATATATATATATATATATATATATATATATATATATATATATATATATATATATATATGTATATGTATATATATATATATATTTGCAGAGAGATAGAGGGAGAGAGAGAGAGAGAGAGAGATAGTTTGCATGTATAGATTTTTTCTTATTCGTTTTAATTTTTATCCACACTTTATTCCATCATAGACAAAACATTGCTCCTAAACTACTTAACAACAAACAATAAAAGAAAAACAGAAAAAAAAACTGCCCTCTTCTGGTCTGAGTGTGAAACTTTCCAAACCAGTATCTTTTTTTTTTCTCAGACTCTTGATGCAATATTGCTATACATGGACCTCCAGGTGTCATTAAGAATGTGCTGCATTTATGGAACTGAGTGTTGCTGTCAAGCGCTAGTATAATACATCCTTTATCAAGTTAGTTAATCAACACAACATGCAGGGCAGCACGTGGTATATAGGGTGGTTAGCACTGTTGCCTCACTGCTAGAAGGTTTGGGTTCAAATCCACTTTGGCCCGGGCCTTTCTGTGTAGAATTTGCATGTTCTCCCCATGTCTGCGTGGGTTTTCTCCGGTATTCCAGTTTCCTCCCACAGTCCAAAGACAGACTCTAAATGAACACATCGTAAACTAAAAAGTGTTAAGCAAACCAAAATAAGTTTTAGATTGTTCTTCTTAGTTTTAGTATGGACCTTTTGCCTTGATTACAGCTTTGTACACTCTTGGCATTTTCTTTTCAATCAACTCCATGAGGTAATCACCTGAAATGGTTTTCCAACAGTCTTGAAGGAGTTCCCAGAGGTGCTGAGCACTTGTTGGCTGCTTTGCTTTCACTCTGTGGTCCAACTCATCCGAAACTCATCCGAATTGGGTTTAGATCAGGTGATTGTGGAGGCAGGTAATCTCACACAACACTCCATCACCCTCTTTCTCGGTCAAATAGCCCTTGCATAAAGCAAAATAAATAATGAAAAAATACAGGAAAAATTAAACCCCACCACCAAACCATTGCCCCAGCCACCCTCAACGCTGCAATCATTGGGGCGAGTAGCAGTTCGTACCTTCAACTCACCTAGGGCATTAAAATGGTGAGAGCCGGTTCTGTTATTAAGCACCATTATGTGTTTGAAGTCTTTTACCAACCTGAGGAAATGTAGAATTTATCCTTTATAAAAGAACATACCTTTATAAATGAATAACGGCTGTTTTCTTCAATAACTGATGATTTCTAATTCAAGACTTTGCGTCTTGTATTAGAAATATTGAACCCACTCAAATAAATTAATTAATAAATAAATTGCTCCAAACAAAAACAAAAATTAAGATTTCTGCTTTTCAGAACTCCAAAAACAAACATTTTTAAAAACATTTTACAGCATAGAACAGAACCATCTCTGATCATCATTGGTGAGTACTTACATACGATCGTTTTAAGGTCATTTAGGTTTATACAGTGGAACTTCTGAATAAAACACTTGACTCTTTTAACCCACAATTTGTGTTTCTACATAAAAAAATTCCCTAAATGTTGTGGCTGGCTGTTTGCTGTGTCCTTCAACTTGAACACAAAGTGTCAAAAGTTCAGTTTGAATTCCTGAGCTGTTGTGTGATAGAATGAAGTCATTTGCATCATTTTAAGAAATTAAAAGAAAAAAATACAAGAATTTAATTTAAAATTGAAGAAAATGATCAGAAATGATCAGAAATATATATGTAAAGCAGCTGCTTATGTCACACAATACACTGTTGGTACAAATTAATCAACTTTTTGGATGATTTAATCTTCATATTGTATTAGTTTATCACAGGAATGCCTGTAAAACTTTAATCTGCAGAATAACCTGTAAATACAGCTGTTAAATAAATGCCCAATATTTCCCTGTAAAGTACTCATGTACCTTGTTAGTATTATTAAACCTTATGTGTCTGATAATTAATACAGATTATATGTAATAAAGGACAGCTGACTCAAACAACTGGGCTGAATATACATATATGTAAACAACTGAAAACAAATCACTATATTATCATAACTGGGTAACTGCATGTATAGCTGTCTTTATATTTGACTTTGATCATGTTATATAACAAAATAAAAAGTAAGAACTGTGGCTTGTGTTCAGTTAATTCATAAATACAACACTTTTGAAGGTATTTGATGTTAAATACTTGAATAAAGTTTTTTCTTAAATACTCTAAAACTAACTTATTTAACTGCTAAATACCTTGGTCCCACATAGTTCTTGTCCTTAGTTTAGTTCTGTATGATGTATAATATAAGATGTCAGTCCCATTCTAAGAGGATCAAAACCTCCTGAATGTGTGCCACAGGATCCCAGAGAGAGTTTATTATTCTTCTGTTCAGATAAATGCCACATACCCACACCCCACCCCCTGTCACTGAGATGGACATCAGGGAAGAGCTCAAGCGTGTCATGGAGGGGATGCAGTGGGAAGAGCTGGATTCCATTCTTGGTGATTACATACATCCTCCACCTCCACCTTCTTTCTTACGAGTCATAATTCAAAAGTTACAATTCAGGCTGTAAACAGCGTCCCCACAACAGCCACCGTTCCTCCTGCTGCTCCTTCAAACCCAGTAAGCTCCTGTTCTCACACTGTGCTCACCCACATGTTACTGACCTCTGTGAGCCTCAGCAGAAACATTCAGGCATATTAGGATTATTCACCTGCATACTGTTTCATCTCACAGATGTCACGAATTTAGTTTCAGCGTTTATGTCCAAAAGAGAGGGTAAATTCTGCCACCTGGTGGAAAATGACACTATTGCAGCTTGTGTGATCATCTGTTAGACATAGACAAACTTCATTGTCATTAAAAATTGCACCATACAGTGCGCATTACATTACATTGATACAGACTCGGATTAAATTTGGAGGAACTTCAGCAGTGATGTACAAATAAGACTACCAAAAAGGAATAAAAATAAAGAGAAAAATACTAAATAAATGATCTAATCAAAATAATAGTACACACATGTACATACATACATACACATATTTATACATACACACACACACACACACACACACACACACACACACACATATATATATATATATATATATATATATATATATATATATACATACACACACACACACACACACACACATATATATATATATATATATATATACACACACACATATATACACACACACACACACATATATATATATATTGTATACACATACACACACACACACACACACACACACACACACACACACATATATATATATATATATATATATATATATACACACACACACACACTGCTCAAAAAAATAAAGGGAACACTCAAATAACACACCCTAGATCTGAATGAATGAAATATTCTCATTGAATACTTTGTTCTGTACAAAGTTGAATGTGCTGACAATAAAATCACACAAAAATCATCAAAGGAAATCAAGTTTATCAACCAATGGAGGCCTGGATTTGGAGTCACACACAAAATTAAAGTGTAAAAAACACACTACAGGCTGATCCAACTTTGATGTAATGTCCTTAAAACAAGTCAAAATGAGGCTCAGTGTTGTGTGTGGCCTCCACGTGCCTGTATGACCTCCCTACAATGCCTGGGCATACTCCTGATGAGGTGGCGGATGGTCTCCTGAGGGATCTCCTCCCAGACCTGGACTAAAGCATCCGCCAACTCCTGGACAGTCTGTGGTGCAACGTGACGTTGGTGGATGGAGCGAGACATGATGTCCCAGATGTGCTCAATCGGATTCAGGTCTGGGGAACGGGCGGGCCAGTCCATAGCTTCAATGCCTTCATCTTGCAGGAACTGCTGACACACTCCAGCCACATGAGGTCTAGCATTGTCCTGCATTAGGAGGAACCAAGGGCCAACCGCACCAGCATATGGTCTCACAAGGGGTCTGAGGATCTCATCTCGGCAGTCATGCTACCTCTGGCGAGCACATGGAGGGCATCAGCCAGAAAGCATAGGTACTGAGAAGTGGTCTGTGGTCCCCACCTGCAGAACCACTCCTTTATTGAGTGTGTCTTGCTAATTGTTAATAATTTCCAACTGTTGTCTATTAAATTTAGACAACAGCATATGAAATTGACTGTCAATCAGTGTTGCTTCCTAAGTGCACAGTTTGATTTCACAGATGTTTGATTTACTTGGAGTTATATTGTGTTGTTTAAGTGTTCCCTTTATTTTTTTGAGCAGTTTACTTTCCTCACAGTTGTGCACAGCGGTAGCATGTGCTCTTACTCTGTGTTTCATCCGTGTAGAAAGAGGAGGCATCATGAGCAGCAGGATGAGGACTGGCTGTACATCAAGAAGCCACCAAATGCCGTCATGCTCTTTCTGAAGGAGCAGAGGCCAATGGTGAAGGCTGAATTCAATATAAACGGGAGTACAGCTGTGAATGCGGTCGTGGGAGAGAGGGTAAGTGTGTAACTCTGCATAGATTTATGCATCTGTTCATGGTTTATACTTATGTTTGTGCATGTGTACCAGCTGTCCTGAAGTTATGTTTAGTAGCAGTATGGATGCTGACAGTTTGTTCTTCTGTCCACAGTGGTAAGCACAGATGTTCAAAACACTGCAAATTTGACCACCATGACAAAACAACTGTCCTATGTCTAACTGTCATATCTTGAAGAACTGACCTCGCTGTGACTCTCAAATGTCAATTCATTCAATATGTCCATTAAACATTTCTCACTGCAGGTTTAAAAATCAACATCTTGTCTTGAAGGTGTTTTAAAAAGTCTCTGAAGACTCACTGCATTTTTGTTTGTGTTGCAGCACCTGCATCTAAACCTGTAGAGGAAGCTCAAGAGGCCAAGTGTCAGTGTCTGTGTGTGTGGCACGTTCCACTTGCCTCAAGTAAATCAGGTCCTCCCTGCTTCTCATGCAATCTCCCTTGCATCCACAGCATTGGCTTCCTACGTTGGACCAATTCAAGCCCAGACAGAGGCAACCTTCTTAGGAAACACTGGAGAAGATCTACTGTTAGTGCTGGAACACCTTGATCCCCTCCTTCCTGCTGCAGCTTCAGGAGTCTGTCTGCTCTTACTCAGACCCCTGCACTGGTCCTCAAGGATATCAGATCAGCCCTGATTCCCCTCCATCCACATCAGTGCCCTCTCCAGTTGCACCCACTGAACCTGTGGCCATAGATGTGCTATCACTGCTGAAGCAGATTGATCCCTCCTCTGTTCACGCAGACCTCTTGACTGTTGATTTTAGTCTGTTAAATAATTTAATGGAACTTTTTAACTTCATTAACTTAATTTTAACTGTTTTAACTTTTTACTTTTAAACTTTATCTGTATTTTAACTGTTTTAACTTCCAGTCCCAACCGGTTGCGGCAGATGACCGGTTGCCCCTCCCTGAGCCTGCTCCTGCTGGAGGGTTCTTCCTGTTAAAAGGGAGTTTTTTCCTTCCCACTGTCACCAAGTGCTTGCTCATAAGGGGTCGTTTTGACTGTTGGGTTTTAACTTTTTAACTTTTTTACTTTATTTTAACTTTTTTTTTTTAACTGAGCCTTTTTTTAGCACTACACTTTATAAACTAGTGCTATTGAACTGTATTGTTATTGCTATTTTGTCTTCTTCATATGTATAAATAAATGCAAACTAAACAAATAGGTTTCTGTCAGGTTGTACAGCAAAAACACATTTTATTTATAGTTATCACAGTATTTTACTGATCCTATGAAGTTTCCCTACAAAAATTGTTTTGAAACTGCATTTTTTAACACTACAGGCCTTCATACATTCATCATATACCACATATCTTTTCTCAGTCTCCACTAGGTGTCAGGGAAAAGCTAGATAAAAGCACTCAGGTATGTGGGGACACATGCTCATCAGGTTTACTCATAGATATCAAAACTGTCTGTTCTATAATCAAAACATGCACTACTGTATTAAATGACTAATCACATACTGGACATTTAACTCGCCTAGGGCACTAAAATGGCTAGAGCTGGCTGTGCTAGAGGGCAACTTCAAGATACTAAGACACTGCGCAGGATCCTCAAGCTATATATGAAGAGTTCAGATGCAAAATAACCCACTAAATACCGTCTCAGCCTAGTCTGAATTATCCACGTGTTGACAAAAGCATCTATATGGCACTTCCAATTGCCAGCAAAAGTCTCTATGCCCCTAGAACCAATCAAACTGGATCATGTGACTTAAAGTATTTTTCCGCATTGCGGCGCACTTAGAAGCCGGATTTTGTTGGTAGTGATCAGATTGAGTCTAGCATTGTTTTGTGTGTACAAAACAATGTTCCATGATCAAACTTCACTATTTAGAGGAGGTAAAAGTCACAAGTTTTCCAAGGATCATCACTGGCTTCCGTGTGTACCGGAGTCAGTGGCGCTCCCGTCTCCTTTGCCGGGGGTCTCCCACACGCGGCGGCTCTGCATCTACCCACGCGTGAGCAGCGCAGGCCGCTTGACTCTGTCAAAACCTTTGACCGAACAAATCATCTCTCAGGCCACATTGGCTGTCCAAATGCCAAACACAAACAGGCTCCCAATCAGCCTGCCCTGTGAAAAATCAGAAAAAAAGTAAAGAATATCTTGTATTTCTTTTTTTTTTTTTGGTTTGTATGGGAAAAGAGAGGATTGTGCTTCTCTTTTCTTTTTTACATTTAAAGTAGAGAGAAAGCTGTTTTCTTAAAGTAAATATTTAAACTACTCTGACCTACTAGACAAAGTTTTTCAGGTTTTTGTGTCTCAAAATGATTTTTCTCATTTACTAAGACAATTTACTATAAATGTTCTCTTTGCAGTTTTAGAAGATAATGAAAGGCATGCGTGCTCACAGAATGTAAAACAGGAGTAGAGCGATGAGGAACAAATTACTGAGTGAAACAGTTTCGTTCTAGTAGCATGTACTGAAACACCTGTGTGAAACATGTGAAACCCATTCTCCACACACAATCACACACACACTGTTGAAAATGTAACAACACATTAGACATTTTTAATCAGGTTTAAATGCATTTAATTTATTTTGTCCTTAAAGTATGTGCCCTATGTGTTTCCCACTCTGTTTCTCTGTGTGAAAAGTTCAGTCTTATTTTGCAGGTTATGTGTTGTTGTGGTTTTCTGTTTTTTCTTTTTCTTTCCCTCCTTTGTTCTTTTCCAGTCCTCGTTTCTATATGATTAATTTTACGTGTTCCTTATATTTCCCTAACTTTGAAATAATTTGGCAGTATTTTTTTTATTAAGAATATTTTTATCTTCATGTAATCTCTACAAAGCTCAATAATCTTAGAAAATAATGCTACATAAACACAAACTCATTTACTCTGTTTATTTGCCTTCTGACAAAAAAGAGCTGCTATGATAAGATAAAAAAAGAAAAACATGCTATCATATGCAAGTAAATGCACATTTTAATTTCATCAACAAATAAACGCAAATGCAATCTGAAGAACAAGACCTTCCACAGAGCTAGGTTTGGAGTACCTATACTCAGTCTTAGTCTAAGTTAAATGAACAGAATCCTCAATATGAACAACAACGAGTGTCACAGGGAAAAAGTGCAGGTGAGTTTTTCTACATGAGGAAACACCTCTCTTACTCCAGGCCTGAGTTCCAGGGCTCAGAGCAGGTGAGTAGTTTTAGCAGGCTGGGTGAGAGTGGCAGGGTTGAAGGTATTTAGCAGGCTTTCCAGCAGGATTCCCATGAGGAAGGGAGAGACAGATGAATGAATACAGACCTGATGATACTAAAGCAAACAAATAACGAGGAAAAATTACAGTCTTCACTATGCTCTCACATGTATAGACCAACCATCTTGCAAGGAGTGGTAGTGGCAGTCAGGCTTAAGTACTGTACAGACTGAAGATGAACAGGTTTGCCACCTGGATTTCCTGAGGCCACACCCACAACTGCAAATGACTTTGGAGCAGAGAGGGCAACAAAAGGGAGAAAAAGAACGAAGGCCTCCCCACACTTTTAGGACAAGGGGACCGTGGCGTATTCCTCCCGTGTATTGTAACTGCAGAGGACGCCTCCTCCCAGAAGCAGCGGCCCTGCAGAGCCCCAGTCTGCATCGGCTGGGGCTCTGCAGCTCCCTATTCTATGGGTTGATTGTAAGCGGGTTGTAAAAAACGCGAATGATATAGTGGTGGTCTAGGAGACTGTAATGAACAACAAGACACCAGTAATTTATCAGTGAGAGGTACCAGGAAAGCAGGAAAACCTTTTATATGAGGTTATACTCAGAAGTTGTCTGTAGCTCGATCACTGATCGTGCTAATAAAGGAAACGTGAAAGGAGTTTTCTAGTGTTGTTTCTATGCTGAAACTGGTTTCTGGGGAAATTCAGAGTTTAACAAATGCAAACAAAAGTCACATATTTAATCAATTTTATTTGGTGTTTATAATGACTTAGAAATGCAAAGAATGAAGCTCAACAGTTTTACCTTTGTTAATAATATTTCCTCCCCCTGATCCGGTGTCTTTAATGCAAAAATTTGCAACTCCCGTCAGTCTTTTAAAAACACAGAGAACTACACAAACACAAAGTCATTCAGACTCTGTTTACTGAGCATATTTCACAAAGAAGAGCCATCATGATCAGATAAAAAAAAAAGAAAAGAAAGATCTCACGTGCTCATAAATATGCACGTTCATTTAATACAAATTTTTCTAGCAAACAATCATAAAGAAAAAAATTCCAACAATGTGAAGAACACTGTTCAAATGCAAATCAGTGGTATAATCATCAGTATTGAACCAGTTTAAGCGTAGTCAAAGACCTGGCATAGACTTAAAATAATGGCTGCACAATGTTACGGAAGCCTTGAATAAACTCTTACACAGATCCTAGAAAAACATCTGTTTCTATAATTAACAATATAAAAACAAATACTAAAAGAAAAAAATGTTTACACAGCCATACTGCAAACATTTCTGTCTATTTTAATCACATTTCCTGCTTTATTATTCTACTTATTCAAAGAAACAAAACAGAAAGTGAAACTTTTGTAAAACATTTTTCTTGTTCCCAACAGACTAGATATCACTTAAATGTAGGCCTTCCTTAATTTATAGATAAATAAGGTGTTACACAGAGCTAGGTTTGGAGTACTCAACCTTAAAGTCAATCTCATTCCTGCGGGAACAGGAGCAGCAGAGGAGGCTTCCTCCCAGTAACAGCAGCCCTGCAGAGGCCCAGCCGATGTAGAGTGAGGCTCCCATTTTGCCCCAAGCATAGAAGAATTCACGAGTGATGGTGATGGTGGTCCAGCAGACTGGTATGAGCAGCAAGATGCCAGCAAAGATGAAGACAATTCCAGAAGCTAAAGCTTCTTTGCTCTGTTTCCTTCCAGCTGACACAAAGGTGCCGCAGTTGCCCCTGACAACACCAAGCATTACCCCAAAGAGTCCAACAATGACACCCATGACAACGAGCACTCTGGCAACCTGCAGGTCTGTTGGTAAGTCCAGCACAGAGTCATAACCTTTGCACTGTGGTGTTTGTGTTGGGTAGTAATAGTAATGAAAACCACAGGACTTCCACAAACCCTCTGATTTACTCCAACTAATGAATTTCCATGAGGGGAGAGCACAGCTGACGATGCTTCCCATAAAGCCGATGATGGCCAAGACCAAACCCAGAAGCTGTCTTCCACCAGCCTTCATGATGAATCTTTCCTGATCTCTTCAAAGAGAGAAGATGGTTTGTTCTTAAGAGCTGCAGTATTTTACCTGTGAGAAAAGAGCTGAGCAGGAAGTGGGTTTTAGGTGGTATTTATAATCAGAGGAAAAGCTGACTGTGGGTTCCTCGCTCACTAATCATGCTGTTAAAGGAGATGACAGATTGGCTGGTGTTGCCTCTGAGCTGAAAATGGTCTCTGAGGGAAACCTAGAGTCTCAGAGGTGCATTAAAAATTACATATAATGACAAAAGGCCACACTGGAAATTCTGCATATTTGTACCGTTTTCAAAAATGTAATAATTAGACAGTAATCATGAAACAAGGAGTTTACCAATGCTGAAAAAAATTACACCTCTGTGACAATCTTAGTTTCATTATCAACTCTTTATTTTATTGAGAACTTTGTAACTTCACAAAGCGAATAAAGAAATTAAATTCCTTTAGTGTCACTGAAATGTGATATTTATTCACAGCAGGTTCCCAGGAAGAAAACATGACTTCAGAGTGACCTCATTGCCAGCAGATACTTGCAGCTCATGGATTGACATGTATGATATGATAGTGCAGATCAGGTTTTCTTCTCTGTGCTCAAATCAGATGAATTTTCAAGCACTTCTAAGTCTAAATTATTAAAGAGTACATGTGAACACCAATGTTCTCTTAGATCTATACAAATTCATATAATGACAAGAATGCACACAGAGAAACATGTAGGTATGCATTTAAAAAAGTTCTAATTTGAAATTTGCTTGGAGACGGTTTTCTTTGTCATGCCCCTTTACTCAGTTTACTGAACATCAGGGTAAGGTCATTCTGTGCTTCTTGTTTGAAAAACTGCTTCAGGGCCTAAAGTTGATTAATTATTTTATAGATCATGTAATTATTATTAAATATTTGTGTACATCAGTGTTGTTTCTCCATTTCGCAGCTGTAAGTTACATTTGTGCGTGAATGTATTGGGCCCTGTTTACTCGAGAGCGATCTGCTGGAAACAGTTTTTCCCTTTATGTTTTTGAAAAGTAACGCGTGCAGGCAGCAACATTTAAAATCTTTTTCACTGTTCACACAGAACTGCAAATGACACTGAAAGCGCTGTAGTTTCCATATCAGGCAACAAGTTGGTGGTGTGTGTTTTGTAATGCTTTTGGTCAGTGCCTGCTCAGTATCTGGCACGTGTAAGAAATGCCTCTCCCCTGATCAAGGCGATGACGTAGTAAACGTACACTTTTTTTGGAGAAGGGTTGTTAAAGTCAAAAGTGTGAGAAGCACAAAGAGTACTCTTGAATGCGCCATGGTTATTGTGGTCAATCTACTTGAGCACGTACAGAAAAAGTATGAGAGTTGCAACCATAGCACGCATGCCAGTACCTCCCATTATGGAAAACTCGTGTTTTCCCTGATTACACAGAGATAGAGACTGGAGCATTAAAAAAAAAAAAGTCCCACTCTGCAAACTGTGCTGTTTTTAGTGACTCAAAATGGTGCTGTTGTGTAAACGAACAGCCAAAACACAACAAAGGTTTTTCTGTTTTCAGCTGAAAACGTTCTCATGTAAACAGGGCCTTAGAAAATTAATCATGGAATCATGACTGGAAGACAAGCCTGTTCTCAGAATATATGGAAACAATAACTGTTTTAACTTTAAACTTTTTAATAGTTCTGACCAACTACTTCACAGTATGGCCACTGAAAGTTTACCCAAACTGCAATTTTTGAAGTTTCCTCCATTGAATTATTGAAAAAAGATGAATCCTCATTGCGAAAAGGATCAGGTTTGTGGTCTTGTCCAAGAGCACTTCAGTACACAAAGGAGTTTTAATAAGCATGTCCAGACAGTAGCTTTTTAATCTTGAAAGAAGGCTCTGCACTGCCACAGACCATTCAGAAATCTTTCCTTTTATGTCTTTTTTTTTTTTTTTTGTAATGAGGGGATATTTTTTTCCATTTTTCCAATTTTCCCATATTCCCATGACCTGCATAAAGCAGCAGGGTAAAAACATGTCATGAAATAAGACGTGCATTTCATAGTCTCATCTTCTGCATGCTGTAGTTTAAATCTGGCAGACTTGTGGCGTCACATTGTTAGGAGACTGGTGTAAAGTGTACTGCTCTGCCACACTTCCCTAAGTCATAATTGGTTCTCCTACCTTTCCTACACCTTGATGTTTTTATCTAAGTCAAGATAAGTGGTCGAGAAGAGAGAGGAGGTACATTTTGTGGTGTGCGGTTATTATCTGTGAGAGACAGCTGAGCAGGAAGTAGTTTGTATATGGGTTTCATACACAGAAGAGAAGTTGACTGTGGCTTCCTTGCTTGCGTTCTTTGACAAGACATGTCCACATGCTTTCTCAAAGAGAATATTTGGGTTTCTGTCTTCGTGAGGTTCTGGTTCTTAAACAGCACTTTTCTATTCTACTTTGAGCACTCAAAGCTCTTTATACAACATGCCTCATTCACCCATTCACACTCCAACGGTTGCATCAGAGAGCTTAAACCTTGGAAAATTACAGGTATGGGCAATAAGACCCATGTGTTATCTTAGAGATTCAGTGTTTGGAGAGTGACGGTGTTTGTGAGGTGGACAATATTCAAATGAGCTAAAACATTTAGCGGGGGTGGGGTTTGTTGTGCCCGGCAGCACTTCATGCTCTTCTTCATTTTCTTCATATGAAGAAATGTTGAATTTGACTGAACGAGTATCTGATTTGATAAAACATTGTGATGCTATGAATTGCACTGTTATGTGTGTGTGATGCATTTGAATAATGTGTCCATGCAGAAAGTATCTGTGAAATAGGACCCAAGAGATAAACACCGTAAAAAACAGTTTCACTGTACCAGCATGAAAAAACCCCCAACTACTCACAACTACACATACTGATGAAAACACACACAGCACCAACGCAAACATTTTAATCGGGCTCAAAAATCTTTTATCTCTTTTTTCCTTGTAAAGTTCAGTCAGATCTCAGCTCTCATGATCTCTGTATATACATGGTTTTGTTGTGAGTAGCTTTTCTCTTCCCTCATGTTGTTAAAAGTTGATTCCTGGATTACTTCTCTGCCTCCTGTGTTCCCCTCTCTGTGAATTTGATCCTGGTCCCGCTTTCAGTCTACTTCCTGTTTTATTTTGAAGGTTAGATCTTCATGTGAATATCTGTGTTTCTATGTTCCTCCTTTTCTTTTCCTGCTCTCATTGGTGTCTGATTAAGTTCCTGTGTTCGTTATTAATTTTGTCCCTTTGTTTTTATTTAGTTTTAAGCCTCAGTCTTTTTTTTAAATGTTGGTTAATAAAGTGCATTTTACAACTAGTTTAAATTTAACTGTATATATGTCTTAAATTCACATTAGCTAATAAACTTGATTCTCTGAAAATTTGTAATCATTCTTAATGAAGAAGTTGATCCATCAAACATATTTTAAGTCAAAGTAATAGTTTTGACTGAAGTTGGTGTTGGCTGATATAACAAATATGTTGAGCTGCAAGAAAAGGCACATTGATTGTATCAGGTCTGGCATGGGCTGTGGCTGAGAGCTAAGAGTGTTGTATTTGTATTTGTCTTTCTTCTTCACTAAAATTTATTAGTCTTTAAAAAATAGAGTGTATTAAAAAAAACACAGACTCATCCAAAGTGTTTGCATTTTTTTTTTTTTTTAAACTGGCAGTTTTCACAGTGATCCGAATGCATAGTTGTTGAATTATATACTACTCCTCATCTGTGAGACTAAGGTTTAGATCTGTTTCCCAGGATCTCAGAGACATAATATTGGTGTCCGAGGCTGTCAACAGCATTCTACAATAAACTGAGGCTTCATGCTCATGACCAAACACCTCTTTTATATCTTCCAGTGTGCTACAGTTTACAGGAGAAAAAGTGGAGGAGACAAAAGTCTTAAACAATAAATGTCGGAATTGTAGATATTTCCAAAAATCATGTCTATGTAACTTAAATTCCACCATTGTTTCAAAGGGTTTAATGAGCCATTCTCATGTAAGTCCCCTAACACACCTATCCCTTTTTGAAACCAGGACTTTCAAAAAACAGGGGTTTTACCTCTGCAGAGTTTAGGATTATGCCAAACGCCTGCAGATTTATTAAGATGTGGGTCAAATTTAAAAGTCTGAGATAACCCTTTCACATGAGACAGATCAGGGGGCGACTGACTGTGAGAAGCAAGGTCATTTGAAAGACAGCTAGACAGTGGAAATGGCAGACAAGCTACAGTCTCAATAGCGAACCATGGCGGATCTCTCTCAGGGGTTAATGTTTGTCTTTTTTATTTTATTTATTCATTCATTTTGATTATTGTTCACAGAATATGTCAGCCAGGGCTGACAGGCAGGACCCAGACTGTTTGCTTATATATATATATATATATATATATATATATATATATATATATATATATATATATATATATATATATATATATATATATATATATATATATATATATATATATATATATATGAAGATATTTAATGAAAACAAATTAAAAAGCAAATTCAAATCAAAACGCAAATTCAAATCAGTGAGAACATTATCAATATTAAAGCAGTTTAATAAAGTAAGGGTAGACTTAAACGAGCGGCAACAGAGATTTTATAGGAGCTTTCAAAGTAAAAGACCTGAAAAATAAAAAAGAAACAAACTAAGTACATTGTATTAAAACACAACAACATAAATGGAAAAAAATGCATTTATAATGGAGTAATTTACAACTGTGTACACATATTTCAAAACAGTGCACATGTGCTCCTGCAGTATATTTGGAAAAAACCAAAAAGAAAAACAGGTTATGCTACTCCTTCTTTCAAGAGAAAAATTGAAAATTTCATCAAATCTTTGTCTTGTCTACAATGGACTGTCAGATGTCTAAACATAAGCCTTACTTTACATAAACATAGAGCAATGGTTTGCCTAATTAACCTCATAGTCAGTCTCAGGCCTTTGGGGACAGGAGCTTCAGAGGAAGCCTCCTCCCACCATCAGCAGCCCTGCAGACATCCAGCCAATCAAAATGGAGACTCCCAGTTCCCTCTTCTGAGAGATGAGTTGAGCAGGATTGTAGAATTTACTGATCAAGTCATTGGCAACCCAGGACACATGTATGTGCTCCAACATGGCTGCTATAGACTCTTTGCTCTTTTTCCCACTATCCGACTGTTGATTGCTGCATCAGCAACAGGTATTGTGTTCTGGCTCCATAGTAACTTCTTGGAACTGTTTTTGTTTGAACTAACTTTGCTTTCTGCGCAGACCATTCTCGTACAGCTCCTCTGTGAATGGGTGGATTTCTGTGTGTGTGAGTTTCCTTGTGTTCTTTTTCTGGCTCAGTGTTTGCTACCCAAACCCTGTTTTGCTGGCTCTTTGTGTAATTTTCTTTCTGTGTCCGCCAGTGAGTCCTCTACTTCCCCAGTTTATGGCACCCTGATTGCCAGCCGCTTCATATTCCAGCTCTCACACTGTTAATCCATTTGCTCACTGTAAAATAAACTCACTTAAAATTACTGCTGTTGTCATGTCTGCCTTTCAGTCCAACAAACTGGTGTAAACTATAACACAACCTGGTCAGCTGCCTGTGTTTACAATACCTGATACAGTACCAGTCTGATGTTTGGACACTGGTACTATAAATAATAAATTTGTATTACCATATCATGCAAAGTGTTTTATATATTTTTAAATATTTTGATGAAGACATCCATTGTTTGCTTGAATGATACTAATTATACAAACTGAGACTCATTAACATATAAATGATGGGGAAAAAACTGCTCTGTGACATTCATAGTTTCAGCGTCAACTCTTTATTTATTCATAACTTTGTGACAACAACAACAACAACATTTTAATCTCTCAGGGTGGCAGTGGTGCCGGGGTGGCAGTGGCGCAGTGTGTAGGTGCTTACCTCGCAACCGGATGGTTGTGGGTTCAAGTCCCTGTCTTAGCGTGTGCTGTAACTGTGTCCCTGGCAAGTCACATTCCCTAAGTGTGGTTGGTGACAGTCAGAGGGGCCATAGGTGTGGAAGCCATGTTTTTGCCAGACTGCCCCAGGGCAGCTGTGGCTACATTAGTAGCTTACCACCGCCAAGTGTGATTGAGATGTGAATGGGTGGTATACAGAACTGTAAAGCACTTTGAGTACCGTGAAAAACACTAAATAAGTCTAAGGCATCATTATTATTATTATTACTAAATACCAAGATGCATTCAGATTCTGTTTATTTACATTTTGGAGAAAAATATATTTTTTAAAAAAGACCCACTATGATCCTCTCTGAGAGACAAAAAACAAAAAAACAAAAAACACAGAAATACATGATTTCACATACTTGTAACACAATTACATTTTTATTGTAAGTCTGGCAGACTTGTTAGAATTATACTGTTAGAATTATGTAAAGTTGTTTGGATTCACTTTCCCTTATCAATTCATCTAGGTCCAGGAAGAGTGGTGAGAAAAAAGAGATACAAGATACTTTTCAAACATCTTTGGTGTAGATGTCTGAGCAGGAAGTCATTTTTATGTGGTTTTCATACTCAGAAGAGAAGTTGACTGTGGCTTCTCTGCTTACTCCCTCACATCGCTTGACAAGACATCCAGTAAATGGTACTGATCGCACAATGTCCACAATGTCCACGTGCTTTCTCAAATAAAATATTTGGGTTTCTCTCCTTAAGATTGTTGCAGTATGAGATTGGTGATGTTGTAAATTGATTTAAATACATTTGAAGTTAAATATAAAGTGAGATGTGATACACATGAGCAAAACACTCAGTTTACAGTTGTTGTGTCTAATCTGTCTAGCCAGCAAATTAAATGGTTGTGGAGCCCGTGTAAGAAGACAGCCACTTTTATTTGGTAGAAACTCAGATGTACATCTCATAACTCACATAACAAGAGATAACATAGTTCATTCTGGGATATGAATTGCATCTTGGGTAATGTGGGTAATGAGTTGTAACTCCCAATCATACTGGTTTCCAAATTGTAGTATCAAATTAGCATCATTCAGTAGCTAATAATTCATAACCAACAATAGCACGCTTGTGATGCATTTATGCAGTTATGACACCAATATCGAGAATGAGTTTTGAAATTTGAGTGTTAGTGTTAGTTAGTGTTAGACATGAGAGGTTGTGCTCAGCTGTGAAGATGAAGGAGAGGATGACTAGCACTCTGGCAGCTTGCAGGTCGTGAGGTAAGAACAGCAGAGAATTGAACACTTTACATGGCGTCTGGCCTGTACTCACACAGTTCATCCACAGACCCTCCCAGATGATCTGAACACTGATGATGTTGGCACCAATAAAGACTCCTACTTTCCATGCAGGGAAAACACAGGTTATGATGCTCCCCAGAAAGCCGATGGTAGACCTTCTGAAAAAAACTTACAGTCAAAAATGGATTGTTGTTGTGTCAGCGACAGGTATTGTGTTCTGGCTCTCAGAGCACTCAGGTACGCCTCCTCCTCTATGAATGAGTGGATTCCTGTGTGTGTCTCCACAGACCCATCTGAGTTTCCTTATTTGTATTTATATAGTAAGTGCTGAACAATAATAAAAGCAACAAATACAACATGTTTTACATACAGCTGAATTAAAAGCACAGGACAGGATCTCACATGCTTATGAATATGCATTCTACTTTGATCTAAAACTTTATTGGGACACAGTCCCAAAAAGAGGGAAGGGGAAAAAGAGGAAAAGAAAACAAAGCATATTTTGAAGAAAACTATTAAAGAAAAATAGTCAAAGATCAGGGCTACACTTAACAGATTGTATAAAAGTTAAAATATACATATTTTTAATTACACAGAGGACAGAAAAAAATTGGTGTTAGTATAAAAAATAACAATAATATAAAAGAAAAACAAATATAACTATTAAAAAAGGTGTAAAATATCCTTAACGAGATTCAAAATGATGCACATGTAGTGCTACAGTAGTTTTGAAGACAGAAAGAAAAGCTTAAACTTTGCACTTTTTATTTATTTTAAATCAAATTTATCACATTGTTATTCTGCTCATGTAAGGAACAAACAGTAGGTGAAACTTTCATGAAGCAGATATGTACACTGCTGGATATCTAGGCCTTGGAAACATAGGCCTTGGAGTGAGCCTTGGAGTACTTAACCTCACGTTCAGTCTCATCCTTGGGGGGACAGGAGCAGCAGAGGAGGCCTCCTCCTAGTAAGAGCAGTCCTGCAGAGGCCCAGCCGATGTAGAGTGACATGCCCAGCTCCCTCTTCTGAGCACTGGTTAGAATAGGGTTGTAAAAATCAGAAATGATGTTGTTGGCAACCCAGCAGACTGGTATGAGCACAAAGATGCTTCCAATGATGAAGACAATTCCAGATGCTAGAGTCACTTTGCTCTTTTGCCTTTCATTCTGCACACAGTTGGTGCATTTGCTTCCAACAATACCAAGCAGGATTCCAAAGAATCCGAAGATGATGGAGATGATGACTAGCACTCTGGCAGCTTGCAGGTCGTGAGGTAAGAACAGCAGAGAATTGAACACTTTACATTGCGTCTGGCCTGTACTCGCACAGTTCATCCACAGACCCTCCCAGATGATCTGAACACTGATTATGTTGGATCCATTAAAGACTGTTACTTTCCATGCAGGGAAAACACAGGTTACGATGCTCCCCAGAAAGCCAATGGTGGCCAAGGCCAAACCCAGAAGTTGCCTACAAGCAGCCATTATGATGAACCACTGATGAGCTCTCCAATGGGAAAGATTGCGTGTTCCTGAGAGCTTCAGCAATTTATCTGAGAAAACAGCTGAGCAAGGTTTTTTAATTTTTTCCATTTTATTTTTTTTGCTTACTCAGAGGGGAAGTGGACAGTGCCTTCCAGTGTTGCCTCTAAATTGAAAGACCTTCTGAAAAAAATCAGTCTCCAAGATGAAGCCAAATATATTTAATGACATAAGAAACAAACAACATGTATATGTAAATGTTTAAAAGATTTCACAGGATCATTTGAAAAAATAAAATAAAACAAGTATGCAAACAGGGACTTACAGGAGATTTATACTACTGTGTATATATACTAAGCTGTAGGTACAGCATGACTAGAAACTTCTCTGAAACCCTACACAGTGTCAAGTGAGTTGAGATCTTGATTACCTGATAGCTTAAGCCTGGCACTATATGGACAATCATAATTCAAATTTATAGAATTGTTAGAGAATGATTTATATGATGTAGAATCGAATAATGAGTGTAACTGTAACACAGAAATGATAGATGGCAAAGTACTAAGGAAATTGTGAAATCACTGAGCTGAGGGTAAAATGAGGAACTAAAAACTGTTGTGGGTTATAAAGAGGACAGATGACAGAAGGACAGAAACATCTTCCTTTTGGACTTCCACTTTTTTCCCACCACTGCACTGGGGCAGTTTCAAAGGATTGGAGTTGGGTGTGGTCGCTGTGGCCAAGCGACTCGCTCGAAGCCTTTCCTTCCCAAAAAGGAATTATTGGACAAAACTGGATAATTTCCAGAACCCCCACTCAGCAACCCAGCTCATAAGTAACTCATTTTGATTAAGATTAATTCTTTGATTTTACTGAATTGATTCTGAGTATTGAATTTTGATTAAAGTTGATTTGAGCTGTTGCAAATTGCTTAAGCTGAACCTGCAAAATTAAATTTGACCCTAAAAAGTCAGAAGGTCTCTTTTGATAATTATTTCTCCAAGTTTTTGGTACAAATAGTCTCTTGATAGTAAATTAACAGGCAAATTAAGCTCTAACATCTAGCTCTGATGGTCACACTAGTCTACTGAATCCCCTAAAACTAAATTATGTCCCTAGGGCTTTCTGCCTAGCCTTTAAATTTTAACCTGGCACGTACCAAGTGCACGGATCCATTTAGGGGTAAGCCACCACAACTGACGAGACTGCACTTCGGGCCTAGCTGCGGGAAGCCTCCCTGACTGGCGGCATCGAGAGTTGCAGGGGAAGCTGGGGCAAACGTCAGGATTAAGAAGCCATGTGAGTTACCCCACCACAGCTTAAGTAGTGTTGCCTTGAATTCAGCCGGGGTAAGACCCCGCTGACAAGTAACCAGGACCCTGATTAAACGTAGAGCTGTCACAACTGTAAAACTGTGGGGATCTAACAACAGTAACCTGGCATGCACCTGTGTGGAAATGTAAGTACACATCACATCAACACAGCCTGCAACCATCAGTGAGCGAACAACAGTCATAGCCTCAAAAGTGGAGGGAGATTGCAGAAACTATTGGAACGGACATGAGGGAGAAAGAAGTGGAAAAATGTGAAATCTGAAAAACAAACGGACCACAACCGAGTGAGAATACCTGGAGGGAAAAAAGTGCCAGCACTTTATCTGTTTCTATCATGGCCAGCACCACATATAAAACCCCAGGACACAACCTCTGTGTAATTAATACATAAAACACCACACAAAGGCATGAACGCTGGTAACAGCATCAGCCACTTACATGGGTTACACAGTCAGCTTTACAAGTAAGAAGAAATCTAAATCAGCCGTTAGTAAGTGATCAACACTGGGAAAAAAATGCCACAGACAAGACGGAGGGAATAAAGACAAGGAAACACTGAGGAGTCTAGACCCATAAAATCCAAACAGGAATAGAAACTCAATAATGTCACAAGAACTAAAAGCCCAAACTCCCAGATTAACAAGAAATCCGAACAGAAACGAGAACTCAAAAATACCACAAAAAATCTGAACATGAATCTAAAACAGAAACACAAGAAACAAGTGAAGACAAAATAACAAAGCATGAGACAGAAATGCCACTGATTTTGATCAAAGCATAACACTTTAAAACCCTGTTTTTGAAGATGCCATATGAATAAAGTGTATTATTATTAAATTGTTAAAATCTTTATATCACACTGTTGCTCTAATAGATGTTGTATTTTATCACTTCACCTCTCTATATATTCATTTAATGGCTGCACCATAACATCAAGTTTACAATAGGCCATGTTACTCAAAGATCATTTAACACCAGTGTTTCCTCAGTATCTAAAACATTAACAGAAGAACATTTGAAAATGTTCAAATCTCCACTAGAAGTAATAGAGTTTGGTGGGTGGTGCACCATCCTTCAGTTCTCTGTAATGATCTGTCTTGTAACTATAATCTGTCAGCTGTTGTGGTCATTGTAAACTTTCACATATTGTTATTATCCATGCTGAGTGCCGGATGCATCCAGCATGTCAGGCTGCTCTTTCTCCTTCTCTTCACAGTCAAAGAAGATAAGAGCACCACCGAGAAGCAGCTATGCTGAGGAGACCCAGCCAGTATAGATGGAGGGCATCAGTTACTGAAAGGTTATTGTAAAGTGAGATGAGATTTCTTCTTGTTCAAATGAATGAAATCAGACAGACGGGGGGCGGGTGGGGGGATGTTGTTGACTGGTCGACCATTCAAATGTGCTTAGGAAGCTTTTTAACTGGGTGAAATGGCCCAGAAGTGTCTGAGTGGCAGCCATAATAAGAGCTGCTTCAAACTATAAATACTGTGGAAAGGTGCTTCACTGCTTCCTTTATTACCTCCTTCAAGACAAATGCTATCCAGCTGTTCAACAAAACAGACAGGTAGCACATCTCAGGTAAATCTGAATAATTATTGTGTTTTCCATTTCATGCCATGCCCTGTCGATATGCTTTAAACCTTCACCAGCAGGCTGTTAAACCAATCAAGAATAAAGCATTAATAAGCAAAAAAAACTTGTTTCACTGCAAATAAAGAGATCTATATTCCTTTCAGTCACTGAATCATGTGACATTTTTCTGACAGCAGATGCTAATGTGGAGATCCCATGAAGAACACTTGACTTTCAGAAAGACTGCATGTCATGGACTTACATGTATGTGTATGAATGAGGCTCATCTTCATGACTGGATGCTGTCTTTGCAGTTTGCTTCTTCATTGACTGTCACCACTTAAAAGTTCACAGTCTCCTAGAATCTGAAGTGGTCAACCAATATAGACACAATCATCGAAAAGGTCCAGCAGAGGATGTACTTCCTGCACCAGCTCAGGAAGTTCAGTCTGCCTCAGGAGCTGTTGCCCCATTTCCTCACTGCTATAATCCAGTTTGTTCTCTGCAGATCCAGACAGACTACATCAGACAGCAAGGTCTGCAGAAAAAATCATACTAGCAGACTCACCCTCAATTCAGGATTTGTAAAGTCCAGATGGAGAAATGGGCAGGCAACATATGGAAGGCTGTTTTAACATGAAATCTGATTCACCACACTTACATTCCAGATATCTGAAATTGATTTATTACTAGACGTATTAGTAAATTAAGATATCTCTAATTATATTTTAACTAGACAAAATACCTATTTGAGATCTCTAATTACGTTCTGACAAGTCGAAATGACGTCAGATTTACCACTGATTTGTATGGAGGCTTCAGTTCAAGATATCTACAATGAATTACTGACTATCGGAAACACCTATTTCAGATATCTACAATTGAATTATGACTAGTCAGAAAGTTAATTCAAGATATCTCGTTTGTTATTCTGACTAGTCATAGTTCTAATTAAAGATATCTTGAATGACACAGTAATTAAAGACATCTTAAATGTATTTTTAGATAGGCGATAAATAGTTTTGACTAGTGCAATTTAAATTCTAGATATCTTGAAAGGAAATAATGAGTAGGCAAAACTAAATTAGAGATATCTAGAACTGTAATTTTGACTAGTCAAAATTACATTTAAGATATCTCCAACTGAATTACAGATATCTTGAATTATCCGGCTTTTATATTTAAGATATCTTAAATTAGCATTCTGACTAGTCAGGATGACATTACTGAATTCTGTTTAGTCAAAACGTCATAGATTTACGTAGCATTTTGGCGGAAAGTTTATAAGGCAGTTTGTTAAAACGGCCTGCCATAAAATAAGCGATTCTTTGCAGATTTCTGAAGCGGTCTTCAAGTACACGATTTGAATATATTGAAGAGCTCTTTCTATATTGTTGCATTTTGTTACAATTTTGTCCACAACGGCCAACGCCTGAAATTCTACACAGGCAATTGCTTGGACAGCTCAGTGCAGCACAACGGGGCTTACACGTAATCGCTTAATTCAGATATCTAAAAACGTAATTTTGACTAGGCATGTGTGACTCGTCAATGATAATCCAGTGACGTCATTTGAGATATCTTTATATCGTCAAAATGTAATTGAAGATATCTTGAATTATTATTCTTACTAGTCAGAATGTAAATGCAGATATCTTAAATTACCATTCTGGATAGTCAAAATGTAGTTTTGTCTTGTCAAAATGCAGTTTTAGATATCTTAAATTTAATTACGGCTAGTCAGATAAACGGATTTTATGTTAAAACGGCCTGCCACAGGTGACATCACTGCAGGCTCGTCACACCCCGGACACCTGCTGTTCCAACTCCTCCCCTCTGGGAGGCGCTACAGAGCAATGAATGCCAAAACAACCACACATTAGTGCCGTTTCTTTCCACAAACCGTCACTCTGATGAACACTTAGAACGCCCATACACCGTTTGTACTTAAACGTCCATCCTACCATAATGTATTCCAAAATATTTGCACATATAAATATAAAAATGCTGTACGTGTTGTTTTTGTCTGTGTCATGTTGCTACTGTTGGTATTGTCTGTTGTCTATTCTGTTATGTACACTGAAAGGAAAGATAGGACAGATATGATAATGTGTGACTGTGTGACTTCTGTGATTTCCCCAAATGTTTATCTGAGTCTGAAAACTTTGAGCTTCTGATAGGTTAGACAGGAAGGTTCAGACAGGAAGATGGAAATATGTTAACAAAGACTGCACTAGCAAATGTGGCTCTTTGTATTTACAGTAAGGAAGTTGTGTTTGGCAGGGCTGAGGCATTACTTATAATAAAACATATAATAAAACTTAAAAAATGAGATTTATTCCATTTTATAGGGAGGTTGGGGACTCAGGAAACAGCTTAAACTCAAAAACAGTTTTACTGCTGACAGAACAGAAAATAATTTTTAAAAAAGAGCCCAAAACATATGCAGGAAAAGGGTCAGGAAAAACCAGATACCAGGAATCACAGGATCAAGTAACATGGAAATGGAAACACACAGTAATGTGAGACAACATAACAAAGGGCAAGGGGAGACTCAGACAATAAATACACAAGGTAATTAGGCCAGGGGGAAACTGGTGGCAAACACAGCAGCAATAAGTCAGAGATAGTGAGACAAGGTAAGTTAAACTCAATATGAGGCACATGAGACAAGACACCATCAAAATAAAACAGGAAGTAACTAAGTAACTGTTAAACACAGAGAAGGCAGGGATATGCTAAAACGTTTGGAATCAAAACAAACAGTCGTTACAAACCGAAACAAGACAGCAAAGGAAGGCAAAACCAAAGCTTAGAGAACTGGAGAATACAAACATGGCAAAGCTAAACACAATACCCAGAGGGAGACAAACTCAAAATACTATAAACAATAACCCCTTCTCAAAGAAATCATGAACCCACAAAACTCTGGGTCAAGACCTGAGGACCATGATAAAATTAAATAAAAAATGTCTAAAATCCCAACCTCCCTTCAAACTCACTTAAAAAAAAAAATACACCTCTGTATCAGTGAACCGAAAGTAGTGCAACAAAAGCAAGCTGAAACTATCCGCCCTCTTTTATAGAAAAAGAGAGGATTGTGTTTCCCTTGCTCGGTCCAGTCAAAGTGGAGAGAAACCTGCTCTCTTATGACAATGAGCTGAAGATATTTAAATGTTGTCCCAAGAGAGGCAGCCCGTGAGCTGCCTGCACATTTAAAGCAAATGTTCAAACAATTATATGCTTTAAAAAAAAAGATGGTTTTCAGGAAATAGTTCAGGTAGTGCCGAGCTTCCGAGACAAACTAATATTTTCTCTCACTTTGCTAAAAATGGTGCCTGTGTGAGGCCCACAGTATTACTAAGGATCACAGCCATCCAGCACAGCAGCTTTTCTCCTGATACAGGAGCACGGCTGCACAGAGTCCTCAAACGCAACACCTGACGCCCGACTGCTGCTTACAACTGCCACATTTAAAGGGCAATAATGCTGCAATGCCCCACCCCCCGCCCCACCCAATGTACTTGTGTAAATACACAAATGTTTATCTTATTTCTCTCTGCTTTTTACTTCTTATTTTTTAAATTCATATGCACTAGTTTTCATCTTGTGAAATTTTCAGATGCTCAGTGACTTGTTTTGTGTTTTTTTGTTGACCGTATGCTAACTTGCATATGACAAATAAAACTGAACCTGAACTGAAGCGAAAAAGGAAGTGTCAGATTTGCATTTATAGAAAATAACGAAAGACACAAAACTGCAGCATATACTGTGACTTTATTGGATCGTTAAAATACAAAAATGCTTTTTCTTCCTTACCCGGCAACATGGGAAAACACACGGACAACTTCAATTACTTAGTTTCATTAAAAAAATTAATAAAATTCTGAGTAAACATGGCGCAGAGTCATAGAAACAACAACAGTCTGCCTCAAGGTGCCTGTTGCAGAACTGATCATTTGTAGCACACGTCAAAGTCATTTGCCATACAGTTCAATTAGACATCTCATAAGAAATCTGCTTAAAGTCGGTAGAGTGCAGTTAAAGGTTGACATAATAATGAATCAAAGCCTGAAGGAACTGAAGTTGATCATAGTAAACACATTATGCACACTGTACATTTTCAACTACAGTGCTATCATGTCTTAGATGCATAGCAGTGTGTTCTTGTTTTCTCCTCTTGATTCCTATCTGTAGGTGGTGCATACACAGTACACGCTCCAGTAGCGTGTACTGTGCAGAAAAACCTGTTTGACACATGCAAAAACTGCTCTCCACTCACAACCACACTGACACTCACGATACTGCATTTAGCAACAAGTGAAACATTCTAAAAATACTTTTTAATCTCTGCTTCTCTTGTAAAGTTCAGAGCAATAGTTGTCTTGGTCTCTGTATTTTCCATGGTTCTGTTGTTATTATTTAATGACTGGCATACAATCATTAAAAAACAAAAATAAAAACAAACAGTGGATTGAAATCAATCGTATTATCATCAACAACATCAGTTTGATGCAGAACGAGGACTCAAAAATCAAACCTACACTTAAACCAGTGGCTAAACATTTTTTAGCAGTTTAAATACACAGACATGGAATTTCACAATCATCTGTGTGAGTATCTTGTGTTGGTATAATAAGCAACATGAAGCAAAAAATAAACAGAAGGTGAAACTTTGATTTAAAAAAAAAAACTTTTTTCTTGTTCCCAACAGACTGCAGGATATCTAAAAGCAAGCCCCAACTTTATTTAGGTAAGACATCAGTCATGCAGAGTACCTAACCTGAGCACTAGTCTCATACTTGGAGGGACAGGAGCAGCAGAGGAGCCCTCCTCCCAGGAACAGCAGTGCAGCACAGACCCAGCCGATGAAGAGCGAAGAGCCCATCTCTCTCTTCTGAGCTTCATGCATGAAAGGGTTTGTAAAATCATGAGTGATGTTGCTGGCAAACCAGGAGACTGGTATGAGCACCAAGACACCTGCCGTGATGAAGAGAACTCCAGACGTTATAGCCACTTTGCTCTTTTGCTTTTCATCTGGCACAAAGTTGGTGAAGCTGCCCCCGACCACGCCAAGCATGACCCCCAAGCAACCAAAGATGATGGAGATTACGACAAGTGCTCTGCTGATCTGTAGTTCTCGAGGTAACTCCAGCAGAGAATCATAGACTTTGCATTGCATCTGGCTGGTACTCTGGATCACACAGCTCATCCACAAGCCCTCCTGGATGATCTGAGAAGTGATGATATTGCTACCAGTTGAGGCTGAGACTTTCCATGTGGAAAGAGTACAGATGACAATGCTCCCAACAAAGCCAATGACGGCCAAGAACAAACCCAGAACCTGTCTTCCACCAACTGGCATGATGCAGCTCTGTCAATCTTCTCAAAGAGGAGAGATGGAGTGTTCTGGACAGCTGCAATCATTTAGCTGTAACAGCTGGGCAGGAAGTGATTTTTATGTGGGCTTTATACGCACAAGAGAAGTTAATGGTAGCTGACAGATTGCTTACTGGTTCCAAGGATGCAAACAGAGTCACATATAATAAAATAAGATATCTACAATTGAACTCTTATATAGTTGTAATATTTAAAAAATAAATAAATAAATTGAAAAGAGATTGAAAAAGACTTTCAGTATTTGCTTGGATGATACTAATTATGCAAACAGGAACTTACCGATGCTAATCATTGCATTCAGATGTTGTAACACTGGGTTCTGCACAGTTTCCTCAACAACTGGCTCATACTCAGATCGTCCTTTGATCCTGAGACCCTGCTTAATCCATAATTCTGTGAACCCAAATTGCAAAGATTTTGAAAAACTAAAGTACCTAACATTGGTTCATTAATGCGATATGTCTGAACATTCATATACAACATGTGAATACCACTGGCATTTCTCCATTTTTACAGCCATAAGACACAATAACGAGTGTTAAAATATGACTATGTTAGAAAATTAGAAGATGAACCTGGTATGAAAATGTTGGTAAATAAAAATATAGACTTTTCATATTTTCTTTTGTCTTTTTTTGTCTAATCAGCTATCCCATATGATTCTTGAAAGTTTACCCAAAGTGCACTTTTTCTTTTAAGTTTTCTTCAGTGAATTATTAGAAAACAGATGAAACAGTCACAGTACCAGTTATTATTTTATGTTACTCTATGTAGCAGATATTAAACTGGAGTGGTTTCACTGCTGAAACTACATCTATGCTCAAGGTCAGTTGGCCTGGAACTTGGAAAGTATTATTGATATTAATATGCATGAAAAGTTTTTGTTTGGCTTTAGTAAAGACACTGAAATTATGAAGGTGTCTGTTTGAAACTTTGTTTTTTGGTTGATTTTATATGGAATAAACCACAGTTAGCCAGTTAAATTGTAAATAGTAAATGTGCTGCTTTTGTGTAGCACCTTTTTTAAATTTGGGAGCCAGTTGGATTTCAGTGTATTGTCCATGGACTCAGCAGCACATAAAGGGACTGGGGAGCCAACCTAGCAATAAGTGGACAACCCAGTCAAACCAAATCCTGCGAAGCACCAAACCCACATTTTTGGATTTAGTCGGTATTCAGTTCAGTGTGTGGACAGCAAATATTCACTGAACATACAGATGAGAAATACTGTATGTAAGAACAGCAGAGAATTGTAGACTGCACCACATCTGACATGTACACAGTATTACCACACACCCTACTGCCCTACTCTACCTACCCTACCAGCCACCATGATGAAGCACTACTGATCTTTTCAAAAAAGGGGGAAGGTGTGTCCTTGAGGGCTGCACTATCTGTGCGAGACAGCTGAGCAAGAAGTGGTCTTTATATGGGTTTTATACTAGAATACCTTTAGAAGAAGTTGACTGTGGCTTCCTCATTTTCCACCTGCTGGTATTAATGTCCAAGTGCTTTTTCAAAGAGAATTGCTGGATTTCTCTCTATCATACTGTACAGGGCAAAGTGCCCTGAGGTTAGTTCATACACCCATCAGTTTTCTTCTGCTTATCTAATTCAGGTTCTTTGGTGTGGGGACAGTGCAGCCTATCTGAGCCGTCATAGTGCAAAAGGTGGGGATGCCAGTCTGTTACAGGGTTAACGCAGTGAGAAAGACAACCATTCATACCTACAGACAATTCACCATTTATCCTGACGTCAGGATAAATGGTGATTCCACCCACAAAAGATTTCTCACATATTTTGCACGTGGCATTCAGCCTGCTGTCCCAATTTAAGAAATATAGCTCTGAAGCAGTGAAAATGTCTCAATCATCCACTGCAAAAAAAACCAAAAACAAAAAAGAATTGTGACTGTTATTTTTTATAGATGAAAAGAGGAGTGGGGTTCTCTTCTCTCCTTTTAAGTTAAAGTCAAGTCTGTGAAAGCTGCTAAACAAAAGACAGTGAGCTCAACTATGATATTTAAATATAATTTGGAAGGAAGCAGCATCTGAGCTGTTTGTACATATGTACATAAAACATATTAAAAGACCTCTGAGCTACAGAGTCAGTTTTTCAGGCTTTTATACTTATGGAAATGGTTCACACAGCACACTGAGCCTCTGAGAGAGTTTGCAAATGAAAGTTCAATTTGCAGTTAACAATAAATTAAAAAAGCAATAACAATAACAACAAGACGGCAGCATGGCGGTGCAATGGTTAAAACTGCCACCTCAGAGCTAGAAGGTCTGGGTTGCGTGGTGTTTGTGTGTTCTCTGGGTATTCTGGCTTCCTCCTAAAGTGATTCTAAAGTGATTATGCTTGAAAGGTTGTCTGTCTCTCTGTGTTAGCCATGTGACAGGCTGAACCCTGCCTTTCACCCTATGACAGCTGAAATAGGCTCCTGCCCCCCCTGTGACCCTGACCAATAAGTGGAAGAAAATGGATGAATGGACAATAAAACAAAAGGCTGGAGTCATGATCCGAAGTACAAATATAGAGTGAATTTATCAGATTGTTAAGATACAAAAATGTAAAGTTTGTTTTTGTTTAAGTGGCATAACAGGCGCAACAAATGGACAACATGTAGTTAAAAAACAAATAAGATATTAAAAACAAATTCTACTGATGAGTTTAGACATGACTTTTTTCCCACCATGATTCAAATTTTTGATTTAGCTTATTTCTATTTGATAAAATTTCCTTCAAAACAAACACTGAAATTCTCGCAAGTAAAACTCAAAAAATGTTCTTCATACATTTTACAAGAATATTGTATAAGATTAAGATACAACATATCTCAGATTTCTTTTTCCTCACCCGCGCTTAAAACATATAACATTAAAGTAAACACTTAGACATGCAGTTCACTGTATAGTTCAACATGTTAGATGTTTCACAGAGATTTGTTGCAAAACTTGAATACGGTGCAATTAAAGGTTGACATGGCACGCTATTTTCAGCTGCTCCGTTATCACAAGGGGTCACCACAGCAGGTAGCTATGCTACGCATGTTTGATTTGGCAGTTTTTTCATCAAACGCATCCCCAAAGGGGGTTTGGTTCTCCAGCTGGAATCAAACCAGAGACTTTTCACTTTGCAAGCAAATGTGCTAACCACTGCACCGCTGGAGATGGACATAAATGATGAAAATAGAGCTCCAAAGCATGAAACAAGAAGAAGGTCTCTCAGAGTGAGCACATTATTGTGCATCGTCATCTGCAGCATGTACTGGATGGATGGCTTTATGTGCTCCAACACTGCTCTCTCATCTTCTACAGCATCTGTAGGTGAAGCACAAAATCCCTCCTCCAATGACAAGCAGTGCGCCAGACACCCAGCCAATAAATATAGAAGCCCCCAGCTCTCCACTTGTTTCCTGTATGGCCTGAGGATCATAAAAACCTGTGATGATGCTGTAAGCCATCCAGGTGACAGGAATGAGGCACACCAGCCCTGCTATTATAAACATCACACCTCCAGCCACGCCAGCATTGGATTTGGTCACCTGGTCATAATAAAAGAAATTAGTGCAGCGAGCCCCAACCACAGTGAGCCCGATGGCCACCACGCTGGCAGCAATGGAGACACAGATCAGAGCCCTGGAGGCCTGCAGTTGTTGTGACAAAGCCAAAACGGAGTCATAGACTTTGCATTGTAATTGACCCGTACTCTGGAGCACACAGTTCATCCATAAACCTTCCCAAAAGACCTGAGCGGTGACAATGTTTGCCCCAATGAACGCCGACACCTTCCACATGGGCAGCGCGCAGATTAGAATGGTGCCAAGAAAGCCGATGACTGCCAAAGACGCACCAACGATCTGAGTCTTCATGTTGTCAGAAAACAAAGTTTGTATTTAAGTTTTTACAAAAAGCACCAAAATCAGCCTCTGAGTTTACGATAATTTTTACTTCAAGCTTTCAGTCGTCTGTTAAATGCTGCTGGTTGTGTTTTACTTTGGTGTTTTGCTCTGCAGGTATGAGAACAGCAGCAGGGAGGGGACTCACTGTTCTGTGACAGGGTTCCTGTTTGTCCTGATTCCTGATAGACCTGAATAACGAGGAGGGTAAGGCTGCTAGCAAAAGAATGGAACTGCTTTGCAATTTGAAAAAAAAGGCAGAGCACTCATTTAAACCAGCAGGTTAAAGGCTTTGTATAGGAATCAATTTTTAACTACCATTACTCACTACAGGAACACGTGACCTCTCCACCATTTTGTTAGGTGGAAAAACACCCTGGACATGCAGAGCTTAAACACTCGAGGAAAAATATGTACAGTGGTACATGCAGAGAAAGATAAATCAACGCTCACAAGTGTAACTCCACTTAGGATTTGGTTCTTGATTCAATCAAAGCCTGAATTTTACAGTTTTTTTTTTATTCAAAGCTCATTACCATTTGCTGATCTGTGAGAAGAAAAAATACATTTACCATAAATAGTAAATACGTTTTGCTGTACAACAAAATATAGTTCAGAAGTTCACCTAAAGAGATCAGATCAGGATTATCAACACTAAAATCTGTTTGCTCATGAGCTCTCTTTACACAATCAGGAGTTGGGCAACCAAAATTGCCACAGGTACATCTTAGTGATTCTTATCTGTATCAGACATTAAGACATCACCATGTTGCCTAGCAACCCCATACTAATGGGATAAAATGGATCACCCATTACCACCTTTAAGAAAAGCAAAGCATTCAAGTTTAAAGCCACAAAATGCATTACACATGGCCTGTTGCCTAGCAACCACCTATCAGACTAAGAATTGGAATTAAAAATACTAGCTCCATTGAACTTGAGTCAGATCTGTTTTATTGGATTTTTAGCTTTATTTTATCACAGCATGTCTTCCTCTGAATGAGTGCAGTGTAACAGCTGTTGCCTCAGCTTCTGGTGTGACTTGCATTTTAGTTTGAATGCCATATTTGAACGCTGTTCCACCTTAGCTTGCACAACAGCTTGCTTTGTTTACATTACATTTTAAAAAGGTAAAAATGGCAAGACAGTTCACATATTGCTGCAACACCTTTCAAGTTATGAAGTCTAAATAAAAGTTTTATTTGCACTCGAGCGTGTTGAAATATCTGCTTTACTACCACATTTGGTGGCCTCTGTTTTACTGCCAAAGATGGTAGTTTTTAAAAGAGGTTTAGTCACTGGATTTAAAGCACTTTTTAAAAGTGCTGAAACCCTCCACTAGATTAGGCATGTCAACTTTGAAGCAACCCTGCAAGGAGAAAACTAGGTGACATTTTTAGCCATTTAACACTTTAGACCAAATCACTTACCAGGCAGCCACAAACAAGTTAATGATCAAAGTTTGATTTATTTGAGAAATAAAAAAAAAAAGTGTAAAATACTTAGACATCAAGTCCTTTAAAAACAGTTTAGTCCAGTTCTCTAGAGCAGAGTGTTCAGCTTTCACAACCACTTGCAGATATTTTAAACATATGCTCCACTTGCTGCTGTGCGTGGAGCAGAGTATTTGACAGAGTATCCACTATCCTTGTGCTGCTTGCACTGACAGCAAAGGAGTGCCCCTCCAATGATCAGGAGTCCAGCTGAGCCCCACCCAATGAACAGTGATGCTCCAAGCTCCCTCCTCTGTGTGTCACTCAGAATGGGGTTGTAGAAGCTCCTGATTACATCATTAGCAGACCAGGACACAGGGATGAGGCAGAGGATGCCTCCAACAATGAACACCACCCCTGCAGCAATGGCTGTCTTACTCTTGGCAGTCTCATCTTCAATGCAGTTGGTGCACTTTCCTCCTGCGATGGCAAGCAGGAGTCCCATGAAAGCAATCAAGATGGAGATCACAACCAGGGCCCGGGCTGCCTGCAGATCTTGGGGGAGAGCAAGCATGGAGTCGTAGACCTTGCACTGCATCTGCCCAGTGCTCTGCATCACACAGTTCATCCAGAGGCCCTCCCAGAACACCTGTGCTGTCACAATGTTGTTTCCAATGAAAGCAGACACCTTCCACATTGGTAGAGCACAAATAATTATGTCTCCAACAAAGCCAATGGATGCCAGAAAGATGCCCAAGATCTGAAGTCCTGCAGATGCCATCATACAGCAGCTAATGCCACAAAGATCTGTGAGAAGAGTCAGCTAGAGAAGCAATACAACACAAGAAGCCCAGATTTAGCTGCAGCTTTTATAGCCATAGTAAGGTTGTGGTTTGTCCTGATTGGTTATTCAGAATTGTTGAAAATGAAAACACCTGTCATTAGGTTAATACCACATTGCTAACCACATGACCTGTGATGGACTAACCACCTGCCCAGTGACAGCTTACATATACTCCAGTCCACCCTGCATCCCTCACATGAATAAACAGTTAAGAAAAAAGGAAAATGTTTACCTTAAGTTTCTTTATTTTTCATTATTTTTTCAAGTGTATTTTGTTTGAAGTGATGATTTCTTTCTTCTTTTTACTGATTAGGTGCAACGTGTAACAACCACAAACATGAGTTTTATTGATGACTGCCAGTTTAACACCTGATTTCATTTTCTTTTACCAGAGCAGCAATCAAGCTGAGTGAGTCCACCTGTGTTAATTAGCCAGCGAGCCTCAGCTGAGCTGCTGGGTTGGGTTTGCTTGTTTTTGCAAAGAAAAGAAAAAGTATTGAACCAGATGAAGTGCCACATTGTTTCTTAACCTGTGTGGTTTCTTGGCATGTGATAGTATAAGGTTTGTACTGTTTTATTTCTCTGTCTTAGTTATTTTTTTCAGATAATTGATTTTGAAAGTTTTTGTGTTTACTTTATCCCCCTCAAACTTAAATGTAGTATTTTTAACCAAATCAAATCTGCTCATTTTTCATGCTTATGGGATTTCTCTGAATTGTTTCCTCCCCCAGTGGCAATGAAAATGTTTACCCTGGGTGAAAATCACTGCTCAGACCTCTGAATTTGTTTATTAATTCACAATTGTGAGTTTCGGTTTGCAGTGAAGTGTGCGTTTCATTCCACGTATTTAGATGTGTTAAATATTTGACCTCTGGATGCGTTTTGCTGAATCACACTGTTAAAGCTTGTTTTCTTTCTCCGAGCTCTGCCGGGGCACCGGCGGGCCCCTTTATGGGTAAGAAACCTCAAAGGCAGCGTGATTGATGTTTATATCTGAGCAATGGAGCCAGAAACCACCCAGGGGAGGGTTGTATTTGGGGAGAATTTGTAGGTCCTATAAAACTTCTCCACTGAGAGAGAACTTTTATTTGGCAACCCTCTGAAGAACTGAGACACAACTTAAAACGAAAACTGCAATGGCTTCTTTAGGGCTGCAGATTCTGGGTGTAGGACTGGCAGTGCTTGGATGGATTGGAAACATCCTGATCTGCATGCTGCCCTTATGGAAAGTGTCTGCTTTTATTGGAAACAACATTGTGGTGGCTCAAACCATCTGGGAAGGACTCTGGATGAGCTGTGTGGTGCAAAGCACTGGCCAGATGCAATGCAAGGTCTATGATTCTCTGCTGGCCCTGCCTCCGGACCTCCAGGCAGCTCGAGCCATGATTGTCATCGCCATACTCTTTTCTTTGTTTGGCCTGCTGCTCTCTGTGGTTGGAGGTAAATGCACCACATGTGTTGGGGACAAAACGGCAAAAGCCAGCAGTTGCCATCTCTGCAGGCTTTTTCTTCACTCTGAGTGGAGCTCTGTGTCTTATTACTGTATCTCTCCCTGCTAATACCATCATAAAGGACTTCTACAACCCAGTGGTTCCAGATGCTCAGAGGAGAGAGCTGGGTGCATGTTTGTACATGGGCTGGGGAGCAGCAGGATTACTAATGATCGGTGGTGCTCTTCTCTGTTGTCAGTGCCCATCAGCAGACAGTCGCTACAGTGGAGCAAAGTACTCCCCACCCAAGTCAACAACACCCGGGAAGGAATTTGTTTGAGGTGTTGCTTTACATGAGAAGCAGCAGCTGTTGAGCATGGTCTGATTTTTTTACATACAGTAGAAACCTGTTTCTTATCAAGCGGTGATTTGCATGTGTGACTAAAACACTACAGTCTTTTGTCTGTAAAAGATATGAGATGCCAAAGTGTGTGCAATGTTAGATTAATGCAAGATTGATTTCATTTGCTAGTTTAATTTAGATTTTAAGTCCTACATTCCTGATGTTTCTGTGAGCTTTCTTTCCCCCCTCAAAAATTGCAGTTTAAACATTTTTTAACTAATTTAAATAGTTTAAGTTAAATGTAATGTTGTAGTTATTCTGCTTAATTTGGTGATGTTTTTGGATGCTTATTTCTAACAGTTTTTTTTTTTTTCTATCCTGTATTTGACAGATCAGTTGGATTGCTGTCTATTATGACTCTTGCTACAGTAAAGACTTAATTAAAGATTTAAAACACAAAGCCTGTCTTTATCTCCCAGTAATATTAAAATGCAGATACATTCTGCACAAGTATATCTACATTTGAATCTGTAAACACATTATTTTGCTAATGTATCTGTACATGCTCTTGGTAAAAGTATGACTTGTGCTGAACTACTTTTACATTTGACCAGTACTGTTACCCCCCCTGGCCAAAACAATATTTATAAATTACAGTGCTTTTCTTTTTGTTTCAACTGAAAATCGTAAGACAAAAAGAAAACCATTAACAAGGTTTACGATATATTGTCCTGAATAGACTTGGCAGAGATCCTCTTACTGGGCAAAGAATGAATATCCATTCTTTAGTGACATTAAACTGCCCCCTAGCAACATGAATCCAAACACACTGTCCATTTTACTGAAGACAGAAACTGTAAATTCCTTCTTTGAATGAGGGCAGTACATTACAGCACAGCAAACATCTTAGCCAACATGAGGAACTTCCCTAGGAGTCTACTCCCCTGAATTCTTGAATGCTTTATCATTTGAGCTTAGTGAGAAGTAGTTTCAGTTTGAATTCCAGAAAGGGAGGAGAAAGCTGCAGCATGAACAAAGCTTTATTTTTGACATTTTAAAGACAATCGAAAGTCTAGCAGTGACATACAGAGAATGGCAAAAATAAGTGCAGTATCCAGGATTAAAGAGGCCTTTAAAAAAAAAAAGTCTGCATCCATCATTTATTACTGTTTGTCTGGGCAGCAACTTACGCAAGTTACAGGAAGATATGACAAACTTGTTGGTATTCATGTCACGCCACTGAAAATGAAATGGCATATGGGTTCACAGAAGGGAGATATTTATTTGTGAAAGGCACATATTTCATCTAAAAAATAGTTTATATCTATAAAATCTTTTACAGGCATTCAGTGCCCTAAAATAGTCTAAAAAATAATATAAGAAACTAAGAGGAGAAACTGTTCCTAATCTACCAAAAACAGTAAAGTGAAAAAAAAATTGTCTCCAGCTTTTAAAAATTTTGAGCACTCCAGTGTGTGTTTTTATTAGCAATACAGCTGAGACACTCACACATAGTCAATATTTGAATACACGCTTCTTGCAGGGGTAAACTTGGCAGGTACTGTAGGGTCTGCCGCCGTCCCTTGGGGGGCAGTTGCTGCAGAGAAGACCACCTCCCAGCACCAGCAGGAGATGAAAGCAGAGGACCAGCCCAGGTAAAGTGAAGGTCCAAATTCCCTTTTTTGAGCGTCAATTAGCAGGGGGTTATAAAAGTCCCTGATGACCACATGAGCTGACCACGATACGGGAATCAAGACCAGGCAGAGGCGGCTATAATGAATATCACTCCAGACACAATGCAGACTTTGGCTTTGGCCACGTCATCCTCCATGCAGTTGGTGCATTTTCCTCCAGCCACAGCCATGAGGATGCCGCACACCCCGATAGCCACAGAGATGAGCCACCATGGCCCTGGCAGCCTGCAAGTCCTCAGGTAGACCCAGCATGTTGTCGTACACTTTACACTGCACTTGCCCCGTGCTCTGGACCACACAGTTCATCCACAAGCCTTCCATGATCACCAGGGCAGTGACAATATTTCCCCCCACAAAAGCGGTGACTCTCCACATGGGCAAAGCACAGGTGAAGATGGTGCCCAGCCAACCAGTCAAGGCCAGTAAAACACCCAAGACCTGGAGGCCCTGAGAAGCCATGAAATTGCCACTGCAGCAGACTTCTGCACGAGAAATTAGAAAACAGAAAAATACGTCACAGAAAAGTTCAGGTCTCGAGAATTTTTAAATTTTGAATATATAAACACACTCCAGGCTTGTATGTGCTGCAATCACACCTGCTTGAGGATGGATTTGCTGTGTTGTTCTTAGACCTAACTGTGAGAAGATAACTGCCTGCTGCTCTGTATCAGGGTGGAGTTTGTCTCCTCAAACAAAGGGGAAAGCTGAGACCTGATATCTGCAACCCTTATTTCGTCTCTCCCCTTCATCGTTCCCACACAAACAAGCTTTATTAATTCACACAAGACTTCCGAGAGTGGGAACAACAATGCTATCGGATCACAGGTGTTCTCACACACACACATACGTGCGCACACACAGTGGTCAGGTCAATCCTTGAGCAACCAACTCTACACCTTTCCAGCATTTTCAGTTAAAAAGAGATCAGAAATGAAGGAAAAGTTAGCAAATTTCAAACAACAGAGAATGCCCAACTTTTAGATCTAATAAACCCAGCTATTATTTTAGGGAAATACACCCCCCACCCCACCCCCCAAGAAAGAAAAAAAAAACACGATGGATTATTTTAGACTCTTGGATTATAGGAATCAGATGCTTTTATTGCCATCAAACACAAGTGCTTGATGAAATTGTAAATTGAGATTAGACTCTAGATTTGCTTTTTACAAGACTTGTTTCCTGGCTTTTAAACATTTGCTCCCTTGACAAATAAGAACTGGTGCTGTGAGTGCATGCAAAGTCCAAACACCTTTGCCTGAAGGCCTGAAGTTGGAACAGACAGGTTCCTTTTTCCTGGCACACCTAAACCTGATCAACAAGAAAGTCAGACAATACATGCTTTTCAAATGCTGTAACAGTTTTTTTGTTTGTTTGTTTTTTAAAGCTTCCTTGTTTTGATCATGAAGTAGTATTAAATGAACGCTTGTGTACTATTAATGGGTGAAAAGCAGAATTAATAAATGCAGTATATCTATGGTAAATATGGCAAAGATTAATGTAAGAATTTCCAATAAATTATCTCATATCTTTTAAGACCATTAAATGAATCGTGGTGAGCACAGCCATTGAGTGGGGGGAAAAATGACAAGTGACCTCAGAGTTGTAAACAGCAAAAGTATTTATTTACAGCACAAGCAGTTTATAATGAGTCTCATACAAATGGTTCTGAAAAACAAACACAGGAGGTGAAGTGAACATTTTAAAAACAAACATCAGGGTATAGAATACACACTAGACTTGTTAGCAACTGTTTTTATGTTCATTAGCCACACATATCTAAGTTAGTCACATACACAGAGTTTCTCTTTGGGTGTGGTCCTTAACTTGCTCTCAAACACTCCCAGAAGGAGTCACATTTCATCAAGTGACCTGAAAAATCAACACACACAACCCACAAATTCCAGTGTATCTGTCCCAGTAAAAATTCCCCATTTCAGACATAGCCTTTCCCAGATGTTGGTCCTGATCGGTCAGACACGGGAGCTTTGTACTTTGCATTGTAGTTTTTTTCTTCCTTGGGGCAGTTGGCACAAAGCATCCCCCCTCCGATTATCATCACAGCAGCGGCACCCCATCCGATGTACAGCGAAGCACCCAGCTCTCTCTTCTGGGCGGAGGTCAACAAAGGGTTGTAGAAGTCTTGGATGATGGTGGAGGCTGTCCAGCAGACAGGGATGAGGCAGAGGACTCCAGCTATGAGGTACATGACCCCAGCTGTGATTCCCACTTTCCTTTTTGACTCTTCATCCTCCACACAGTTGGTGCATTTCCCTCCAGCCACAGAAAGCAGAATAGCCAAGATTCCCACAACAATGGATATGATAATCAGGGCTCGGGCAGCTTGGAGGTCAGAGCTGAGGGCGAGCATGGAGTCATACACTTTACATTGCATCTGGCCTGTGCTTTGGACCACACAGCTCATCCAGATACCTTCCCAGATGATCTGTGAGGTGACAATATTGCTGCCAATAAAAGCAGTGACCTTCCACATGGGAAGGGCACACACGATGATCGCTCCAATCCAGCCAAAGATCCCTAGGGCTGAACCCAGCATTTGGAACCCAGCAGACACCATTGTGGTCAGAGTTTTTCTTCAAGTTGCTTCAAATTCAAGTCCTTTCTTTTTCAAAAGTCGATGAAAAACTCTCTCTGGTTGTTGTAATTCCTCCTGTGGAATAGTGCAGGCTGTTGATTATTTGTGTCCTTCCTTTGATGGAGGCAAGTTCTCTGCTAGTCAGACGAGTTCGCTGAGTGGCTGAGGATTCAGAGCAGAGCAGGTGCACCTGCCATATGTATATGGCTGATGGAGGAGGGGCCAGGAGAAATGCAGCAAACCGTCATCAGTACCTGCTCTGCAGGTTCACCTCTTAAATCCACAACCTGTTTACTCTCCCCAAGCCACGCTGCCTTTCAAGTTTAACAAAGAAAATAAGTGAACTTCCTTTTTATGTCACATCGTATGCACAATATAAGCAAAAACTCCAACCTCATTTCAAAGATGTAAAAAAAAAAAAAAATGAAGAGGACATTTTACTTCCATCTTTTTTCCAAAGTTTCACCTGAAACTGCTGGTGGGTGGAGTGATGTACTGAATGTCAGGTGAGTCAGTCAGACATGACAGCACCTCTAACAAAAACTTCCGTCTAACCAAATATGGTCATGTGCTCAGCGATTTTGTTGCATTACAACTTCACAAACTATAGATGACATCATCACTGAGTCCTCTCTCAGGTGGACTTACCTAATTAGCCTTGCTAAAGATTTTCTAGAGGAAATGTAACTTTAATTTTACAGCATGTCAGGAGTTTGATTCGGATGGACACAGCTCAGGACTCAGGGGAAGATGGTCCACTTTTACTGATTTTAGCACTTAAAATGAAGTTGTTAAGAGTTAAGTTGTTAAGTTATTTGCTTAAATAAGCTTTGAATCTACACATATAAATAATAATTATTTTCAGTTGACATGATCATTAATATTAATTAGATCATTATATCCAGTGTAAAATACAAAAGTTCAGGCTTAAGTAACTAAAGAATACTAAAGTAATTCAATCATAAATTGAAAGCATAAGTACACAAGTGAAACTATTTTATTATTTTTTTTTAAATTTCTATGTAATACATTGCTTAGGGTTTACATAAAGTATTTCTGTATGAATTAGGAGTAAACAGTGGTAGAAAAAACATGTAAGTGAAGTAGCATAAATGTTAAAGTACTATTTGTTCACCATATTGAGTGAATTAATGTTTAACTTTGAATTCTAAACCTATTAAAGCCCTCAGTTAAACAAAACAAAAAAACCTTGCACACAGTGCGTCACTTATTTACTGTCAGCATGAAGAAAAACAGGAGATGAACCAGCTCCGGATTTACAAATTGTGCAGATCATTACCTCACCTGGTATCTCAGTACTACTGTATGGAAGTTTGTTTCAGCCACAAAAAATAAATAAATAAATCGCCATCCATAACTTGAAATTTTGAGTTTGGTATCTCAAAATTTTGTGTTAATAGCACAAATTTTTGGAATTTTGCCATAACATTCATCTAAGCACACTATGCTTCAACAAACCTTTAATGAGGTGCAAGTGTTAGCCTGTCACTGCCCTCTTGAACAATTCCTGGAAAAAGGAAGAAAAGTATACAAACCCATATCAAAAAATGTTGGGATGCTGTTTAAAGCTTAAATAGAAACAGCATGCAATGATTTGGAAATCTCATAAACTCATATTTAATTCACAATAGAAAATTTTAAAACATTGCTTTTAAAGAAATCTCTGCAGGAAAATCTTGCAACTATTGAAGTTAACTGGCAGCAGTCAGTAACACAATTGGGTATAAAAAGAGCATCTTAGAAATGCAGAGTTTTGAGCTACGAATTGTGGAACAATTTCAGAATAATGTTCCTCACTGTAAAATTATGAGACTTTGAATATCTCATCATCTACAATACAAACAATTCTGAGAATCTGGAGAAATCTCTGTGGGAAAGGAATGAGGATGAATCTTCAGGCCCTCAGACAGCACTGCATCTAAAACAGGCATGAGTGTGTCGTAGAAATCACTGCACAGGCTCAAGAAATCCCTGTCTGTGAACACAGTTCACCGCCTCATCCACACAAGCAGGTTAAAGCTCGATCACACAAGGAAGAAGTCATTCGTGAACACGGTCATCTCTGGGCCAAAGCTCATTTAAGATGGGCAGACAAACTATAATTTGAAATTCTTTTTGCAAAACATGGATCCCACATCCTCTGGACTAATGAGGAGAGGGACCATCCACCTTATTATAAGCACTTCAAAAGTATGCATCTCTGATGGTGTGGGGGTGTGCTGGAGCCTATGGAATTATCAGCTTGCACATCTGGAAAGGCACAATCAGTGCTGAAAGGTATATATTCTAGAGCATTGTATGCTCCCATCCATATGATGTCTATTTCAGCAACACAGGGCTAAACTATTACAACAGCATTGCTTCATAGGAGAAGAGTCCTGGTGTTGAACTGGCCTCTGGCTGTAGTCCAGACCTTTGACCAGTTAAAAACATCTGGAACATCATGAAACAAAAAATATGACACATAAGACCCAGGACTACTGAGCAGCTAGACTCTGATATTAGAATAAAATGGGACAACATTCATCTCCCAAAAGTCCAGCAGCTGGTCCCAGACATTTTTGGACTGCTGTAAACAGAAGAGGGGATGTCGTAGATGATAGCTGTAAACATGGGTTTTTTGAGGCATGTTGCAACAATCAAATTAAAAATGAGCTAATGTTTTCCTAAAATGGTACATTTTCTCAGCTTAAACATTTCATATGTTTTTATGTTCTATTGTGAATAAAATATGGACTTATGTGATTTGCAAATCCTTGCATTCTCTTTTTATTTATACAAGCAAACTCCCCGTACTAGTTGTGGGAGATAGGAAACATACAAACATACACTACGATCATTATAGTATGATATTACACAGTGACCCAACTTTAAGTAATTAAAGACACACTTTCTATTAAATAAAAACAAATTCATGTGGAGATGCTTGGTGTCTGAGATGGACTCATGCTCTGTTAGTAAGGAGATCAAATTTAGAAACACCAGTGTGTGTTTCAAAATAATATGCATACATTAATGTGCACATGTGCATTTTGACACATTAAAACATGAATAAGATATCTTTCCAATAAGTATATGATTTATTGGGGAGCTAAATATCAAGTGAGAAAAACTGAAGAAGGCATGTGAAGTGAAGGCCAAGTTTGGAGGTGAGAGGAGCTCTGTGTGTGGTTTCTGTGGCTCAGACAGAAGGTGGATTGTAAGTGTGAACATACAGGAGCTTTTTGTTCGCAGAAGGTTACAAGAAAAGAGCTTGTAGTGTATATGAAACTGGTATGGGGAGAGTGGGGAAAGGCATCAAAGAGTTGTCAGTGAGATGATCGACAACATGTTTGACACATCTGGATTTTCCACTGAGATCAAAGGAGAATGTTGACCTCTGACCTTTAGCTCCTTTGTCTGTTATTGCCCACTGTGCCCAAAGGGAGGCAGCAGTGGTGTGTGTGTGTGTGTGTGTGTGTGTGTGTGTGTGTGTGTGTGTGTGTGTGTGTGTGTGTGTGTGTCTTTTGTCCTACATAACCTGAATCTGAGGAGAGTCACGTGGAGGTCTGACTCACAGGCACCGGAAGCAGCCTAACAGAAACCAGACCAGAAATGCATTTTAAACTTTATATGTAAAGAAAATGTCAGTTGGGTTTCATGCAGTTTGGTTTGAACATTTTTTTAATCAGGACATGATGCAGTACTGGTGCCCAGAGAGAAAGGAGTGTCTGGAAGACTGTGGAAGTTTGCTATCAGCTACAGCTTTTAACTGTATAAATGAATATCTTCCATAAATCTCCACATACCCATTAAATCCAAGGCTCTTCCCCTCCCTTAATGCACTTATGGCTTAGTGACCGGCACTCTGCTCATACAGTACTCGTATCACAGAACAGACAACAAAGGTTGCCTGTGCATATCCACTGTGAACTGGATAGCTTACTGGAAACTTGAAAAATCAATATTTCTGAAAAATAAACGTGTTAAATCTTCCTCAATATGAAGCTTTTTTTTAATGCTGTTTGCTTTATGTAAACACAGATTATAAAACGTTTATGACATTCAGTCAGGACAACAGTTTCTATTACATTTTACTGCCACAACCTCATCTTTATGGGCAGACACGTTTACATCAGCAGAGAAGGTGTTTCAGTTTCTGTTATGTTAGCAAAAGTATCATGCTTGCCAATGTCGACCTGACTGTATTCTGTTCTAGTCTGTTCTATTCTAGTTACGTAGTTTTTCTCTAGTTTTAAAGATTTCAAATGTATGTAATTTTTTTTACCTTACAATATAAAGCACCTTGAGGCAACTGTTGTTGTGATTTGGTGCTATATAAATAAAACTAAAAATTGAGTCAGGGTGGGCAGGCAGGTGAGTTTCAGGTAAGTAAAAATATAATTCTTCTTTCAGCAGGAACAAACAAACTCATGATTGCAGGTGAGTATTTTTTTTATTTTTTTTCCTGGGAGAAAGCTTCCGCCAGTTTTCGCTAGAGATTGAAACAAGCATTGGAGAGCCTTAAATACAGGGAGGTCATAAACTTGGCTGAAGGGCAGGAAACCAACAGGCTCCACCAGCAGGTGGAGTCCAAAGCAGGACTGGCACAAACTCCACCCAAGAGCAAAGGAAAGGGGTGAGGCCGGAGAGGGAGAGAAAGAGGAAGAAAACAAACAACCAGCCCTGGATCATGACATTATTATATTACTGTGTCTTGAGTCACCTCTCAGTTCTTTGTAATTTGCTAGGAAAATGGGAAATAGGTGCAGTGATTTACTGAAACATGCAAACCTCCACAGAAAGTATATAAGGCAAAAACAAGCTTGAAAGTCAATATTTGATATGAACACCTTTATTCTTCAGCACAGCCTGAACTTTTTTCCTGCAATTTCTTTAAGTAGTCTTCAGGAATAGTTCTCCAGTCTTCTTGAAGGACATTCAAAGCTATTCTTTGGATGTTGGCTGCCTTTTGTTCTGCTCTCTGTCAAGATGACTTAACTCTGCTTCAATAAAGTTGAGATTCTGGGGATGTTGATCCATGACTATGACTGATGATGTTCCATTGTGTGTTTGGGATCATTGTCATGCTGAAAAATGAAGCTGTTACCAATCAGATGCAAGTTTGATCAAAATCTGACTGTACTTTTCTGCCGTCATAATAATTACAGGCATTAAGGTAGTTTGATAGGCCTGCTACTTCTTTTGTCCTCCACTTGTCTAATTTCCAGTTTTCTGTGGACACACTGCACACCATACTGAGACAGGTTTTCTGCTAGTGGCTCTTTGGAAAATGCTTTGTTGATGCAACAATAATCTGTGTTATGCTTGGCATTTTTCATAGTTTCAACAAAAGAAATGTTGTGTTTTTGACAGGCTGTTAGTAGCAAAGTGCTGAAAGATATAAATAAAGATAAAGGTGGAAACTTGGCTCAGTTGTGTGTTATGTGTAGACAAAATGCTGGTTCATCCCTTGTGCCTTTTTTATCCTTGAATGATTCATCGGTCAGTGTGAAGTGGCCTTAAAAACAACAAAAACATCCCTCTGATTCCGGTCAGGTGCTGGACTGAACATGAGTGAAAAAGCAGCCAATGTCCAAAGAGAAACTTTGAGCGAGCTTCAGAGCCTGGAGAACTGTTGCTCAAGACCGTTTTTAAAAAAAGAGTCTGGCTGCTTGGAAGCAAAACATAAAGAAATTAGATTTTTGCACAGTGCTGTATTTCAGTTGGTCATATTAAGGAAAAAAGTATTTTAATGTTGTTTATGAAATAGAGCTGCAGACAGTTCAATCTGGAATTTGGAAACAGATAAATATTCAATTAAATGTCATGAAATAAAAAGTATAATTTTTCTCATTAAATGTGGTGAAGGAGACATAAAGATACAAAAAATTTAAAAGCACAAATATCTTTAAAACTGCATGTAGCACTGTATGTAGTTACTTTACACCCCTGATCAGGTCTCTATATGGGGTAACTTTTTATGTTATATATAAAGTTCTTATTATATAAAAAATGACCGACATTTCAAGAGTTACTATTGGTGAGACTATTGGGAGACTATAATCCCTATGCTGGCAGCAGTTCCGCACACAATCAGATAAACTATCTGGATTTCCTTTGGCAGTTAACCAAATGGATAAGGTTGCTGTTTATACACAATGCAATCCCTTTTCACCCGCCCTTTTAGGTATGATGATAGATTATTTGTGTGTGTTTTCTCCACAGCTGAATAAGAAGAGGAGCTGACACTCTCACAAACTCACTGATGCACAGGAGTGAACTGTAGAGAAATGGATAATCCTGCAAACTCAAACTAATTCATCAACTATTTTAGGAGACAAAGTGATCCAGTGAAACTGCTCGCACAGAACAAATCAGCTTCAGTAAAAAAATATATTTAAAAATATCAGTATTAATGATCAGAGTCCTGTTTCACAACGATATTAAACTTATTGTCCAGCAGGTAATCCTAGCTCTGAGTTAATTTTATGGCAAATCAAGATGTAAAGTGTTATTTCCAGGAGTCATGTTCCTTGGTTAATGATTCTTCATGGGTAACTGTAACCTCCAGTAACTGGGTTGCATGACCAGCGACGCATGACACCTGAGTCAGCACTTGATTCCATTTTACACCTCGGGTCCTGTTGAATGCTTTGCACATGAAGTTGCAGCGTACTGAGTTTAATTAGTAATAGAAAGCCTGCACCACACTTCATATGAGCTCTCTATCTCCCAGAAGCACATAAGCAGGGGTATTACTTTTATTAACATGTTGTTTAACAAAAGTTACCAGTGTTACCAGCAAATGATGTAAAAAAAAAAAAAAAAAAAATTAATGTCACACCACAATTATAGTAAGTTAATTAGTCAGCTGTTTACCCCTGGAGGGGAATGGGATATTGTTTTTGCTATGTTTGTTTGTTAAAAATATTGCAGCAAAACTACTGGCCCAATTCATACCCAATTTGCATATCCAGTGATCCTCAGTTTGCCTGATTAAATTTTGCCATAATTAGGTCAAGGTAAATAGAAAAATTCAGCAGAAAAAAACACCTATCTTTGGTCCTCTGCTGCGGCAGCACTGCCCCATTTTCAAGTAAAGGTAAGATAATACATGGTTTTTTATTTATTTAAAAAGAGAGATCCCCCCCCATCCAAAAAAAATAGTTTGACCTTACATTAAATATTTTGTTTTTCTTGCCATCATTGTTGAACAGTATGGAGTTGATTAAAGCATAATTAATCATTAGCATAATTAAAATTGAAATATAAGCTTCTATTTTGGGTTCATATATGTGAACATCCGACTCTAGACGAGTCAGTGCCTCACCCGACATACCCTTTCCTATTGGTGGGAAAATTCACTGCATCGACCAAAACAGTCAAAAAATTATATGGAAATGTGTGGCATGTGTGGTTGCTGAGTAACAGGTGAAAATTGTGGGCGTGGTGGGGGGGCGAAAGCAGAGACAGAGATATTAATAGCGAGTTTTGGCATTTGAGAGATTTTATCATGTTTGGAGTGTGTAGTTAGTGTGTAGTGTGGTTGGTGTGTTGTCTAGACATGGAAAAGGCAGATGCTAGCCAAAAAGCCACCAAAGGCAGACTCTAGTGTAAATGTTGTCTAAAGGTGTAGAACAGAAGCAGTGACCCACCTGGAAGTGTCAGGCCTGTGATGAGCCCCTCTGTCTACACTGTAAAACCTAACAGTATATCTTAACAAAAGAAGTAGGTTCATTTATTTTAATCTGCTGAAAAAGTTGGAGCCACTCATTCCCATAAATTAAATAGAATTAAAAATGAATTGTTGAAGTTCTAACTCAGCTGTTTTGAGTACAATAAAAATTGTTGAGTATTTTAAGTTGTGGTAATATATTTCCAGTTAGCTCCACTGACTCATTTTCTTGGAGTTTACCTTATATCATTACAAAAAATGTAAACACCACTTCATCTTTCATCTTTCAGTTGCTGTTTCTATTTCAGTTTTTAAATAATCGCCTGTCAAATATGAATGCAGATAATTGTTAACAATACCCCAAAGTTATGTTATGTTTCCTTTTAATCAAATCAGAACATTTTTGGCTTTATTCATCTATCCATTCATCATTTTTTGGAGTGGCAAAAATAATTTGTGTGGCATCTTACTGTGACATGTGATTGTTTCCTGCATTTTAATGTAAATAGTTGTACATAACTTTGTTGTTTGCTATATTTGTACATAATTTTTTGAAAATTGCAACTTATATTTGTATTTTAAGTTTATGAAAATAATTCATGAAACATGTTTGCAGTTTTCACAGTAAAAGAAAAAACTTTTCTCTATTGGGATCTTAGGGTTTTTGTGTGATTTTAGGTCCAGTGCATTAATACAGTTTGTCAAAATAAAAAACTTTTTTTTTTAATTTAAAATCATGTCTCACCTCAAAATTGGATTCATCTGATATTCAGTACACAGCTGTGAAGGGCCAAGAACTACAGCCAAACTGAGCATCATCTGGATCTGATCCAGATTCTGGATTTGCAGGCTACTTCAGTTTAACATGGGAAACTCCATTTAACAGATTACACAGTATCCTCATTTGTTGCAGTAAGAAGCATATAAATGAATAAGAATTAATGAAGCTAAATGTCTGAGAAAAATATTTCATTTTCACAAATACAGGATCAATAATAAGTCTGAATTGGCAGACACCCTATATTAACATGATGAAATAGCACCATAGCTCGATAGAGATTTCCTGTGTCAAAGATTGCTTGAGAGTTAGATGTGCAAGGAAAAAATTTGTACTATCTGACTGCTTTGCAAGTAGTTCACGGTGGTTGCTGGCTGTTCCTAAAGAGAAAGCAGTTGCAAAGAGAGTGCTGCACCAAAAACCTCCTTGTGATTGCTTTGGTCACTGCCAGATAGCTTCAGTTGCCTCTCTACGTGTAAGATTTTTAATTGTCTGGAAAAACTCACTAACTACCAGCTCAGTCGTTGTAAAACTTAAAAATGTTTTACTACAGAAAATGTTCATCTAAAAAATAGAAGCACTGCACCAACATGTTTCAAAAAGCACAACTTTTACTTTGAAGGCAAACAGTCTCTGTTTCCAGTTTGTCCAGCACGTCTGACAGTTCCACTGCCGCTCAGAGACTACCTGGCAAGTGTTTGCAGACAGCTCGGCATCTTCCATGCAACTACAGGCAACCGTGGCAATTTGCTAGTCCAAAGGAGGTTTTTGCAAACTGGTCAGTGAATACAAATTTTTCCCTCTTGGCAAGGCGTTTCTGAGGTATACTAACTTGACACTGACATAAGGTACTGTCATGACAGCTGGTGGAGTAATTCTGCCATCCTGCCAAGTAACACATCTTTTGTGATCAATCAAGGTTAGCTAGTTAGCAATAACACTGGCCGATGAAGCAGTTAATTATGGCAAAGCCACCAGATCATCCCCAGAATTTTGGATCAGTCAGCCCACAGTGTTTTGTTCAGTTTGTTAGCGAACAAGCTGTTCATGTTAGTGGGCAAGCTAAAAAAAAAAAGCTTACAGTTCAGGGTCAGATTTGATACCCAAAGCCAAACAAAGGTCTCACTATAAATCAAATGCCCTGCTGATATTGATCCTATGATCAATAATTGGTGTTTTTCTGTCAAACATTTGTCTATTTGGACAATGGTCCAGTGTTCCTAATCTTTTGTCGCTTCACTGTTGATGGTTAAAGTGTATTTTGCAGGTTTCATTTCTGAAGGCTAAAACATTACTCACAGTGGCCCATGTAATGATGCTAAGGATAATAATGTATATTTTTGGAATATATTTGTTTCTCTCTAATGCTACAGCTGGGATTTACTACTTTATTTACTGCTAAGAAGCTTGTAAATTTCCTCCATGGGGATCATTAAAGCCTAATCTTATCGGAAATCTATAATAATGACCCAACATATTATTAGTCTGAATAAAGTTGTCAAACTGAGTAAAGTTGTCAAAGAAACATGTTGTTAACATCCCATATCTGCCTTATTTCCACACAGCAAGTGAAAGTGATGGAAACTGTAGTGGAAGCTACACCGGGCTTTCTGTCTGGCCATGGACATATTTTTGGTTATGATGTTCTCACTGTAAAAGCATCATATGCAAGTAAGTCGCATTCATCAATCCCTTCATAAATAATTTGATTTTAAAGGCAGCTGTGATCTGAGAGTTCATTGGAACCACCTGACATTGCACTGGTGGTTTAGCTAATTATTTTAGTTTGACTTGTGTCTGACTTGTGTGGCCGGTCTGACTGCTATTGCGAGCTGTTAGCAGCTACAATAAGTGGTTTGGTGTACACAGAGGATCAATTGTTAGAAAAGGCAAAGAAAGAAAGCAAGCTAGAACAACAGCTGGACTATCAGATATTTCTTATTTAAACATGTAAATAAAGAAATACTATTGACAATCAGATTTGAATTGTCTGATTGTATTGTTTCCTTCCTAAATAAAACACTTACAACAATAAGTGCCTTTTATTAGGCTTTATCTTATCATGGTTTCTGGGTAACTTTTTTCTGAGCAGGTGTGTTTGACAAATCTTACAGTGTGATAAAGTGTACACGTACACAAGACAAAGTGTGCCAGATTGCTGTAGTGGCTATAGGCCTTGCGGTGATCAGGCAGACAAAAGTACCTGTGTTGAAATACAAACTCGATGACTCACACTAAGAGTTCAGTAGGTCTGGAGTATGGTAGTCTAAAGGACTCTTCTTTATCATTATGCAGTTTTTTGGGTCACTGAAGATAAAAGAAGTTCCTATTTCATGTTTTGCATATTCGTCACACTTAAATGTTTCAGATCTTTAATTTTAATATAATAGTCAAAGGTAACACGAGTAAATGGAAACATGGAGTTTTTAAACAATTATTTGGGTTTTTGTTGTTTTTCACTTTGTAAGAGGAAAAGGCTACCCAAACCTACCTGACCTTATGTGAATAAGTAATTGTTCCCTAAACCTATTAACTGGTTGTGCCACCCTTGGCAGCAAGAACTGCAATCAGTGTGATAACTAACAATGAGTCTTTCACATCACCGGGGACTGCATGACCTCACTGCTGCTGGTTTTATGTCTGACGTTACTGTGGAAACTCGTTAAAGGCAACATACTAAGACAAGAATTTCCCAAGTGATTTGGTGATTATCTCCGCACCCACATCCTGGCGTAAGTTGTTTTTCTGTGCCACAGACCTACAATATTGTCCAAAAACCAATAAAAAGGCATCAGTGTCCTGCACCATTATATAGAGTTTCTTGAAAACAGTGAACAATGGCACTGAGGCTTGTGCTGTTTTTACTAGGACACTAAACATATTTTAATCAGCTGAAAAGATATGTATTCTTTTTACTGCAGCTCAAGTAATCTAAAGTCTACAGTGTCCATCTGCTTTAATAAATCAGCTGTATCTGAAGCCCAATGAGCAGGAGCAAGAGGCCCTGAAACAATGACATATTGTTGGCTTTGTTCTTTTTTTTAATTTAGTTCATCTTTATTGTATTTATCACACTATTGCTGCCTAACAATTCACAACTACTTTAGCTGTAGTTCTAAATAATCCCAAACAGTTTTCCATGCCGGAAACTGAAACAGGCAAAGGTGGTTCACAGAAGTCACAGTAGCACGTCTATGAAATGTATTCCTGGCCTTTCTAGTTTGACATTAACTCAGACTTTATTGTGTGGATTTGTGACCCTGTGGGTGACTGGTACGTGTTTCTCCTATATAAACTGGAACACTATGGTTCAGTTGAGGCTATAAAAATGTAACTGCAAAACTTGAAACGGGCAAAAAATATATACTGCAACAAACTAATAAAGTCTGATATCATTTGAGCAGATTTTATTTTTCTTTTGACTTCCTCTGTCTCGCAAACACACTCCCACTCTGTGCAAACACATAATGAACAGACACTTATACTTACACACACACACACATCTCTTAAAAAACATGTTTGCATATTTTACAGTCCCATGTGGTCAACTACATAACAAGAAGTGTCCTGGCCACTCATTACCTACTGACAAGCAATAAAGCAGACACACCTAGAGCTACCACGGGCAAAAGGTTAAACCATGAAAACAGTCTTCATTTGAAAAAGCACACAAGTGCACGCCCACACACCCAGGTGGTAAAAGAGGCTAATGTACAGGAATCACCTGATTGGTCTGGCAAGTGATGTCATGTCCTAGGTGGGGTCCAACCACTTTATAATTAAAAAAGTACACAGATAGGGGTCATTGACTGCTTGAGAACGTGCACGCAAACGGTGCAGAAAATCTCTCGAGGAAGTACACTAACTGGATTCAGCTGCAGCTACAGTAGCTACAGCTTCAGAAGAGGGTTTACCTTTTGGAGAGAAGGGCAGAAAACGGGCCTAAAGGACAGAATAACGAAGGCTTGAGACAGTCGGTGAAAGAAGCACAACAAAAAGAAATCTAAGAAAATAGGAAGGAATGCAAACTTCATCTTGACTTGAACCAAGAGGAGATAAAAGACAGAGAAAAAGACTGTGTGGTTGCACCATGGCATCTTTTGGACTTGAGCTGACTGGCATCACCCTGGCAGTGCTGGGCTGGGCTCTGAGCGTGACCAGCTGTGCCCTTCCAATGTGGAGGGTCTCGGCTTTCATAGGTGCCAACATTGTCACTGCTCAGGTGTACTGGGAGGGTCTGTGGATGAGCTGTGTGTTCCAGAGCACGGGGCAGATGCAGTGTAAGGTCTACGATTCCATGCTGGCTTTACCTCAGGACCTCCAGGCTGCCAGGGCACTCACCGTGATCGCCATCATCGTGGGCGTGGTGGCTCTCCTCATTGCCATGGTGGGAGCGAAGTGCACCAACTGCATCGAGGAGGACGGGGTTAAAGCCAAGGTGATGATCGCCTCTGGAGTGGCATTCATCACGGCAGCTCTGGCCCAACTAGTGCCTGTTTCCTGGTCAGCAAACACCATCATAGTTGAGTTCTACAGTCCACTCGTCCTCTCTGGACAGAAGATGGAGATTGGGGCATCACTGTATATTGGATGGGCTGCCTCAGCCCTGCTGCTGGCTGGAGGAGCCATCCTCTGCTGCAGTTGCCCTCCAAAGGAAGACAAACCACTGAAGTATAACATACGCCCCCAGAGTCGCGCAGCATACTCAGCCGCTCCAATGTCAGCAGCTCAGAGCTCCTATACAAGAAAGGACTATGTGTGAGAGAATGAGGACAGGAACAAGGAAGGATTACAATTGTTATTGTAGGGTCTTTACCTTACAAAAGAATGAGCCTTGAGCACCACTGTTGTGGTGATTTTGCGCTATATAAATAAAATTGAATTGAATTGAATTGAATCGAGTTGGGGGTTTGTGACCTCTTTTCATTATTTTCACATGTATCCTACTTTTTTATGTTTTCATGGGAGTTTGTATAAAAATTTAGCTAAACTCAGACTAACCATGTCATGAGTTATGGGCTTTTATTGAGTCACAGATGTGAAAGAGCTAAACAAAGCAGAGCTCACACTGGGTTTCAAAGGAAGGTCAAAATGGTGCCGTGGACATGAAAAAAAAAGAGGGAAGTGTGTAAAAGTCAGTGATTAATTAGTGATACATGATTTTTTTTGTTGTTGTTTTATCTGTCACTTTTTAAGATTTTTAATTTCTGTATTTAGGCAGTTTTATGTATTGTACTTTGCTGCAATGTTCTTTATTTCTATGTATGTACTTTGTGTGTTTGACAAAAATTCCATATATTTTTTTATTGTTAATACAATTTTTATGAGGCACTTGACTCCATATATACAAATGTTTTGCTTTTAGATCTGACATGATTAAAATACCTTAGAGTAATAACGTATTAAAAATATCTACTGGTTTGAAATGAGAAGTGTGTAAACAGGTTTCTGTATTCTGTATAAAGAAGAAGTGAACTGAAAGTAACCCGATATAATGTTGGAAATTAATATTTTTGCATTGATTAAAAGCATAAATGGTGAGATGAATAAATTTATAGAGCACCAGAGCTCCTTCTGAAATACATTAAATGATTTCATGGAGGAAAATGTTTCTTCTGTTTGCTGTCTGACTCAGTGCCTAAACCACAGATACCAACTCTTTCCTAGTTTGAATAGTCAAATTATTCCTGTGAGCAGCCGGTCTGTGCTGCACCATTACAGCATATGGGTGACTGCCCATCTACTTTCAACTTTCAACGTGGAGGTTGTTCATTTAAACTACTGAAACACCTTTGTGACTCCACATATATATGTGCAAAAGCTCAGTGTAGTAATGCTTAAAAGTTTTTTATTCCAATTAAAAAAGTATTAAATACAATTTTAAAAGTATTAAATACAATACCAACATATTTAAAATGAAATAAACTTAAAGTAAAAGCATACATTATTCAACGGCCTGTATATTAATTACTAAAAAATATGGATAATGTGTGTTATATATATATATATATATATTCTCAATAATAATATTAATCTGCAAAGTTGTGAGTAAAGTAAATGGGGTACAATTAAGTGTAATGCAGTTCCTGCATGTACCAGTAAAATCCCCACCAGCATGTATTCTTCCACTCGTTTCATGGAGATGAACATAACTTGTGTATCTTAAACTAATTGATCTTAAAAGAGTAGCTGCATTTCTACTAATGCCTCTGCACTTGATTCAGTAACAGGTTTTTGCTGTTGTGTCAGTACACATTCATGAATTGATGTTGTTACACCAAACATCTGATACCAGTGTTGAAACTACAAATAGGCTCCCTTATGTCTGACAGTGCTGTTTTATATCTCTGTGAGCCTGTTTTGGTAGGTGAGGGCATTCCCCTGGAAATGTGGTTGTGTGTATAACAGACACATTAAGTGAGCTTGTTTTCTAATACTTCATAACAAGACGTCACTTCCCAATTTGAATTATTTCGGGCGCAGCCGTTGCAGGCCCGAGAATAACCTCTGCCCTCTCATTCCAGAATAACATTCAGAAATCAGCATTTAGCTCAAGATTGGTTGGTTAGTTAATGATAAGAAATGTATGATTTGACAAGTTTAATTCATTCTGTTTGATTGAACTGCATGCTTACCCTTGCTAAATTGCCATCCTATTTGCATTTAAAGTCTCAATTGGCTTTTGCCAAATGCACCAGATCATTGGAGGAGGGCTGCCATTAACAGATGTGACTGTTGATTGCACTTAACTATTGAGATTGCAGTAGAGGGTAGTAGGGTCTGGAATTAGTTGGCAGTAGAGCTGGGCTCCTCAAACCAGCTTAAATAGGTTCTGTATATTTCTAATAGGGTAATGTGGATGGGTTCGGAAACTCAGACACGTTGGATGAGGAGCAGGTTCCAGATGTCCTGTACAGGGGAATAACTGGGATCTGACACTATACATTTATTGGAAAAAAAAAAAATTTTTGTCTTTAAGAAATCTTTAAGAAATACTAAGCAGGATAACGTTTCCAACAATCACGATAAATTAATATGTAAATTGTGTTTTTACATACGTAATTACATTGCTTGTTTTACAGTTTATGACAAATACATTACCAAAAATTTAAATTTCTTAAGAAAGTTAAAGAGCCTACTTTCTTAACCTAAATCAAACCCATGTCTAGGGTCAGCTAGAAAAGTTCAGATTTTTTTGCACTTTTACTCATCAAATGTGCATTAACATGAATGGGACACATAGTTAAAGCATTTGCAACTTAAAAACAATATTTTTTAATCGAAAAAAGGGTTAGTCCTTCAAAGTTTATATTTCTCTATTGTCTATTTACAGCATAACAGTCTTGCAGACCTTTGGGAGCCTATCCCAACATGTCATAGGGCAAGAAGCAGAGTACACCCTGGACAGGTCACCAGTGTTTTGCAAGGCTAACGCAATGTTCTTTTCATTAAAAGCAAAAGTACTTTTATTTCAAAAACAAGGACATTTCTAAGTGATTCCAAACTGTATGATTAAAACCCAGCCCATGAGTTATGGTGTAATTTCCTAGCATTTGCTGGTTATGAGTGTGTGTGTGTATATATATATATATATATATATATATATATATATATATATATATATATATATATATATATATATATATATATATATATATATATATATATATATATATATATATATATATATATATATATATATATATGTATATATAAATATGTACTGAACACTACACCCTTATAGAAATTATTCTATGAGCTGACTTATAAAGTAGTACTCAGGAATGTAGTGTTTTTGAGACTCGGTTGCGTGGCTCTTTTTTCTTCAGTGGACACGTGTGTTTCAGGGAAATGTTTGGTCATAGTTTAACCGATACTGAGAAGGTCATGCTCTCTGTATGCTAAAGGTGTCGGACAACTGGATTGTTATGTTTTGTCTCTGCGCATATTCCGGTTCCAAGAACAGATCTGGGATTGGTTTCCAGACACTGAATCCTGACTGTCTTTAAAAGACTAAATTAACTGAACTAGGGAATCACAAAACAAGTACAACCAGCGTACTTGACAGTTATTTTTCACCATGGTTAAGTTTCTATGCCTACTCACAACAAAGCTTGTGAAGTAGCCAGAGGCAAAAGGAAATTGTTTGTTCCTTAACGTTAACCACTGAATGCAAGGTAGCCTTTCTGGTTAACAAATAACTTTTTTATGTCGTCTTTTCATTCATTCATACACAGTATAACTTGCACTTCCCTCTCTACTAAGTAAGTTGATGGCCTGATTTTGCAGTCTTCTTCACTTTCACTCTATATCCTCACAGTTTAATCACCCACATGACGGTGAACTCAGTTCCTGGGAGAAAACAGGTAAAACAGGTGAAATGCTCTGCTGAAGTGCTGATTTTACTTGGAAGTTAAGAGAGAGTGTTTCTAACTGTGCCCAACCCCCATTAACTACAGACACACCTTTCCTCCATCACATCACTGCTGTCCTGCCCTGCCTCTAGCTCCCCTCCTCCACTGTATGTTCACAGGTGTGTATTTGTTCTGTTTATATGTGAAGACAGCCTCCTGCTGACATCAACACCAGGGGACTCCTCCTTGCTCCCCTGAGGTATAAAGGTATCTTGTTTCTGTGGTAGTATCCTATAGATACATCACACCCTCATAACACCTGACAGCAAAGCAGCAGCCTTTTCACCAGAGGACTCAGCTGAAGGACTTAGTTTGTTGGACACTCTGTGGACTCGCTGTTTAAATTTTGTTAGGTCACCACACAAAGAAGCAACATGTCGATGGGTATGGAGATCGTGGGCATCGCCCTTGGAGTCATTGGATTTCTTATTGCAATAATAGCCTGTGCCCTACCAATGTGGAGGGTCACTGCATTCATTGGAGCCAACATTGTCACTGCTCAAATCATCCAAGAGGGTTTGTGGATGGACTGTGTCTACCAGAGCACAGGCCAGATGCAGTGCAAGGTCTACGACTCAATGCTGGCCTTGCCTCAGGAACTGCAGGCCTCAAGAGCAATGATGATTATTGCCATTTTACTCGGGGTGCTGGGCATTATGATCTCCATAGTCGGTGCCAAGTGTACCAACTGCATTGAAGACGAGGCAAGCAAAGCCAAAGTGATGATCATTGCCGGAATCTTCTTCATCCTCGGTGGCATTTTGGTCCTCATCCCTGTTTCCTGGACTGCAAGTGTCATCATCAGAGATTTCTACAACCCTGTTCTGATCAGTGCTCAGAGGAGGGAGATTGGAGCATCGCTATACATAGGCTGGGCGGCAGCTGCACTGTTCCTGATCGGAGGGGCGATGTTGTGCAGTAGCTGCCCACCAAAAGAGAAGAAATACCTGCCGCCCCGGATGGGGTACACCGCCCCACGCAGCGTCGGTGCAGGTACAGCATACGACAAGAAGGACTATGTTTGAATGATGCTGACGGATGAAATGAAAAAGCTTTTTTGTGTGTGAGTTTTTGTGTGCATGTGTGTTATTTGTTACTGTCGCAGGATGAACCTGACTGAAAGACTCCGAGATGAAGATGCGTGCACAAATACTGATCTTTTGCTTTGCTTTTGGCTGTTGTGTAACTTCACAGACTTTTGTCTTGTAAAAAAAAAAAAAATTCAGAAGGTGAATATGAGTTTAGTAAATATAATTATTAGAAAAACAAAACTTTGTTCTTTTAAAATGTTAAACTTCATGCTGCTGAGAATATTTGTACTAAGCACATCTTTAATATCGCTTCTTTGGCATTGCATGACTTTGGAAACCCCCCGTGTGTCGCTCGGTTATTAGCTGTTGGCTGGCTCCGTGGTGTCGTGTTTCACTAAAACTTGCTGTTAAAATTCCATGTGTCATTTCCCTGAGAATGACCAGGAGGAGTCAGCTCTCATTTTACATGGATGTGGTTGTATGATTGTTCAGTGTGTGTGTGCACGAGCGTGTGTGTGTGTGTGTGGGTGTGTGTGTTTTGCATGTAATATTTGCTTATGTGAGTTTCTGTTGAGACTGAAACTAAAGATGGATCTGTAATATTGCCCCAGGAAAATCTTTGTCTTCCTCCTCACAAATTTTTGTAAATTAATGTGTTTAAATGTATCTTATCAAATATTCAAATATATAGAAAAATATTATGTGTTTTTCTTTTTTTCTGAAGTTAATGTTATGTTTTTAGTTTTCTGAATCTTATTTTTTACATTTTTTTCAAATAGATTTGAAGTCATATTTGGTCCCCTGATTATCACAGTCAGAGGTGAAGGACCTCTTTAGTGTGTATGTGTGTGTTTGTGTGTCTGTGACACCCCAGTGGTGCACAACCACAGATATTGTTTTTTGTCCACAGATATTTTGTTTTGTCCTTTTTTATCTATCTACATCTTTTAAAAATAACTTTAACATTTCTAAAGTAAAACACTGTTCAAATCTGTGTATGTGCTTCATTTGCTGTTTATAATGGTCTTGGAAATTCAGATGTGTTGAAAATGTGAATAAAAATCTTCTTTGCTAAAGAAAAAAAAAACTTGGCTCCTTTATTTTAGAGCACAAAAACTGCAGGAGATGCATCACAAAGCACCCCACCACCACCACCACCACCACCAAAGCAAACAATGGCCACTCCAAATCAAACAGTGTAAAAAGCTGAAAGTCAGGTTGGGCTTTGGCTGGGTTTCTTTGTTTAGCCAGCAGCTGAGCTGGATCTCGTTTTCAGTTTATCCAGAGACCTCTCTAACATTTGAGTCTGGCAGGTTTCTTAGGCTTCCACATACATTTAGGAGAGCAACAGAAAGAGAAAATAAATCAGAGCTGTGACATTTCCACGACAAAATAACACTGAACGGCAGAGACTGTTCACATGATGTAACTTCAAAGAATTTAAACACAGAAGCAGAGGTGTTAAGTAATGAAGTACAAATGCTTTTTTGCTGTACTTAAGTAGAATTTTCAGGCCTGTACTTTTAATTTTACCCCATCATTTTTACACAAATATCTGTACTTTCTACTCCTTACATTTAAAAAAAGAAAAGAAAGACTCGTTACTTTAGGTTTAACACATCTGAGGGGAGTAAGTATTTCACATCACTGCACCGTCCAGTACAAAACCGATTTGGACCTAAATGGGGGGAACAATCACACAGAAAAGCCAATCTCATTGGCGTAGCCATCGTGTGCAAAGAGATGAAAGAGGCAAAAACAAATAGTTTAGGTATCATTTACAGCTTATAGTCAGCGGCTTAAGTGACCCGGACCGAGTGCGGATGTCAGAAAGCCGTGGTTGCGGTACTTTAGCATCTAGCTAGCGCTACTGAAGAGGAGCGAGCGTAAATCGAGCAACATGTTGGTAAGGCTGGCCCGCCTAATAATCCTTGTTAGTTCAGAGTCAGTGAACGCTGGACGGTCATATGAGCATCTTGAACAACCAAATCACATTTTATAACCTTATCTGTAGAAAATGGAGCCAAAGGTACTTTATCAGTGAGCAACTCACTAGGTTTGATCCACAAGCCACACACTTGCATACTTCATGCTTGGCTGGCAGCCTTAAAGGACTGTATTAAGGGTGGGGCAATGAGTGGAATTTGACCAATCCAAGAGAAAAATATCTGCAATAAATATGCCAATAAGTGATAATAATTATTTTTGTGATAACACAAGACAATAAATCCATCTTTATTACAGTCTCAAAGTCCGGGCTGAAAAGAGAACATATAGAGTACACTATCTGAACATGATTAAAAGCATGTCAGCTGCTGAATTATTTTTTCCAGCTCAGCAGTGTCATTGACTGCATGACAGAAGACAACGCTTTGTTTCAGCAACGTCAGCAACCGTCATTTTTTTCTAAGCAGAAATGAAGCATGAAAATGGATCCGCTTTCCAAACACTTTTCAGTAATTGTCTGACAACAAGTGTTGTAAGTGTTCTGCTACTTGTGTCATTTATTAGGCAAGCAATGAAGTCAGAGAAAATGATAAAACAAGAGAATTTTTAAAATACCCGCACCAAGAGCAGAAATAAACATGTCTCCTTAGTGACCAATTTTATTTGTATGTTAACTAGCACAAACTAGCAGGTGTTAATGTCTGGAATGTCATGGACTGTACAACCATACAGTCCCTGACTGCACTGTCTCACTTACAGTAGCTGGCCTGTGTTTACTCAGAGACATTAGGGCTTTGTGCTAGCTGATAACTTGCAAGTATCATCACTTCAGGCTCCAAAACAATCTCAAATGGCCCAGATAGAAATTCAAGGCTTCAAAATGTTTTACAAATGTAGAAATTGGTCTACACTTAGGTAAACAATTTCAGTGAAGTTTCATGGGAATGTTTCACTGCAGCATTTCGAAATTTTTCCTTCAAATAAGTAACAAGTCATCTTTACTGTAACGTTATCTAAAAATTACACTCACTAAATGCAGAACGGGTTATTTTCCAATATTATCGCAGCATCTGCGTGTTACATTCATCAGCATGCAGCTGGTGTTTGTTACATATGATGTGAAGTAAGAAATACAGAAGCATGACAGGTCAAAAAGAGAGGAAAGGCTCAGTCAGAGAGGAATACCCATTGTTCTTTTAAAGTCGGCTAATATCACCATTTGCGTATTTGAATGCCAGCTTCTCTTTCCAGTGAAATTGAAAGGTAATTGATTTCTCGCAAACGAGATAATAATCATAAACCAAAGTTCAGCTGGTATCTGAAAGAAACTCTAGGAAGTACTGGCTCAGGTTATCACCAATTGTTTTTAACCTCATTGATAGAAGGACTGTAAAGTTGGGGTAAAGCAGATAAACTAAAACCTGCAAATATAAATATGTCCCAGAGCTGAAGGCAAAATGATGACCCCAAGTCACCACCCTCATCAGATGTTCTACTTAGTAAAGAGCTTTGGCTGTCTCTTGACTGCTTTGCTAGTGGTTGGCATAAAGGAGGTTTCAAGCTTGGATGTTGACAGAAATGAGTGTTTTCCCGGATGTTATATATTAATACTCCTTTCCTCTCCAAAGCTATCCTGATAATTCTGTTATCTGGACGTTAACATTTATGACCTTATTACTTAATAAAGTTTTTTACATTCAGAGATTTTATTATTTTGGTCCTCTTCTTCCAGCTCCTCTCTTAAGGAGTCATCACAGTGGATCATCTGCCTCCATCTCACCCTATCCCAGCATCCTCCTCTGTCACACCAACCCTCTGCATGTCCTCTATCACTAAATCCACTGTGTATCCACGCTCCCTCCTCTGCACATGGCCAAACCATCTCAGCCTCACCTCTCTAACTTTGTCTCCAAACAGCTCGACCTGAGCTGTCCCTCTGATGCACTCATTTCTAATCTTGTCCATCCCGGTCACTCCCAACAAAGATCTAAACATCTTTAACTCTGCCACCTGTCTTTTTTGTCAGTGCCACCATCTCATAACCATACATGATAGCATGTCTCACTAACATCTTGTGAAACTTCCCTTTCACTCTTGCGGCTCTGACTGTGTCTTAAATTCATGAATGGAAAACCGATTCTGTCGGAGAAAGAGCTTTTAGCAGATTCACTTTCCATTTACCCATCTTTTCGTTCGTCTTTCAGGAGGATTACATTAAAACTACCACGACAAATATCGTAGACCTTCACTTTTTTAAAATTTGCTAAATAGAGCATTAAATATGGAGAGTGTGACCACATCAGCGCTTCATATGCATATACTTCATATGTAAGTAAGAGAGTCCAGCTTTCATTAAAACATTCATTAGCATTTGTCCACAGAAATGCCCTTTTACAGCTGCTTGAATGCTTATCAATCAACACTAAAATGGAAAACAAAAAACATGTAAGCTGAGAAAAGAATCATAAAGGAGACACAGACAGGGAACTGTATTTTTCCACTAGTGAACGAAGAAGTGCCCGTGAAGCAGAAATACGATTCATGTAAATTGTGTTGTGAGCAACAATTTAACTGCTCGCACCAGCTGCTTTCAGCATCTCTGTTTAGCATTATGTTCCCTAAAAATGCACCTACTGTTGAAACAGTGAAACAGTGTAGTTTTGGAGACAGGGACAGGAATCGACCCTCAATGTTGAGTTTTCTGGGACCTTGAATTCTTGCTCATTATTATTGTTGACATTAGTATTTTTGCTTAGAGTTGATTTTATATAATCTCTTGTGTTGTGTTTATGGCCTCCCCTCTTGTATCCTTCTGCGTCAAGTTTAAGTCTAGTAGAGTTGTGTCTCTGTGTGCAGTCGGTGATGTCGTGTTTTATTTTTGTAGTTTATCTGTCTCATTATTCTTGATTAGTTTCACCGGTTTCTCGTTACTCACCTGTTCCCTATTCCCCCGATCAGCTCTTAGTGCGTCAGCTTGTATAAACTGTGCTGTCTTCCCCTCAGTCTTTACGCTGGAGTCAGTTTGCTTTTTGCTTTGTGTTTTTTGAACAACCTTATTAAAAGTGTATTTTGAATTATCTCTCGCCTGTTTCGGCATCTTGAATTTGGGTCCAAATTTTGTAAATCATGACGGATGGATACCACTGCCATTTGGTATTAAATGCAAAAGAAAGCTGTGACGTAGCACAACGTCTGTGTTTCTAAAGAAGACATTATAGGTTGCATACTGGTGAAGGTGATGGAACAAAGTAGACATGAAGTTGAGCACGGAGCAGACAGTCCTGTCATATAAATCAAATACCTTTTTTCATGACTGGCACCAGTTATTTATAGGCATTACACAAGTACTCAGTATTGACTTATACATAACAGAAGGCTGTTTTACTCTGTGTTCCTGGTGGCGTTTAAACACCAGGGAGAACAGATGAAAAGCCTTCCAGCAGCTAAATGTTTTTGCTGTTATCAGTGAGCACATAAAACACATGCTGAATGTAACGGGACAATTTAAGTAAGAGGATCATTGCTAATTGTGATGGTTTTCTGCTTTGAGGTCTGAAAATAGAAGACACAGCATTCCATGCAGGAAGAAAAGCGATGTGTTTTTGTTCATTTTTAGTTACCAAAAATTAAAATCCATCACTTTGTTGTCAAAGTAAGCAAGAGCTCTCCTGTTTACCTCCATCAGTGGTCTGAATGTTTTCACTTCAGTGTGACAAAGTGGGACAAAGAAGCATCACTAGATATAAAAGTATAATGTGTTCATGAGCAGGAAATATGAAAAAACAAGATGAGAATAAAGGAAAATGATTTGTATTTTAAATTATTTATACATATCACTTCTAATAAAGCTGGTGACTTTTGCATATTGATCAGTTAGCATGACTTGGTTGTTTTGTTTTTTGGTTTTTTCCACTTATCTAGGCGAGACCACGATGTCATGACAGTGGTCAAAAGAATTTAAAAAAAGAAGTGCATGTCTGCCACTTCGCTTTTCGTCTCTGCCTGAGGCGTGTGTTCACCCGGGGCCTCGCTCTCACACCATCACTACGGCAACAGCAGGCAGCATGCTTTGTCCCAGAGGACACCGCTCCCATAGCAATGACAGCCAGGACCAGGCTCTCTACGCTCTCATGGTGTGTTTTTGTGTTTCTGATTATGATGCAAAAAGATAAGATCAGAAATTTCAACTTCACTGATGACAAATCAAGCCACATTTAGCTAATCCCTTACGAAAATTCGCTATGGTTTTTATGCAGTAACCATGGTTTTTAATGCAGTAACCATGGTTACTGCATAAAAACCATGGGAAACCAGAGTGAATTTTCGTAAGGGATCGACTGACACAATAAAAAAAAATCAGACGTGGTGTTGGAGCAGCCGGGTGAGAGAGACAGTCTCTATAGACTTGCTTGTTTTCTGCAAATGTTCCTCGAAAAACAGTGAATGACTTGTTCAGTAACTAAAGGATTTGCACTCAAAGACTGGAGCTACTCCAGTTCCGCAACGAGGTCATTATCTCGGTGATAAGCCACTCTAGGTGGATTCTGGCGTCACCTAGTGGCTAAACAACGCAGTGATGCTAAACGTCGATTATTACGTTAGACTTCCGATTTTCTGTAATTATGTGTTTTTCATTTTTATTTCCGTCAGTAAATGGTTTTCCACCACGAAGGTTACTTGTAGATAATTATTTACTGATCAGAAGTGCTTTTGATATGTTACAATCCGTGTTTTAGAATAGATTATTGTCATTATACAGAATGTACAATGAGATTGTACACTTTGAATTAAGTAATTAATTATTTAATTAATTAGTCATAATGTGGCCGGTGAGTTATATCGTTTTACTCCCGGTACTTTGGTTATTTTTTTCCTTCTGTATTTGTCAGATACAATTTGCATACACTATAATGACGTTGAAAATTTTAGTGCACATATGAAATTCAAATGTCTGCAGTCGTTGGCGACCTTTAGTCTTTTAAGCTTCAGCATGCAAAGAGTTTAGTATTAATATCTGTACAGACAGATTCAGGCATTTTATATTAATTCAGTGGTTTTATTTTTATTTAATTTTGAATTTTTATTCTCAAGTTTTCAATTTCAGTTACTTTCCGGTGTTTCTTTTTCATTTCAGTTTAGTTTTTATGATTGAAAAATGTTCAATTTTATCATTATTATTATTATTATTATTATTATTATTATTATTATTATTATTATTATTATTATTATTATTATTATTATTACTATTACTGCATGCGGGCGGTATTTGTCCAAGAGTTAAGATGTTAACAATACCTACACCGTATTGTTTCAGCTAAGTTTTATCTTTTTTCACAAGTTTATTTTTATTCCCTTAGATAGATAGATAGATAGATAGATAGATAGATAGATAGATAGATAGATAGATAGATAGATAGATTATTGATGTGTTCTCGTATCTTGAGTAAAACTGCATGATATCATTAATTAAAGATTATTGTTCCATTTATTAATGGCTGTTTATACATTCTAAATTGATCAGCAGTTCGAAATTTGCTGGAAACACTTGTTATGAGAGAAGTCAAGATTCACGAGCCTTTATTTACCATGTGTACTCTCGCTCAAGGCCCGTACTGAGCCTGACAGTCCACTTTCAGGGAATCACACCCCGCGCCCTACGTCATAACGCAGCGCACAGACGGGCCCTCGACTGTAGCGTAGTGCCACCCTCCGGCTTCTCTCTGCGTGCTCGCTCACAGGCAGCTGTCACTGTGGCTGTTTGTCGACCGCCTGGTAACGGAGCGTATGCTGCCATGAGTGCTTTGTGTCGCCTGGTTCAGAAAGGAGTGCTGAGTGGCCGGCCGCTGTGTCGTTTATTACCCGGACATCAGGATGTGTGCGGGGTGGCTCCCGCGGTCCGGTCATCCAGCTCAACCAGGTATCCGTGCTAGCTCCCTCGGCTAACAGATGCCCTCTGCCTGTCACAGCTCTGACGTGGTCCTGGTTAGATTTGACAGCCCGGTGTTTCTGCTGTAAAATTATAGAAAATAGTCATTTAAAGGCAGGAGTCTCTCACCGTGTCATGTCGTTTTGTCTTTACGCGTTATTATTGCAGTTTTACGTAAATGACATTCAGATGTTAGCAACATGGATAACCTGCAGCTGAGCTGTCTTCATCATCACAGCTGCAAAGAGGATTTTAGTGCTGAGCTATTGTTTGATATTATTTTATCATCGGGATAAATAAACCCACCAGTGCTGCTATGTATTTGGTTGATTATATGCTTCATGGTCGCTGAGTTACCATCAGTTTCACAGGTATGCTAAGCTTGACTAAAATAAATGCTGTAATAAACCTTTAATATGACTGTCTTGATACTTGCCTACATATAATTTTACCTTAAGTTCTTTATTATTACGTGGATATTGAGAGGCTCTGAAAAATTTAATCTAATTTTAGCAAGGTGTGCCCTGTAAACTGGCAGCTGCATGTATAGATGGTAAATTAACATTTCAGTTACATTTTTTGAGAAATAGAAAGCACACTATAAACTATAGCACCCTTAAGTTGTATGTGTGGTGTTTTTCACGCAAACATGACAAATATTTGCTGTTTCCAGCTCCTCAAATGTAAATGTTTAGTATTTTTCTTTGATTTGTACCGTTGTAAATAAATTATGTGTGGATAGTAGCTTCCTGTTAAAGAAAGTAAGTGTATTGAAGGTGCCTTCCGCCACTCAGAGGCTTTGAGGTGTGCAGTTTTCATGTTTTATAGACTGAGGAAATGAATTAATGAATAATCAAGCAAGCAATCAAAAGTCTCTGGAGCTTGAAAAAGGCGACTGGACTTCTTTTTGTTTCTTGAAGACATTTCACCTCTCATCCGAAAGGCTTCTTCAGTTCTCAAACCAAACCTTTCGGATGAGAGGTGAAACGTCTAGTCCCCTTTTTTCAAGCTCCAGTGATTACTATGACCGGGATGACAGAGAACCTACACAGACAAGCAGTCCAAAGATGAATTAATGATGGAATAGCCCACAGCCACATTGTCTTAGTGTCCTGTTAAAACTAGAATGCATTGTCTTGTCGATGATTTCTATCAGTTGTTGTACTGTATTGATTTTTTTTTGTGCAGGGAGTCATGTAATTAGCCTTCTTCCTTTATTAACATTTTAATGCCACCAATTTAAAGTCTCCTGTGTTTGCACATTAAAAAAAGCCAAAATTAACGTGTCTGTGGCTGTGTATGCTTGCCTGTGCTGTACCTGTAGGTGACAGGGAACGTGTTCCCATCAAGTAAATTATTAAACGATGATGTTTGAGTGGGATTCAATATTAGAAAAGAACAATGCCCTGGAAATATTTTTTCATTTTTCAATGTGACTTGAATTACTTCTACTCCCTACATTTTTAATCAGTTTGAGTTTTATTACTTGGATTTATTGCAGGTCCTGTCTAAGTAGTAACATAATTCTTAGCACAGATGGAAGCGCGGGGGTTCTTTCTAATAAACATGGATGGGGTTTTTTTGTTGTTGTTTTTTCCCCCTCAGCCCTGTCAACTTGACCTACGACGTCTTCGACGGGAAGGGAGAGAGCACTCCCCTGGTGTTTCTGCACGGCCTTTTTGGCAGTAAATCTAACTTCCACTCAATAGCGAAGTCCTTGGTGCAGCGCACAGGCAGAAAGGTAATGCAGTGATGAAGACAACACACCTGTCAGCTTTTACATCAAAAACAATTCTTCTTGTGTGTTCGTTCTCAGCACCCTGATGATAGACCTCATACAAAAGCCGGTTAGGGAATGAATAGTCGGCAGGGTGTTGCATGTAATTTGATAGAGCCACTCAGCAGTCTGTGCTGTTGTGAGATTACACTGCTCATCTCTCTTGGGTTTCCTCGATGAAACTCGTGCACAACACGTCCTTTGTTCGTGCTGGGGACACAGCTAACAGCTAACGTGAAAGTTTATTTCGTGTGTCCGCTCGTTCGCCTACTCTTCTCCACTCCAAGTGTCCTAACTGTCCTTTGTCCAGTTAGGTGCTGACAGTAGATGCCCGTAACCATGGCAACAGCCCTCACAACCCCGTGCTGACCTACGAGGCGATGGCGAACGATTTGAAACACCTCCTCGCCCAGCTGCGCATCGACAGGTGCATCCTGATCGGCCACAGCATGGGTGGGAAAACGGCCATGACGACTGCTCTGACACAGGTCGGCGCTCACAAAATGTCACCATGAATTTATCACGATGGTGCAATTCCCTCGCTGGATGCCACCTGACCTTTTTCACTGTGCATTCCTGTCTGCTCCGAACCTAAAAACCCCTCTCCTGTCCTAGCTATTTCCATTTTCTTACTGATTTTACCACAGCGGCATCTTTTGGCTTCCCTTTTCCTGCTTGTTTACCTCAGTCTGTCTGTCTCTGTAGCCTGGTTTAGTGGAGAGGTTGGTGGTTGTGGACATCAGTCCTGCTCAGAGCACCACACGGACCAATTTCCGCTATTACATCCAAGCGATGCAGGAGATGAAGATCTCCACAGACATCCCTCGATCCACCGCCAGGCGGATGGCTGAGGATCAGCTGCGCAGTTTAGTCAAGGTCTGGATCGGAGCCGTTGCATTTTTATATTTTAATTGCTTTTATGTGCATTTATTGTGCAATTTTTATTTTTATTTTTAATGCAGTTTAGCTTCAGGAAGCTTTCAGAGTGGTTAAACTTTTATTAGTTATTATTATTGTTAAATGGTATGACTTGTGTTTATTATTATTATCGGTGATTAGAGTTTTTTTTTTGTAATTTTATTTTTATTTCTGTTGTCAAATGTTTTGTTTGTTTTTCCCCACCTAACCTAGTTGTAGGTAACTGTCTTAGTCATGAGTGCTTTTGTGATATTATTCAGTATTTTACATAAATTAATTAATTCAACCTTTTTCCACAAAATGATTGTTAGTTTGTCACAGGTGTCTTTTTTGTATGTTTCCTTTATGTGAATTAAATTTGTAGTACATGATCTTTTGGGCCACTTGAGGTCAGCATTATTCATTAAAAAACCAGTTACCATTTTGCAGTCTTGGAGAGACAGAACAATAATGCCATTCACTCGGGTTTGTGGCCATCTGTCAGTGATGATGTAAGACCAGTACAGACCTTTTAGCTCAGCTTTGGTCTGCCTCTGTGTTTTAGTCATACAGGCCGGCTCAGTTTTTTGTTTGTGTGAATGTTGGGCAAGAAGGCTACAGTTTTAAAGCTCCCAGCCACGTCTGAAAAGGGTCCTACTGAGGCATGTGAGGAAAATAGGAAAGTGGTGTTCCACAAAACTAAAATGATCATTTACAAGCTGTAAAATGTTAATACAGGGCGATAAATCTGTTTAAGTCCACAACAGGCGAGCGCCTTCACAAACAGGTAGTCATACAATCAGCAGTTATGCTTGTTACTAAATAGACTGTCCTTCCTTTCTTCAGGAGCACTCAGTGCGTCAGTTCCTCCTTACTAACCTGGTGGAGCAGAACGGACACTACGCCTGGAGGGTCAATTTGGAGGCCATCTCAGCGCACCTTGATGATATCATTAGTTTCCCCAGCTTCGACACTGTCTATGAAGGCCCTACTCTGTTTTTGGGTGGAGCCAGCTCTGCTTATATCAGGTATAAAATACAACACAAACAGACTGTGTCCTTTTTGGGACGGGCAAAATATTATAGAATTTATAGCTTTGGTACACGTTTAACTTTATCCTCACAAATGATGAAATATTCTGGCAGTCACGCTTTTTAAATCATGCAATAGTGTTAAAAATCTAACGTTCTGCTCTTTCTATGGATATACAGTACCAGTCAAAAGTTTGGACATGTGTGTGTCCAAACTTTTGACTCGTATTATTCAAACTCTGTAGTTGCTTTTATCAGATTTAAATTCTAATTCGGTAATGCAGTTTTGATGCCCTGGGACCATTACAATTAAAATTAAGTCAGATATTTCTTCAAAATAACTGCCACAATAAGTAGACTGAGGCATTTCAAGGTGACTGCCAGGTTGTGAGACTTGATATTAAAAGGACTTTATCAGTACCAGCAAACATCTTGTGCATGCATGATTTTTAACACGTGATTCGAAAGCCCCTGGCTATGAGCATATGTGTGTCTCCAGAAAACAGTATCGAACTCGGGTGTCAACAACAGGAATGCAAAACGTTATCATACATTTTTAGACAGAAGAAGATACAGAAATGTGTATTAGACAAATGAAATACTACAGTGTAAGTGTAAGCACATCATAATCCCTGAGAGGGTTTGCTTCAGGAAGGCGTTAAAAAAAATCTGCCACATCAAATGTGTGGATCTGTCTGCTGTGATAACCCCTCGTGAATAAGGGAGCAGCAGAAAGCAGCACAGCTTAGAAGTAAACACGTCATACCAAAAAATATTAAGATTGTGTTTTCGTATAAACCCACTGGCCACTTCATTAGGTACATCTGTTCAGCTGCTCATTAGCACAAATATCTAATTAGCCATGGAAGCAAGTCATTGCGTTTAGGCCTGCAGACATGGTCAAGACAACCTGCTGAAGTTCAAATTAAGCATCAGAATGAGGACAAAGGGTGATTTAAGTGACTTTGAATGTGGCATGGTTGTTGGTGTCAGACAGGCTGGTCTGAGTATTTTAGGAAACTGCTGATCTGCTGGGATTTTCCAACACAATCATCTCTAGGGTTCACAGAGTACAGTCTGAAAAAGAGAACGTGTCCAGTGAGCAGCAGTTCTCTGGCAAAAAATGCATCGTTGATGCCAGAAGTTAGAGGAGCCAGACTGCTGCTAGCTGAAAGGAAGGCAGCAAATAACCACTTGTTACACCCGAGGTACGCAGAAGAGCATCTCTGAATGCACAACATGTCAGACCTTAAAGCAGGGCTCATACAGGCTCACCAAAATTGAATAATAGAAGATTGGAAAAACGTTGCCTGGTCTCATGAGTCTTCATTTCTGCTGTTACATTTGGATGGTAGGGTCAGAATTTGGCATAAACTTGCTTACAGCAGGATAACGCACCATGTCACAAAGCTCAGATCATCTCATACTGGCTTCTTGGACATGACGCTGAGTTCACTGTGCTCAGATGGCCTCCAAAGTCACCAGATATCAGTCAAACAGAGCACCTTTGGGATGCGGTGGAAGATTTACATCGTGGATGTGCAGCTGACAAATCTGCAGCATCTGTGTGATGCTGTCATGTCAATGTGGACCAAAATCTCTGAGGAATGTTTCCATAACCTTGTTGAATCTGTGCCATGGAGAATTAATGCAGTTCTGAAGGCAAAGAGGGGTCTGATTCAGTATTAGTAAAGTGCACCTAATAAAGTGGCCAGTTAGTGTATAGACATTTGGTCAGGCATGTTTCTGCATTTATAAAAGTTTACACTAAAAATAGACACATGATGTTGAGTGAATTTTGAGGATGATACTCCCAGTTTGACTCAGTCTAAGAACTACAAACGCTTAGCCATGAGCAGGACTTTAAAAATCAATTTTGACTAATATTAGTTTTCATATGTAATTTCAAGTACATTTGAAATGAATAGGCTGTATAGTGTACAATAAACGTTCCATTTAACAATATATAGTCCAAAAAAAATGCACCCGACCAGCTCTGTTAACAGGCTTTATCAGCTCATCATTTATATTCATTCAGCTCTGTTGCAGTTGCATATTCATGAGTTTCATCACTGTCTCTCCTTCTTATAACACCCTCCTCCTCCTCCACATCTTCACTCCTGATCCAGCTCCGATGATTACCCAGAAATCCAAAGGCTGTTCCCCAGTGCGGATATCCAGTACATCCCAGATGCCAGCCACTGGATTCATGCAGACAAACCCTTAGATTTCATCAGCTCCATCATCTCCTTCCTCCAGTCCTAGCTGCCTCCAGCGTACGCCACAGAACTTTTTTTACGCTCCACACCGCGAGCGTCCGCTCGTCAAAAACCGAAGGTGAGAATTCAGCAGCTTCAGCGGGAGCAAGTGTAATTATTAACGATGCTTGTATTTGCCCACACTGGACCAAACTCACCCTTTTACAACAGTCAGCTCTTACCTTTGAACAATATAGCACTTAGTGTATTGTAGTGTAGGTGAACCCTTATTTTGTTTAGCCTCTGCCAGACAAGTAGTGTTATTAGATTGGCTAGTTTCTAGATGTGTTTTTGTTGATTTTTAGACACTAGTTTAACATACTGGGTCAGTTTTTAGAGGAGATATACTAATCCAAAGAATCTCTCATTTGCACAGTGCTTCGTTTGGTTCCAGTATAATGGAAAAGCGGCTTTAGGCCGAGGACAATCCGGGACCGCTGAAGTGTAGATATGAAAGTTGTGACAGCACTGCAATGAAACAAATACTGTAAATCTTAGAAGTGAAGAATGTGTAAAGCAAAAAAATAAATAAATAAATAAAATAAAATGTATCAGGAAGTTCGAGCTCTGCGCAGAGGATGTAGTACAGACTCAGTTGGTTTGTCATAGGCGTTTATTTTAGTGTTGATAATAGTGGCATATTCAGCATTTTGGTGCAGAACACGTCTCCTCCTTTGTGTGTCTGCTGTGTGTCGGAGATGAGGATTTACAGGTCGGTTACGCTTATTAAAACTCAAGGTCACTGAGAGCGCTGGTCATATTTTTAGGCCAACTCATGCATCTATGAAAACCAAGCAGAAATCATACATGCAGTATTATCACTGTTTCCTGAATGTCTCAGGTTACATCTGGATTATACTAGATCTGTACTACTTATTACACACTTATACTATTGTTTTGTCTGTCTGGCTATAAGCCTTGGTAACGTTGTCGTGTCTTTGTATGTGGTCAGTCCAAATAGTGTTTTGATGAAATGATGTTTTACCAGTCTGTATCTCATTTATCTTTACAAATAAGGCGCGTATGAGTATCTCACAAATATATGCTGCAGCGAGGTGCGACTGTACCTCGTTATGTCATCGTAATAGTAGTGAAACTGCCATTGTATGAATAAGCAGGGTGTTGTTGAGTTGTATATGTGCCTCTTTTATCCAGAGCTCCTTTTACATTTCTGTAAAACTTTATTAAGAAAAAAACTTTTATTCTTCAATAACAATCTAGTAGAGATTAGATGGCAGCTGGGTTGCCAGATCTGTGTGAATTTTTTCACAAGGAAACTTAACAGTTCAAGCACTAGATGTTTACAACGAGTAGTGTTTTATGTTCTTTTAATGTCATCACACACGTCTAAAAGGTTCAAATAGTCCGAATTAAGTTGAGTGTAACTCTCCTTATGTTGCTCTCCTTTTTTCTTTTGTAAAGCTCCAGTTAGTGGAGAATCACCCCGTCTTCTTCCTTTAATCCACAGGAGAGATTTGTCTTGTTGCACAATATTAACATTGCGTTAGCACTTACAGTTGAATGCAGATCTTGCGTCAGCTTCTGCACTGTTGCAGTGGGACGAGAATATGTCAAAGCAAAGCTCTCTGTCAGCGACAGTATAAAAAAAAACAGCGTGAAGTTATTCAGTCACATTATGAGTCGTTTGAAGACTGTAATCATCTGTTCAGGACTGTATATAGTTCCACTTGGAGCATGCCTTCTCTCTTGTCATCAGGTGTGACTTTACTGTGCTATATACATCCCTGTTTGTTGGATATGTTGCCATAATGGTGGCACTCGTTCTAGATAATAGCATATATATGTATATACATTTTAAATGTGTGCAAGATGCATATATAAGTGGAATATATATTGTTGAAAATATATTATACAATAAAATGGCCAGAAAAAAACCTGCTGGTGCTTTTTTCTTTTGCATGTTGTTAAAAGCAAACATGCGGACAATGAAGGGTCTGAAGTATAGACTGTGAACAATGGCTGAAGCCACTGTGATGTCACCCATAGGTTTGTGAAGTCGAGACAAAGAATGGTTTGATGCAGCATAAGAACTGAATAAAAATTTCATTTATTTACAACAGCATTCATAAAACTGAATAAGGTCTAGAGTATTTAATAATTACATCTTTCATGATAAGTTGTATTTCATACATAAATTGCACTAGATCAAACATTCAGAGCATTCCCAAGAATATTTAAATATCTCCTCCACGGACACGTTTAGATATTAAAAGAAAAAAAATACATGATGCACAAAAACGTTCATGCAGTAGAATGTGCAATATTGTTCTTTGCAGAAGTGTAACTAAGATGTCGCTTTATTCAATCCTGACTCAGTACTCTGGAGCTTTCACACTGGTTTCAGCTGTTTATTGGTGCACTGTCTTCCTAACTGGTTGTCACATCATCCAGTTCAAACAACGTCTTAAACTCTGATTGCGGGGACAGAGAAGCAGATCGATGTGAAAACAGTCTTTCAGTTTCAAAGGCGCAGTGACGCTCCAGCAGGGACAGGAAGCAACACGTTTTTGCCTGCAGAGGGACTTTGAAGAGCTCCACATTTGCAACAGAACTGAGTGTTTAAAGTCATCACCGTTTCAGTCAAGCGATACGACCTGAAAGCCATCGTCTTCGTCCTTTCCCCTTGCCAAATCCTGGTCTCCTTGACGACTGCTCCAGCCCATCCTGAGTTTGTCCTTCCAGTTGTTGTTTTTGCCGATTGTAGGGGGCGTGCTGGGAGTTGGAGTGGCAGATGCTGCACCTCTGGAGGTGGTGATTTGGTCGGAGTTGTTTGTGGGAGGGGCGGCTGCGGCCACAGGGAAGTTGGACGGCCGCTGCATGGGTGGTTTCTTTGTCCTCCTCAGGAGGCCCATGCGAGAAGGTTTCTTCTGGGCCTGCTCTGCCTGCTGCTGACTCTTTACCTGCTGTTGGAGGAGCAGCTGAAAGTCCTCCTGAAGTAAGTCAATAAAAAAGACTGTCAGACCACATCTTTAAAGCACATCCAGTCATTTTCTTCCACTTATCCAATTCAGGATTGCAGTGGGGCTGGAGCCTATCCCCGCTGTCATAGGGCGAGAGGCAAGGTACACCCCGTACAGGTCGCCCATCTGTCGCACTCAGTCTCACATTCACACCTTCAGTCAATTTAAAATAGAAGCGCATCTTCATCTTTAAAACTACAGGCTGGTCTCTGAGGAAATATGGGGATGAGCCAGATTTAAAAGCTTTGAGAGTGTGAACTCTTTTATACATATCTTTTCTGCCGCTGCTTTGAGAGAGATATCTCCTCTGTGAATAAGACATAAATTTATCAGGGTGAGGATATAGAGCAGTTAAGTTTTTAGTAAAAGCAAAGTTATTTTATTGTTTCAGTCTCTGCATTCAAAAGGAGTTAAAAAAAAACTCACAAGTGGTTATGGGTCACTGATACAGAGCTTTTGATGTTTTTGTATCACAGTCCCCTCACTAATAGTTCTAACATGCATAATGCATGCATACCGTGAATTTCTCTATAAAAGCAAAAAGCACATCTAAATTAAATTTGGCTGTTATTTCCTCTGGACCACTTCCAACTTTTTTCAAGTTCGTCTGCGATTTGAATCTTGCACAGAGCAACCATCAACCTCTGTGTCAAACTGACCGAATCTTGATCATCACTGATGATGACCAAAAGACCAAACACCATATTTTATTATGGTATGTCCTAAATGTCCAAGTCCAAAGACACCTGTGAATTTGTCCCAGATTCAAACTATCAACATGGAATTCTGCTTTATCTACCGAGGCATTCAGCACAAAGGTCTTCTACTGTGATGCCCAAATTCAATAAGGAAGATCTGTAGTCACTGATCTGCCTACTTTCCTGGGTGTTCTGCTGCCAGTCTATTCTTTACATCACTTTCCCGTGCTGTAAAGCATCAATGCTCTTCTGTCACTGCGTCTTTCAGACTCTCATTTGTGCAGCCCACGTCCTCCTCATCTCCACCTGACCCTGGTCACTCAGACCTCCATCGAAGCCCCCATCTTCATCTTTATGACCACCAGGAATTAAATAATAATGATGGATCATCAGAGTCTAATCGCCAGACAGTTTAATTGAATTCTGTATCTCAATAAATCATGGTCAATTCTTCCGAATGATCTCTCCTTATTGAACTATTTTTTGGCCACACTAACACAGTCTTCACTCGCTACCAGCCCAAGTCATCAGATTTCATCCCCTTCAGAACAGAGGGATCCAGAAATAGCAAGAGCACTGAAAGATTTAATTTAAAAAAAAGCTGCACTTTCATTTCATACAGTGTCTTCTTCTTCTAAATTAATAGTTTCTTTGATATTTATAGTTATAAATTTGCAAATTTGAGATCAAAGAATGTACATTAAAAAATAATTAAATACACAATAAGCGTCTCTGCCTAACTGATTTTTGTACAGTCCTTCAGATTAACCTGCTGACATTTAACAATAGTGTTCCACTCAATGACTTAACAGACTGTATAAAGACATAGATATACAATAACACATGAACAACAGAGCTGATGAGGGTCTAAACATAAGGGAATCTGTTATCATATAACACATGGGTAGGTTTTGAAGCCAAAAACATAAATAAATGAGATGAAAATCCTATCCAGAGTTGCATATATATATATATATATATATATATATATATATATATATATATTATATAATGTGTGTGTGTGTGTGTGTTTTGCAGTTTTTGTTTCAATTTTCCACAAATGTACTATACATTAAAATCTGAGCATTTTTTTCGAAACTGTGAAAACATAATTGTTTCCTCTTTCGTGCAGTTCAAGTGAAATGATTTGGGGTTTTCGCATGTGCACCTGAAACTGACGCTGCTGCTCTCAGCATTAAAGAACATGCAGCGTAGTTTCAGTTCAGTGCTGCGGGGACTCGAGTTCTCAGCAGATGAAGAAGTGGGCCAGAAGCCAAAGCACCGGCATCACAGCACGCACGGCATGTGCTGAATCTAAGATGAGAGACTTTTAATTGCAGTTCGTTGTGTGTTTAATGATTGAGCACATTCCGAGTTGTGTCCTGAAAACTCCCTGAAAAGCCTTCATAATGCACTGTTTCTTCTCATTCACCTTTATTTACTTGTTTATACTTCACTCTGTATTTAATCATTATTATTAATCTCCGTCTCTCTTCCACAGCATGTCTTTTGTTCTGTCTCTCTCCACTCAGCCCCAACCGGTCGCAGCAGATGACTGCCCCTCCCTGAGCCTGGTTCTGCTGGAGGTTTCTTCCTGTTAAAAAGGAGTTTTTCCTTCCCACCATCGCCAAGTGCTTGCTCATATGGGGTCGTTTTGACTGTTGGGTTTTCTCTGTGTTATTGTAGGGTCTTTACCCACAATACAAAGCGCCTTGAGGCGACTGTTTGTTGTGATTTGGCACTATATAAATAAAATTGAATTGAAATTGAATTGAATGTGTGCCCTACTTCTCTGCTCTCCTTTGAGCCTCTTATGTTTACAGTTTCCCACCAGCTCTCTTTTCCTCACTAAGGCCCGGTGTGTTCCTATTACAGATCTCAGTTCGGTGTCTTCCAGCACCCTTGTGTTGTCGCTCTTAAAATTTAAACTCATCTGAGGTTTACCTTCCAGGCCTCGAGCTCCAGCGACAGTTCCAGGCGTTTCTGCGCAGCTTCCAGCAGATGGTTGTTCAGCGTCATCATCTCCGTCTTACTTCGCAGCAGCTCGGCCTCCATCGCCTTCTTCCTGCACAGAGGAACAGAAAGAATAACACACTCCTCAAAAATAAATGCAGAACATTCAGCTTCCCTTTTTGTTTTTCTTCCCTTAAATCTTGATTATTTTCTTCTTTAAAGGGCTGTGTGTGTACTCACTTCTCTATGGCCTCATCTCTGTCCCGCAGCGCCTGTTGCAGAATTGCGTGGTCCTCTGCTAATTTTGCTCCAGGTTTGGACTCCTGGATGGACAATCAGGCACAGGAGTCAGGTTATTTTTCTTTCCACTACCTAACATTTTCCACATTTTATCTCACTGACTTCATTCTTTCTTATGTAATTCAAATCTGACCTCTACTTCAGTTAAAGACCTTGAGACTTTTTGTTAAACACCAGGAAGACTTGCTGATAAGGTGACTCGTAAACTTGTTCTGCTGCATACCTGAGCTAAGCACTTTTTTTTTTTTTTTAGGGAAACAATGACGATGTTTCATCGGGAGGACACAGAGATGCCATCAGCATTAGTATCTATGTACGAGCCTCGGGGCGAATGCTTAGAGGATTGCGGCGCCGCCCCTAAAGAGTTTGAGCCAGAGCTGGAGAAAAATTGACGTTCAGCCCATGTCTGTAAGATCACTGCAATCATCAGTGAAGACAAACATACATATGTGCAAGACACGTTTTAGAATAAACTAATGTGATAAGATTTTAAATAAATATTCCAAATTAAAGCTTTCACTTTAACATTTTGTCACCTTTGAGCCTCTGCTAGTGAGAACAAAAACAGACACTCCTCTGAGTAAAGTGCCCACTGAAACCAGCGCAAACAAAGACTGCAGGGAGACAGAAACAGTGAGGAGTGTTATTTGCACTGACCTGTTTGGTGTGGCTGATTGCCAGTTTGCGAGCCACGTTCTGCAGCTGGGCCAGGGCGCCGTCCAGGCGGCCGTCCTCTTCAGGTGGCTCAGACTGGCTGGACTCTGGCTCCGTCAGCGGGTGCAGCAGCCTCAGAACAGACAGAACTTCCTCTGTGACCTGGAATAGAAATCAACGCGAAGAAATCATGAAAATCCCGCAGAGCTCCGCAGGTGTGTGCCGTGGTGCTGTGTGTGAGCTTTACCCTATCTCTGTGTTGACTCCACCCTTGTCCTTCTCTGCTTTCCTGTAGTTTGTCCACCTGGGCCTTCAGTTTGATACTTCGTCTCCGGGACAGCTCCACTTCTCGCCGTATTTCTTTGAGCTAGAAACAACATAATTTTAGCAATATCCCATCAGAACTTTTTTCTTTCTTTATTTTTTTTTTTTTTGCTGTGAAGGCAACTCAAAGCCCTCACCCATAAAGTCCTCCTGACATTTTCACGCAGTGTAAACAGAAACTGCTAATCTAGATTCCCGGCTCAAACTGTAAACACAAAATCCAGTCATACCAGCTGAGAGGTCAGCCAACATGAAACTCTGCACACATTAATGCAACTGTGGGAATTTGTTTGCACACTAAGATATCTGAGTACTGAATGCTGTTACCATACAGTGAGATAACACGTTCCAACAACACTGTTCCAAGCTTTACAGCCACAAATGCAGCCCCATCGTCATCATCATCATCAGATGAGAGTATCTGAAAATCATTCATCATCACTGGAAACTGAGGTTTCTTGCACTCTGACATCAGCGCACCAAAAATGTTTTTATTGTACTTCATTATGTTTGCATGACAATGCTCAGTGTCCTTTGTGTGTTTGTGCCTTTCGGTATACTGCTGAGCAACCATTCACACAGTCCCCTCCCAGTTTTACAGGTTTCATGTTTGACAAGCCTCTTTGAACAGATGTAAATGCAAGCTCTGCTCCTTTAAAGATTTGCCATTTTCACACATAAATATTACAAAGACCGTCTCAGACTTACCGTGTCTGAGTAGTGTCCCAGTGTCCTGCGTCTGCTCAGCGGTTTGCCGCTATTTAGCAGGTCTGGTAGGGTCCCGTCTAAGCAGGCCCTCTGGAAGGAGTTCGTACTTCCATTGGCCCCTGGCTCTGCAGAGTCTCTTGCTTCCTCTGAGGCCATCTCACCTACACTGTCTTTCTCATCAGTCTGTGAGTTGCTCTCGTCGTCACCCAGCTCCTCTTCACCAATGTCTTTAAAATCCAATCCACTAATGAGGCATGTGTTGTTGAGAGCCAATAGATTTGCACTATTTCCTTCAAAGTCCTCTTTCTCTCCATCGTTTTCAGGTTCCTCTGGATCTTCTGGCTCTGTTGTGGTAACAGACACCTTTGGTTCTGGTTTGGGTTCTGGTCCTTTTGGCAAAACTGTTGCTCGGTAATAAGTATATTTGTTCTTGAGCGGGCCCAGCTGTCTACCTTCCAGTCTGCTCAGAGAGGAGTAGAGCTGCTCACTGCTGGTGACTCGAGGTTTCAGCTTCTCATTGAGGACTGAGAAAGGCTGAGAGAAATCCATGGCCAGATTCAGAGAAGTCACAGGCAGAAGTAGGATCAGTCAAACCATCTGCAGACAGAGCCGAGTGAAAATAAACACGAGAAAGCAAGAGGAAGTCCATAAAACAAAGAGGAGTGCGAAGGGCAAATAGAATGTCATTAAACTTGTTTTACCTGAACTGTGTGCGTCTTCACTGGAGCATGATATGACATGATGTGATGTCAGCAGAGGCTGTGGCTTCAAGTGGCACGTCTGGGCTTTCCTCCTCTTTTTTCTGCCGCCACACAAACACGACGTGCAAACATACCAGAGTAGCAGCAAGACATAAAGGGAGGAGGGCTTCTGATCCTTCGATACAAGCGAGTTATTCAAACCTCACGTATTAAACTTTATTTAAACTGATCTTTTATCAAGAAAGTCACACGTACGGAGAAGATAGCTGCTAGAGATGAGTTAGTAAAGAGAAAAGAAAATGAGACCGCAGCATCAGCAGAAGTGAAGGCTGTAACGCTGTCAAAAATAACACTTGTGACTAATCCCGCAATTATTTTTGGTATTGAAAGACTTTGGGGAAAACACCAGTCGGAGTCGTTCCTGATGACTGAGGTAAAAAGGTTTCAGTGACAAACCTCCCACGTGCAAGAGCAGAGATGAATCAGTAACTGACTGAAGGAAATAAAAATAAATCAGATATTTTTATTTTAACAAGCGGTTTCCATGACACTTCACTGAGATACAGCAGAAGGAAGTGGTTCTTGCTTGTGTGTTTTCCCTCTCAGCTATAGCTGTCTACCAAACACCTTTTAGATGAAGTAGGTCACCTTTGAATTAAATATTCAGACAGGTGGGCCCACTCTTTTTTTCTTTTTTAACATTTCATCTTAAATATGTCAAAGAAAAAAAAAACCCAAATGGATTGAAGCATCTCTGTTTCACCATTTATGCTTCTTTACTCTTCAGTGCCACAATTAATCTCATAATCTTCCTTAAAGACCTTTGTCCTTTGTTTGTAGGATACTGCTAACTTTTACTAACTTATAAGTTAGTAATAAGACAGACAGGCACATACATATCTGCACTGAAAATTTATTGAGATATATAATATATCTTTCATGTATCCCGTGGGAAAATGTGGACCTTACTTATTTTATGCCTCAGGGGTTATGTCAGATGCACATGAATGCTTTGACAGGATGGTAAATATGCATGCTTTCACTTTAGCTTATAGGCACGTGATAAGTTGATAATCCATTCATGTCTATACAATCCTGTGAAAATGAAAGTTTTTATTGGACTGCATTCAGTCGTGTGAGAAACTAAATACAACTTATGATTTGAAAACCTGTTGCACCTCCTCTAATGATGTGGAGGAATTTTGGCCCACTCTTTTTTTATAACGTTTCAGTTTATTAACATTTGCTGGCATTTGTATACACACATATATATATATATATATATATATATATATATATATATATTATAGTGGAGTTCATGGTCGACACAACGATGGATGTCCGGGTCCTGTGGCTGTAAAACAAGCCCAAATCATCATCCCTCCACCACCGTGCTTCACAGTTGTTATGAGGCGTGTGTCCTGATGTGTTGTGTTTGGTTTTCTCCAGATGTGACACAGTGCATTATCACCAAATAGCTTCACTCTGGTCTCATCTCATCATCGTCAAAAGGACTTTTTCTAATTATACTGTCATTGACTTTAACATTTAATCATGCTAACTGAGGCCTGTGGAGTCTGAAATGTAACTCTACAGAGGTTGCACAGGCAGTCCAACTCCTCCAGGATGGCGCATCAATATGTACCATTGCCAGAAGGTTTGCTGTGTCTCCCAGCACAGTCTCGAGAGTATGGAGGAGATTCTATGAGACAGGCAGTTACTCTAGGAGAGCTAGTAGAAGGTTCTTAATCCATCAGCAAGACCGATATTTGCCTCCTTTGTTCAAAGAGGAACAAGATGAGCACTGCCAGAACTACAAAATGACCTCCAAACAATCAGAAACAGACTTTAGGGCCCAATGTCTTCTAGTGGGCCCTGTGCACACTGCTATAGAATATAAGAATTGGCAGGTTCACCCTGACCACAGGCAACATGACAGCATCTGGAGAACATTATGATGATTCAACACCAAGCAGTTCAGCAATGGTTTGGTGTTGGGTCAGTGACTTTCAGGAGAGGCATTTCCATGAAGGGATGCACAGACCTCTACAAGCTAGGCAACGGCTTAGGTATCGGGATGAACTCCTTGGGCCTATTGGCAGACTCTACGCTGGTGCAGTGGGTTCTGGGTTCCTCCTGGTGCACGAAGATGCCCGGCCTCATGTGGTGAGAGTATGCAGGTAGTTCCTGGAGGATGAAGGACTTTATACCACAGATTGGCCCCCACACTCACCTGACGTGAATCCAATAGAGCACCTCTGGACCATTATGTTTCAGTCCATCCGACGCCACCAAGTTGCATCTCAGACTGTCAATGAGCTTAGTGATGGCCTGGTCCAGATCTGGGAGAAGATCCCCCAGGACACCATCCATGGTCTCATTAGGAGCATGCCCCAGCCTTGTCAGGCATGCATACACTCACCTGGGAGTCATACAAACTACTGAGTACCATTTAGAGTTGCTGCAATGAAAATTCAGCAATATGGACTAGCTTACTGCATCATTTTTCCACTCTGATTTTCTGGGTCTTTGAATTGAGCCCTCAGCGGGTTGATAATTTTGATTTCTATCAATGTGGCATCCTTTGGTTCCTAACACATTACCAAGTTCATATCACCATGATCTCCTCCCATTGAGATCTGATGTTTTTTCAAAGTGTGTCTTTAATTTTTTTGAGCAGTGTATTTAACTCTGTTAAGGATTTTGGAGTTAGTCTTACTACTTTGGTAAGGCCCAGAAATGGGCCGACGGAGCCTTTTGGAGCACGATGACCTGACTGTACAGCAACATTTGTTTTTCCTCTACTGAATCTCTCAAGGACTTCCCAGCCTTTTGGGGATAGCACGGAGTGTTTTTGCCAGAAAGATTTTTTTTAAAAAACTGTCTGTACAAGTCATCCAGAAGTAGGGAACAATACGTCCTGACAACATGTTTCTCTAATCTTGTTCTTCTCCTCAAGAAATGCGGCTTAAAACAACCTCTGCACAAGTTGTTTGATAACAGTTCCTGTATTTTATATTACTCATCAGATCAGATCTCACAGATTTTTCCATAACAGCTCTCAAACTGCTTCTGCGGTCAGAGCTAAGATACTTCATCACTTGTTAGGAACACAGCCAGGGGGCTAGGCTTTATACTGTTACTGTATTTAACCAAAGTGGAGTTTTGCTAAACATTTCTGATCTGGTTAGCAGAATAGAGCCCAAACAGTGAGACCCTCGCTATGGGAAAGTAAACAGAAAGCCAAGGACAGGATTAGAGAAGCTGAGACTGAACAAATGGACTAATTTACTCCCCAGTCACACAGAAAACACTGAACAAAAGGCACATCTCACCATGTGGAAGGAAGACTACCAATGCTGGCAGTCAAAGAGTGTCCCACTTGTTCCATTCACTGAATATATTCAATGACATTTAAGCAAGTCTCTTTTAGTCAGGCCTGTGAATCTTTCCCATTCAGCTCAGTCTAATTTATACAGCACCAGTTCACAACAGCAGTCATCTCATGGAGTTTCATATCTCAATATTAGAGATCCCCTACAATGGAGAGACCTTTTAATGGGGAGACACCTCCAGAGGAATGAGGGTCAGGAAGGGGCAGCCATCTGCTGTGACCAGTTGGGGAGTGAGGAGAAAAAGATGGGCACAGTCTTCTATTGAGGTGCTACAATGAGGTCTTTAAGAATAGACGAAGGTAAATTCAGTTCTGGATTTCTTAGGAAGTTTATCAGAGGGAGAGCTCAGTTTGAGCAAATTTGGAGACAAACTTAAATAGGCAAGGCTGAGATAGAGGATGTACTGGACAAAGGATGTTGACGATGGAGCTGCCAGGCAGGAGGAAGACCACAGAGAAGCTTCATGGATGAAGTGAAGGAGGACATGCAGAGGGTCGGTTTGATGCTAGTGACGGGGTGAGATGAGCTGCCGTGGTGATCACTGAAGGGAGCAGCCGAAAGAAGTACCAAATGTACGATGTAATTATTTAGGGTCATGTATAGGGAGGAGATCATTCTTACAGATAAATAGAAATTTCATGAAAAAAAATTGTAATTAACTTTTTTTTGTTATTTTGAAAAGTATTTATTTATTGAATGTTACATATCGGTAAGTTTTGTTCTTTATCAAATTCTCCACAGGAGAAATACAGTTTGTTTCACCTTTAAAATTCACTACATTTCTTCCTCTTAGTCGTTCACTTTTATTTAGTCTCTTGCATCCAGCTTGTTGTAAACATGAAGGTAATCAGATTGATTATTCGTGACTGTTTACTGCTGGTTTAAATCCACACCACTGTCCTTAGAGTCATATTTTTGGCCGCCTGTTTGTTGCTATAGTTCCGCCTTTTCTTGTTTCTTCCTGTGTTTTTGTCCATCACTGGCAGCACACCTGAATCCGAGGTTGTCAGAAGCAGAATCAGGAGTGTTGCCCATCCTGCAGGACACACAATCATAAGCATTATTAAGAAGTAAACCTGCGGCTCAGGCTCTGAAAAACCCCATCTTTTTTTTCCCCTCAGCAACTCACCTGGTTGTGATTCGAGCCTTGTGATTGGCTGAACCGTCCACTGTGTCGATCCAGGAGGCACCGCGCAGCACATACATTGGCCTTGCTGCTGGAAAGGGTGTGGATGTCCACTCCCATGTATTTCCCATCATGTCATACAGTCCTGCAGGAAGAAAAATGGCATTATGTGTTAGAATTTCCTTCTACATCATAGAGATGTGTGGAGATGAATCAAAGATCAGATTCAAAGTGAACCAAAGCTCAAAACTCAACCATCAAGTCTTAATGAACTATTGTTATTACACTTAAAGCATCTTCATGACTGGACAGCACTTTTGTCATCTCATTAATGTGTGTGTGTGTGTATTTTAATTAAGGCAAAATTACCATAACTGTTCTGGGGAGGATAAGCTGTAACAGGAGAGATGCCATGGTATCCATCCTCTGCCCTGTCTCCATCTGGAAACAATCCCTAAAATATACAAAAACTACAATTACCACATTTTATTGCAGTTTAAATACATGTCTGTCCATACACATAATATAGTGAATGAATACTGTAAAAGAATTTATCACTTTAGCACTACGGTCACATTTTTTGCTGTTGAATAACAGCCCAAAAGAGCAGAAATTTGCATCATCACAGGGAAGCTGACCTTCAACCTTCAGGTTATGACACATCTGCACTTCATCATAAGATATACTTTATTTATTCAAATGTGGGAAATTCCCTTGTGATTAAGTAACAAAGAGTAACAAAAATATCTTCAATAAGTAAAATGGTATACAGCTAAATAAAATGAAATCCAATATGACAAAATAAATACCTACTAAAGAAACTGAAATCAAAATAAATGCAATAAAAACAACAAATAATAAAATAATAAATAAAGCAAAATACCTAAAACTGAAAAAAAAGCAACACAACACGATTTAAAATGTATCACTAAATGTAGAAAAAACAGAATGGCACATTAAAGTGTTTCAGTATAGCAGGGTGTAAAATGTACTGAGACTGTCATAAAGTGACTTGTGAGGTCAAAAAAGATTTTTGTGAGGTCACAATAGCAGGCAGGTGTTTTTTCTGTCTAAACTGTTTCTTCAGATATACAATATGTATTTATTTCACTGAATCAACCAACATTATGTTGGTACATGATAACGTTATGTCAGTTAGTAACACCTGTGTTTACTATTTCATGTTTAAATGGCTGCTGTGAGATCCAGCTGTCCACTGTGGACAGTTTGACTGATATGAGATTTTAATACAGATGCTGATTTTTTTCTTTCAGGCACACAAAACGTAAACATAGCATTTGTTATGTGTAGTTATTTATGTGTCCTTACTAAGATAATAGGTATAACAATGCAGTTTAAAATAATCATATTTTACTATCACAGCAGGGCTCGTTTAGGCTCCGCTGCATTCTAAACGAGCGCTGCTGAGTGCCCTCTGGTGGACAAACTATACAATGTCAACACTTTTAACCCAGTTAAGGGGTGTTTGTTCTTTACTTTTTTAATTCTCATTTATCAGCAGTTGTAAATGTCAATGTCAACGGATTGGGACAGTACTAAAATCAGCCAAAATTATCGGCCCTATCGGCGGTCAGGCTCTAGTCTTGGATTTTCTTCCTACTGTTGCCAAGAGCATTATTGTGTTTCTCTCTGCAACTCTGTAGGGTGCAAAAATCTTGAGATCATATGATGTTTGATGCTGTACAAATAAGATGGAGTTAAATTCAGTTACATACCTATCTATGGTAGGGTACAGAGCTTAATCACTACTGTGCTTAAATACTTTTGCACACTCAGAAACTGGTGTAACGCAGACATTTTTAAGAAAAACACGTCAGTGATTAAAGAAACATATCAGCAAAAACGTAATCAGAGCTTCCCATGAGGGAAATGCTAATGCTTCTATCCTATTCAATACTGTGGCATGCTGACCTGCCACAGGTTGGTTCTGTTGGCCTGGAACTTGTTTCCCCATGGGTAGGTCCGACCTGCGACACAACAGCCAGAAAAGAGATAAGATGAAATATAAGATTATATTCCAATTTTGGGAGCAAGCTGATTATTAAAACTATGTTCCCCATTCTTCATAAAGACTTAGCTATATCTGAAACAACCTAAAAAACAGTTTGGGGTTCCTCTGTTGAGAAAATAATAAAAGAGCTGCTGAGCAGACATGTCACTGTGACATAAAGCATTAGAATGACTCTCTTAAATGTTGTCAATTGGAGCAGAATATCAAAAACTCTATTATAACAGACGTATGTGTTGTACCTCGCAGCCCCCCACGTGCAGCCCACTCCCACTCCTCCTCTGTAGGCAGTCTCTTGCCTTTCCAGCCGCAGAAGGCCTGAGCATCATTCCAGCTCACCTGAACCACCGGAAAGTCCAGACGATCTCGAATGCCTGAACCAGGCCCTGAAGGCTGAAGAATGAAGGGTCAAAGTGAGTTGGGAAAAAAGCAGGCTTGCCCAGAGATATACACTTTGTTAGGCACACCTGTTCAGCTGATTGTTAACACAAATATCGAACCAGGTAATCACATGGCAGGAGCTCAGTGTATTTAGGCATGCAGACATGTAGATGATCAAACCATGCATGGCAACGGGGTCAGTGAGTACACACAAAAAGTGGAGAAACAATAGGAATACGCAAAAATCACAGTGTAAATCTCACCTGTCTCCAAAATACTCGCTCTATAGGCAGCCACCAAGGAGCAGACTGGATGGAAAAGAAGAGAAAATGAGTCAGACATTATTTACAACAGTGAGATGCTCTGCAGCAGCACAGTATGTGTAGCAGACTTTCACATTTTTTATCATGTTGAATCTCTATAAATACTGTGATGTCTACAAATGGTTTCATTAATTATTTTAAGAAAACAGCAAATCTTCAGACCTGAGAGGCTGCAAAGAGGAAATTGTGTATGCTTGAAATTGTGAATTAAGGGCCAGTTAAATGCAGGCTATGAATCTACCTGATAATTTGATTTATTGCCTTGATAATCAAAGATCAAAAAGCTGGTACCTCAATCCTCTGGGTGACTTTGCTCTTCAGCTCTTCTGACACAAAGTCCTGAAACACAAAACTCCAGCCAAACGTCTCGGCTTCCGTTTTGTACTTCTGGGCTCTCACAAAGTCTCTGTGGCAAATAAACAAACAGATAAATCCCTTCACTGCACTAGTTGGACTGAATTCACCTTGATATCGATCTTGATTACCTGAACTCGGCATTTGTGACGGGGTATCTGTCTATTTTAAAAGGCTGCAGCTCAGCCTCCTTGGTGGGTGACTCTCCGTCTCTCCCATCACCTGCGCTGGTTCCCATTAACATTTTTCCTCCTGGAATGTTCACCATTTCCTCCGCGACTGCCAGGAACAAACGTGGGATTCATTCTGCGTTAATTTATTTATTTATTTGGTAAATTCAGAAAAGAAAAAGCGTCCTCTTACCCGCTCCTTTCAGTAAAAACACAACAAATATCCAGGATACCATTGTCTTTGCTGAAACTGGTGTGAAATCGCGTCTAAACATAAATAATTATACAAGTTAAGATTTTAACCAACGTCAAAAGCAGAAGTTCTCAAAGTTCACGTTCATGTTTTAGTTTGTAGTAGTCGTTTCTACCGGACACATTTCAGCGCTGCAACTCAAAATAAGTTCCGTCCGTTCTTTTTAATTCACGCGATATTTCCGTCTCGGTGATCCCGCTCTTTCTCTGCATTAATAACGAGTAAAAGTTTCTTTATATTTCACACAATGCTGCTGGTTGTCAAACTAAAATATGGATATGGACAATATTATAATATATATATATATGTAGTTCTAATAATAATCATCATAATAGTAGGAAATACACTCAGTAGGACAAGTTTTATATAGCAGAATATTACAAGTAAGACCTAAATACTGTGCTGGTGCACTCAGCACTGCCTGACTAACTGATTCAGCTCCACAATAACAAAATAACACATCTGTCCTCTGGTGTTAACAGTTTATTTCAGCCCTGCACACTGTGCCACTTTCACTGCACTGCCCACCAGACCTCTGTTGCTGTTGTTGCTGCTGATTTATGTGAATTTGAGAGATTTTCCTTAAAGCCACTTCACTGTAGTGTATTTAGTCTTTATTTAGAATGACTTGATTGTGTTTTAAATTGCTACAGCTCAGGACTTTCCCAGCCTTTGTTTTACAGTAAATAACAGCAGGTCCTGCGTAGAACTGTCTATTTTATACATGAAGTTTATTTGATTCAATATTTATTAAAAAAAAAAGATATCTGACAGGAAATGCAGAGATGAGACAGCTGAGAGATGAATGGATGATGGAAAGACTGATGACAGTGATGATAAAATACACTGTAAATCAAATATGCCCTTAATTTCTTTGCATATTAGCTAATTCTTTTGAACTTGGATCCCCCATCAGGATGGACCCTGACGGGGCCCAAAAACTTGGACCTCTGGGATCTAAACTGTTTTACTCTCAGGTTATATAGTCATAAGACTAGAAAGGCCATATACTGAGGATTAAACATGGTCCTTAGTAGGGCTGCAATGATTTATCGAGTAACTCCAATAACTCAATTATTAAAAAAAAATCCTCGACAACAATTTTTTTGGTTGGATGCTTCGTTTGAACTCGTTAGAAACATATCTATGAGCATGTGTGTGAATAAAAAGTCTTACAACATTAAGTCCATGCAGCTCTAGTTTTCAAAAAAAAGAATGATAACACAACAGCAGCAGTGATGATGATGCTCTCGCAGTTTAACGTGGGGTCTCACACACAGAGACGACAACGAGCAAAGAGGTGGAGCTGTTACTGAAATGGTGAGCTCAGGTGGAGTGGAAGAAAACAGACCATATTTATTTCAAGGCTTCAGAAACATTATTTTGCAGATTTAAATTAATATAAATAATTAATATAATTAATTAATATAAATAAAATATATAATATATAAATAAAACATCACTTTAATGAAATGTTATTAATATTTAAAAATAATTATTTTCTCCCCAGGCCAGTAAAAATATCACCACAACATCGACATCATCAACATCTGTTTTCTGCAGCAGGAAACATTGCATCAAAGCACAGGACAAACCTCAGGTCTAAGAATGCTGCTCGCTTTTCTTCATTTTAAAGGCTTACAACTACACATTTATTCACTGGCACACTTAAACACGCAGACACACACGCACAAACACCAAACCGACCTCATCGAGGAGATACGAAACTGTCAGAGCTCTGATGTAAGAAAACCTTCTGAGGATGGAGTAAGGGCCATTTTATATGCCTTGGTTTAGGTTGTATGTAAACCTTATTGTATTTGACTTGTGCTTATTTATTATTGCATTTTGGAAAATGTTTTCTTTAAAAGAATATTTTAATATGGCATAGATACAATGATTTTTAGGCTTTAATATTTTTGACAAATGTATGCAGTTAAATTATTAAAACCACTGCAATTTCTAAAATAGAAACCAATGAGCAGTTCATTTTAATAGACCTGCATTTTTCTCATATTCATTATTACCAATTCATAAGACAAAAGTATTTCTTACTCAGTGGAATAATTAATAGAATACTCGATTACTAAAATAACTGACAGCTGCAGCCCTAGTCCTTAGTGTGGACGTGTTTCCATTATATGCACACACTCCTTTGTCAGCGAGGCAGAAATTGACCCACTGGCTTTGAATCATCACTGGAAGACAATACATTTCAGTTCAAAATGCAAACAAAGGGCTCCAGTACAGGAGGAGGTAGTGTTATGGGTGTTGAGAGGGGCAAGGCTGAGACAGTTTGGACTTGTGTAGATGAGGAATAGTGGATATACTGGACAAAGGATGTTGAATATGGAGCTGCCAGGCAGGAGCAAGAGGAAGACTAATCTGTCCAGGGTGTACCCTGCCTCTTGAACTATGACACCTTGGATAGGCTCCAGCCTCCCCACAACCCTGAAAAGGATAAGTGGAAGAAAATGGAAGGATGAATGGAAGAAACGCAGAGGGTTACTGTGACAGAGTATGCTAGGGATAGGGTGAGATGAAGGGAATGATCCGTTGCGACAACCAGTAAAGGGAGCAGCCGACAGAAGCAGTTCCATTTCTTGCACTTTGCTCCACTGCACTGGTCGTGCATCGCAGTTTGTATTTGTCCTGATGAGGTTTCACAACGTTCATGGAGTCGATGCATGAATTGCACAATTTTTTCCTTTTATTTAGCTCATTTACGCTTCAATGAAAAACAACAAAATCTTTGAGGAGCCAGGAAAACCTTTAATGAGTAGAAACAGAACTGAGAAGCAGAGGTCAGTGCTTATAACAAAATCTCATAAATAAACCAATCATTTTAGAGGGAGGCATTGACAAATCCATGAGAAGAAAAACAAAAACATGACTAGCATGACAATGATTTCTGACAGACGCTGCGATGGATACCGTGGATGTCTACAGCGGGCTGTCCATCAGACCGGGGGTGCTTCAGAGTGCCTAGAGCAGGAACACGTTGACTGAACCTTCAGGTAAACAACTATCCCTGTGAGTATAACAGCTGCAGCTTCTTCCAGTGACCTTTAACCTTTGAGAGAAGACATTCCAGCTCTCATGATCTCATCCACCAACAAGATGTTACTTGCGATCACCGTGCTGTGAAAAGACAGACACCCAGTATTAGAGACCAATGAGAACAATCCATCAGGGTAATTTCAAATATTCTTTGTATAAAATGCATCATCTCACCATGAGTGGAGGAGCTGTTTCTTGACACTGTAATTATCCCAAACACCGGCTTCTCCTGCCACCATTGGTTCCCCTACAAAGCAACAGGTTTAAAGTAAAAAACAAGGTCGTACATTTTACCAAATAACTGCTGTCTGATATCTTCAGAGTGTAAAGGTTAAAATTCTTAGTACTTTATTACAGAGTTTGACTCCAAACTTAAAAATTGAATCACTTCAGGATGCATGGATTAAAATGTCTTCAGATTTCGCTGCTGTGGTTCTCACCTGTGCTGAGATCTACTCCGACTAGCTGACCAGACTCTTTGTACTCTGTCTGCAGCTTCAGTAGGGTCTCCTGTGGGTCATAGCCAGAGTTCTGGGCCAGAACCTGTAGAGAAAAATATCAGAAATACATTTTGATACAGGACGGTAAAAGGATGACAAACAAGTGGTTTCTATTAAACACTGAAAGCCTGAGAGGAAAGTAAGTAAACATTCTTCACCTTGGGGAGGACTAGGAGAGCATCTGCAAATGCCTGGACTCCCAGCTGGGCTCGGCCTTTCACGTTGGGCTTGTGTTTTACCAGAGCGTCTGCCACAGCAACTTCAAACGCACCTGCACCGGAGACTACACTACCTGAAGAGACATAAAAAGAAAAAATATTTAGAAAAGCAAAGCATGTATTAGTGTCCCACCTCAGCAAGGGAACAGCAATAATTATTAAAATAATTACTGGCGTTTGTTCTGATCAGCTGAATACATGTAGGAGAGACCAAACTCTTCTAATGCAGAGGAAAAGATCAGAGTCACTGTAGCACAGTCATGGGAGACCAGAGAGAGCCACACTAGCATCCCTGGGTGTTCGCTGTGCAAACATTAGCGGCTTTGTTTTCACTGAACTACAAATAAACTAGCCTCGATTCCAGTTTTATAACACAGTCTGTAATCAACAAAAAAGAAAATGGGGGCTCTGACCTACAGTCTGTCCACACAATATTTGGATAAAGTCTAAAAGGACTTCAGAGTGTAGCTTCGGGAATTAAACATTACTTACAGAATTCCTAAAAAGTAAGAAAGTGGACTACGTTACTTCTCTGACTTTGATTCAAGTTAGGAACACTGGCTGAAAATAATGAAACAATGCCACACTAAAATCTGATTTTAAGTTTATGCCAATAAATCTTTAATAAAAGTATTTTAAAAAGTCAAGTGATTCAGTGCAGAGGAAATCTTACCATCTTCAATAGCGTTCTTTACTGCCCGCAGACCGTCTCTTACGGCATCTTTGATCTGTGTGAGGGTGTGTTTGTTGGGTCCCTTCACCAGCAGAGTAACTGAGCGAGGGTTCCCACACTTCTCAATGAATGTGTACTTCTCCTCTCCCTGTGAACACGGTTGAAGTGATTAACATCTTAAAATGTGTCCATTTGGATTAAAAAAAGTTTTAACTTCACAGTTTTGTGGACTGAAGAATGAAAAGAAAAAAAAAAAATACAACCACCATCCCAAAATAAATAAAAAGCCTCACCAACGTGTGTTCATAAACCAGCCCAGCATGTCCCAAGCACTCAGGTGTGAGGTCATCAACTGAGTTCATGGCAATGCCTCCACAAGCGAGGGTGAGCCTGTCAAAGGATCGACACACTGTAAGTGTAATTCAGTTTCTTTAAGTGTGAACAACCAAAAACAAACGATGCAGCTGGTAGTGTGTGCTCTTTGAAAGCTGAGCAGCTGTCAACATCGTATCATCTGTGTGGTGATTTCACAGTATAAAGCATAAGCTGATTTAAGCATGTTAAACTAAAAAATAATAACTTATACTAATACGTTCAATTTTGCACAGGCTCTCAAATGTAGAAAAAAATATATACTTCTTTCTTACCTCTCCATGTTCCTCCTTTTTGCCCTTCGCAAGGCAACAATGCCCTCTTTAGCGAGGGCATCCAGGGAGAATGGGTCGATACCCTACAAAAAAGGAAAAAAAAAGACATGCTTGAGACTTCATTTATGTTACTTGTGTAAATTTAAACAGTGTAAAGATTATCCTGATCCGCTGAATACATGTAGGGGAGGAAGAGACTCTCCTAATGCAGAGGTACAGATCAGAGTTACTGTAGCACAGATACAAAAAACCAGGGGGAGCTACGATAGCATCCTTGGGTGTTCTTTGTGCACATAACCGGATTGGCTGGGCATTGATTGTCACACAAAAGGCTTAGTGTTAATACAGACACAAAGTCAAATTGCTAATCTGTGTCTTTAAGTAGCAAAAGCCTTACTTTAATTAGTTCTGCTGTTTTTAAACAACACTTTTTTTTGTGACTTCAGAGATGTAAATCAGCTACTTTATAGACTAAGTTAGCATTAGTCCTCTTCTGGCATACCTTCTGGTTAATGACAACAAATCCCTTTTCCCCACTGGGACAGACTTTGTTTTTCAAGGCAATAATCTTCTGCACGCGATCCTCAATGAACTTCCTTTCTGCAGCCACGAGCTTCTCCCTCTCCTCAGCGCTCTTGTAGAAGAAGCCGGAGTTGACCTCGGTCTTTTCGTACTCCAAAGAGACGTTACATGTCAGTATGTAAGCATCTTCCACCCTCTTCTTCATGTCTGGGTGTCGGGCACCGTGGTCCAACACCATACCTCTGATCAGCCTGAGAAATAAAGCAGCATTTAGACTTCACCTGAAGGGGCTGATTTGCTGCCCCGCACCTTCGTATTTACACTTACTGTGTATCGCAGTCGGTCTTGTGCTTCATCTCCATGATTTCCACCATGTACAGGTCGATGGGCTCATTGGGTTTAGCGATGGCGAGCACTGCATCCACTACAGCCTGCAAACACACAACGTGATCACAATCAGACCCAAATAAGCAACAGGTAAGATTAAAAGACTCTCCTCACAATACTCCACAGCTACATACACACTACTGTAAAGGTTCAAGAGTACTTACCCTACAGCTACACACAGCCCTCGGGTCTGTGGTAGCTTATGTCACTGGAGGTCTTATGACTTTGAGATGTCAAAGTAATAAAGAAACTAGCTGAAGGTAACATCTAAGAAAACTATCACTGCTTTGTGCTCCAGATTAATACTGAGCTCAATCTCACCTCAGTGAGCAGGTCTGCCAGCTCTGCGTGGACCTTGGTCCTGAGGGAGGTGCGTGCGACGTTAATGAGTGTCTCTCTATCCATTTCCTGAGTCACCTTCACTTCCTCAAGAACAGCCAAGGCCTTCTCTTTCGCTGCCTCAAAGCCCTCTGCAATGATTCTTGGATGAAGACCCTGTAACATTAAAAGGTGTTGTGGATAAAATGTTTCTGCTTCCAAATTTTAATTCAGTCAAGAGATTCACATGCCAAACACAAGCAAACACTTTGAGGTGTCTTTTACCTCTGTAATGTAAAGGTCAGCCTGCTTCAGCAGTTCACCAATGATGAGGACGTTGGAGGTGGTACCATCTCCTGTGATGTCATCCTGTGCAGTAGCAACCTTAGCTATCAGTGATGCTGTAGGGTGCTGAATTTGCTGAAAGGGAAACAGGTTAGGAAAAAAAAATTAATACACAGCAGCACAAAAACAAGACCTCTAGACCTCAGTTATGGAAAAAAGATGCATTACCATGCATTTTCAATTACAATGTACTAGTCTGCACTGGACCAAAAAAAAAAAAAAGGCACTTTCAGCTGCTCCCTTATTTCCACTGCAGATGGATCTACATTAGGGCTGTAGCTGTAGATTATTTTAGTATTCGAGTGTCCAACAAACAGCGGTGGATGGGAGCTGTTACAAAGTTCTCTTCACATTGGAGCTTGTTGATCAGGTGGTTTGATGAAGGACTCCTCCAGCTTTTTCCCAGTGACGGTTTTAATGGTGATTACAGGAACAACCCCTGATGTTTTTTAAGCTTCTTTGTACATAAGTCCTTACATTGAGGCGATGGTTGTTAAATTGCTCTCTCAATGATAAATTTCAAAACTGCAAAAGAGGAATCAATAGCACTGAACAGGCCAATCACAATAGCTGCAGGCTGCGTCAACACAGCAGGCAGTTACATTTCCAGGCAGGTGCACGTCAGATTACAGCGTAAAATAAGTTGTAGAGCTTCAGAGAAGTTCGTGGTTACAACATACCTACGGCATGGATTCAAGGCAGAAATCCAAATCAACTGTAAGAATCAAACCAGGGATCTTGTAAAGCAAATGTATTAACCACTACACCTCTGAGCCACTACAGTCTGCTATGAAGCAGATCTCCACCTTAGCAGACTGGGCAGATTTAAAAGTCTTTATACACTGGTGTTTTTACACACTGTCCCCTTTGGTGATACAAATACCTCAAATTATTAATTTATTGCACTTTAGTCCAGAACACGTGAAGTTTCAAATTAATTCAAAATCTGAAGCACACCAATCCAGATATTTAAAGCCTCAATCATAACTTATTGTTTGTTTTATTATGAGAACAAAGGCTCGAGTGATCCCCACAGATACTCAGGGTGTGGTCGCTCTAGATGAAATAGGCAGTACAATAATTATATGAGAGATCACTGACAGAAGGTCCTCATTTTACAGCTCATCACATCCCTTACCATCTCATGTAGCAGGACGTTGCCATCTTTGGTCAGCTTTATGTCTCCTGCACCAGACACCAGCCTGCAGGTCCACAGAGGAAGAGGGGGTTAATGTTAGTTTACTCCTACAGGCTTTTATAACGATAATGCAGCCTTTCATCCCACCAAGCTTTGCCTGCTCAAGAACTGAGATTATGAACGTTAGCTTTTATTTATCCAGTTCCTCAAATTATCTAAAAATGTCTGAGCAAAACTCTAGCGGTCAAGTCATTCAGTCGCTCATCAGCACATCTAGTTAGCGTTAAAGCTAAACTTGTGGAAAGGTTATTTTTATGTCTATGTACTTATTACTGCTAACCGGCGGATGCTAGCATGCTAACGTTAGCTTCGTGGCTATAAGAGCGGATCGTAATGATGACTGGGCAGGGCGACGCGTGCCGGGAAAACCCGCTAATCGTTAAGCAAAGGCAGGCCTCGACGACTTAAAGTGTGTTTTGGATAGATACTCTGTAGTGAACGGTGGATGGTTTTCAGATACATAGAGTCGGGTGGCGACACACCGCTCACAGCACCAATGTTAAGCCGGTGAATTACAGCTGAGCAAGTTAGCATAGCACGCGTGCTGCACAAAGGGCTCGGCACTCACATTTTCATGGTCCCCTTCGGTCCCAGGTTGCTTCTGAGCACATCCTGCAGCCCTCGGGCGGCACTAATGTTAACAGCCAGGGCGGCTTGGGCTCTGGCCACCTCTGCCTTGGGGTTTAGCGCTTTTACGGCAGCCATAGCGAGGCAGCACAACCAGCGAAGTAAAAGTAAAAAGTCTCGCCGGTAGGGAGTCCACGCTACTCGGGCTCGGACGCTCTCGAAAGGGGAGTCGCGTTCCAGAAGGCTCCACCACGTGTTCTCGTGCTGCATTTAGGGTACCAACCGTGGGTGGGACATTCCGATTTTATGCAGATCCAAACTCTTTCACGCCGTGATTCATATCAGTGAAGAATTGTCACGAAATTTTGAGAACCTACTAAAATATTATGGGTGTTAGGCTAATTCGGCTTCCCCAGAACATGTAATAGCAATATTAGTACGGGAAAGACTATAAGACCATTTGTTTATTGATTAGCAATATCAGTAAACAAAAATGTCGGAAGTTATATGTAAAATTAAACCAAACTCCTGCACACAAGTTGCTATTTTGTTGCGTGGCATACCCACACATTGAAAAAGTATTTAGTTTCCGATTGAATCCATCCTCCACATATTTTGCAGCATGAGAGCTAAGATTTCCAGCATTCATGTGAAGGTGGCACAAGTCACGCCCTAGACAGTGTCTGGAAATAGAACAGACACACCATGGACTTGTAAACTTTTCTTGAAAGCTTTGTCTCCTTATGGAGTAGTATGGCATTATCTTCAAAATGCAAAAATTAACATGCATGTTTTACTTTATCAAGGATGGATTTTTTTTTTACTGTATGTACTAATATTTCAAACAACCCATAATTAAGAGACTTTTTCTATTTTAATCAGAAGTTTAATTAAATATGTACAACTAATCTTATTAAAGCACTGCATTTTACAATTTATCACACTGAGATACTACTTCTCACCTCTTCACAGGTTTATCAACATCCCCCAGTAATAGAAGACTACACACATTCACAGATACAAGAGGGCCTGTTTCTGTGGCTTGGCCAATAACCCACTGTGTACATCAACAATCTTCCCATAAAAAAAAAAAAGAAAGGAAAAAAACTAATCTCCATTAGAGCACACAATCACCCTGACATCAATTGCTTGATATAGGGATCGCCCAAACTTGTCAGTAACTGTACAGCAGGATGTACTGTAAATACAGGTTACTTCTGCTGAATTCAAAACAATTTCCAATTATTTTAGTCAATTTGAGCAACTCTCTGAACGACTTTCATATGTTTGAAGAATCTGGAGATGTGGCCAGTTTAAAAGAGAAGACAAATGAGGCAAAGAATTAACTGAATATTACTCTTGATTCTGGTGAGGCTAAAAACGACGAGTTCTCAACTTGTGTGCATGTTCATTACAGTATTGTTATGAATTCCTTCATCCAGCCACATGATTCTGAAACTGGTCAACACCAAAAATCAGTTGGTTGGATCAAAGCTGTGTAAACGGCGTTTTCAGAGGGAGTGGAGACATGATGAACTTGAGTGAGACCGTGCTGAAAGCACCACCTCGCACTCTCAGCTTCAGTGTTCATTTTATGACACTGAGCTTTAAACCACACATTTCTTTTTGTGAAACTGACCAATTAATATCTATTTAAAGAATTTAAGCCATGCGATTTTGACAGTGAGCTGCGAGCTCTGGATGCACATTTTCTGCTATGACAGTTATTTTTATTCAGGACTTCTAAATCATGTTAAATTTTCTTCTACATTTCAAACAACATCTGTAACTAGCATTCAAAACACTGATAGAAAGAAAAAAAAAATAGACAAGACATTTCAAACAACACCCTTTAAATGACAGAGTGAAGAGGGGTGTGTCCCAATCATAAACACAGCACATTAACGTCAGTAACACAGCCAACTGTAACAGGTACGATTTTGGTGGCAATCGTTTTGACCTCATCCTCCAAACAGAAAAAATAAACAAAATCGTGTCGATGTTAAACCGATGTCCCTGGCAGTGCACACTCTGATGGTTGGTTACACTCTACAGATCAGTGTAATAGTTGCAGTGGCTGTGGAGAATTTCCCCCAGGTGTTAGTGGTTACTTCAAGGGTGAAGTCTTCATGGGAATCATTATTCTAGACTCCATGTGCTGAATAAGAGGCACTGTGGGATGAAGAACAAACACGTATTAGAAATACATTTCTAACAGGTAAAGCACAACTTAATCTTGTTTAAATTTGCCAATGTTTCATGAATTTATTGAGCTGGAGTTGTTGGTTTGTTTCGATGTCAGAATCCTATTAGAAGCAGCCTAAGGATGTCCTTCCACCAGCACTGCTGAACATCTTTGTAATGTCAGTGAACAAACGAACAGATTTGCTACTAAAATCAATCTTCATAGGATTCTCACTCTCGTTCCCTGGGAGTCAAATATTGCCATTTTGTCAAAGCTGGTGGCATCAGAGAGACACTGAAGCAGAATTTAAGGTACCAAATGTGTGTCCATTTGCGTAGGTATGGATGAGTGAAGGATTATGGGCATGCAACTTACAGACATGCTTATGTGCAGTCCTCCAGAGAAAAACAGAAGTGCCCAAAAGTGATGAAAAGTGGGCTTGAACAGGAAGGGGAGCAACACTGGAGTTTACCGCAAACAGGGAAAAATAATTAAAGATCGAAAAACTAGGAATGAGAAGCACAGACCGTGGCTGCAGTGGACACTTTTCATTGTTTTTAACATGGGCTTAATTTCACTAGAAAGAGCTCCTTTGTATGTTCTATGCAGCAAAGGACCAACAACAGGACAAACAAGACTGACTCAGACCAGCTGTTGTTCCACACATTTGTAACACTGCTCGTTGGTGACAGTCTGCAAAGCTCTGCGCACAAGCATGCCGGTCCCTTTAGAGCAGGGGTGAGCAATTAATTTTCCCAAGGAGCCACAATAGGCTGAACTGAACTGTGCTCAAGATTAATTTCATCTCTTTATAAGCTTATTGGTGTGGCCCTCCACCACACTACCAGTTTCTCATGTGGCTCCTTGGGAAAATTAACTGCCCACCCCTGCTTTAGAAAGTGTCCTTTAGCATCTGTGCTGTCATGCGATGAGGAAAAGTCTCACTCCAATCCCCTTCACACCACATGTAAATTATAATGGGTACTCTTAAGCATAGTATTTGTTAAATACGCACGGTTAACTATTTTAACCCAAACCACAATCTTAGCCTAAACTAAACCAGCCCGCAGTAGACTGGGTGGCTAAAATGACCAGTGTGTGAAAGCAACATCAATTCACAGCTGACACTACCCTTCCTGCCCGCTCATGCTTTAATTAGGAAGACTCTTAACTGAGAGACTTCATGCCAGCCATAATAAGTGTTTAGAGAATTTGACCTCTGAGGAAAGGTGCTACAATTCATCTACACCTCATGTAGCACAGGATATCCTTTATGGAAGGAAATAATGCTGTTCCACAATTCAGTCTAAAGTTTTGCTGTATTGGCAGCATTTCGGTTTAACATGAATTCACAAAACACTTTATTAAAGGCAGGTGTTACACTAATCATCTCTTCAGCAGGAAGCGAGGATGTGAGCAGAAAATAATCCACCTTTAGATTACCGTAGTTTCAACAATTAACAATTTACAATAAGCTGCTGACAGTTTGGAGTCGTCTGCGCTTAAATGTCTGAAATCGATATTTTGACATAAGAACGTTTTTAGTGATGAGACACCACAACATGAATATGGAGACCACATGTAAAATGCATTTTAAAACTAATGTTTTATGCCAACAGCAGACAAACACTCTTTGCACCTGTAACAAAAAAAACTCAGTCAAATATTAAACTATCAAAGTAAAACCTACCTGTGTAATAAACCACCTCATCCCAGCCTTCACGCTGCCAGGCTGCATTTCTGGTGTCTTCTCTGGACTGCAGATCTTTGTAAGCTGAAAGAAAATGCGTGCTCACACTCATTGGTTTAAAAAGCTACAATTTTTAGTCAAACACATCGTAATTTCAGACAGTGGAGTCCAGGAAAGTTTTAAATACTTAAAAACTGCTGCATTAAAAGTTCACTTCCAGAACCTAAAGGTGGGCGTACTGCCTCAAGTGGCAGAGAAAATGTTGAAAACACAAAGAAGCACCAAGTAAACTGCTTAAGAAATTACAAACAAAAATGAAAGTTTTCAGCTGCTCCCTAATTTCCCAAGGGAAAATGTTTGATTGATGCAGATCCGGTGCTGGATGCACTTCCTGACGCAACCCTACAAGGGACTTGTGTTTCTTCTTGCTCTTGTACTGCGGATCTTTCACGTTAGGTGAATCTGTTAGCCCCTACACTATGTAGTACATTACAAAAACATATGCACATATATTTGCAATACACTGATGTAGATGTCCTTAATTTGCTAAGATGCAGTCTTTGTATGCATTTTTCTAGGAGGATCCTGGAAACTCTCCTTACCCCATAAGTGATGAACTGTGTACAGGCTTCCAATCTGTGAGAAAAAGCCTCCCACTGCCTCATGGTTCTGCTGGCGAATCTCGATAGCCCGAGCCCTGCAGAGCACCGAAGGTGTTACGCAAAGAAAACAGCAGCAAGCAACTTTTAAAGAGGGTGGTAGTAATTAAACCACCACGTCAACATTAACCAATATCCCACTCTGATGGAACTCAGAGTATCAAATTTCAGTTTTATGCCATCAATATTGTTGCAGTCTTTCCTGCATGTTTGATTTCCCAGTTTAATCAGAAACACACACATTAAAGGAAAAGGCCAGACAGTAAAATTTGACTCAAGAGTTAAAAATTGAGATATCTGGTCATACTCAGGAGTCATGCATAGATTTTGTAAAGTGCTATTAACTCATATTCTCCTGCAACAATCTGTAAAACCAAAACAGTAGTGAGGAACTTTTTAGATTGTAGCTGTGAGTTTACAAAGGGAACTAAAGCTTACAAACTTCTAACGTTAACTTTCACAACTAATCAAATTTGGTGACTTTCATATCACATGAAAAATGTCTACAAAAGGGAAGAAAGTTAAAACTTACCAGTAATTTCCCCACTCAATCATCGTCCCTGGCTGAGAAAAAGAAAGTGAAGATCAACGAGATATCAACCAAAAAAAGAAGAAAACTGATTTAAGTTTTTTTTTTTTTTTTAAGTACATAAGAAAGAGTTACCCTGAGTTGATATGATCGGAGCTCATAGATGTTGGGTCCTGGACGAGGGACGGGTTCGTTCCAGAAACTGAACTCCAGCAGCAGCTGGTTCCTACGAGACAGCAGCATCTTCCCCTCTCGTTCCTGTAGTCCATAAATTTCTACAGCAATGACAAATGAAAGTAACACGGCACTCAGCACGTCCGACTCAGCCCAAAAACTCCTAAATACATTTGCATTTGTGTTGTTCAAGTATTGAAACTGGTCAAGATCTAGACAATCAAAGTCAGCTACAATGCATCATCTTTCCTGAGAAGGTCTAACAGCAGTAGTGATATGCAGGGTATATATGGTTACACATCTATTTACTCCAAGACTGCCATTTGTGTCATGTTGTTGGAAAGATAGACAGACAGCTGAGTATATTCCCTCGACATCTTGAGTAATTTCTGTATGCATTTACTGTGTAAATTTTTATGTGGAATTTATGTTTAAAGTTTTAAGGTTTGCCAAATGACACTTGATAAAAGGGACAGCCATGGATGTGTGTTGGTCCTGCACAGACATGCTGTAGCTGTATACTGTCACCAGGGGGCAGTGTCACAAAAATATGTGGAACAAGTTGATTTTTAATGGCCTGCCCAATCAGCCCATGATCTTTAACGTAGAAAGAATAAGTTCTTACAATTTATTAAGTTTATTTTAATTGGAAGAGTTTTACCAAAAATTAAGAAAAAAAAAACACACTGAAGATGAAACCTGCAGACAGGGTCTGTTCATTAACATCACTTACCTTCTTCAAAATAAATTACTGTAAATAATCTTTAAAAGATTCCTGGAAACATTAAGGATAAAGATAGTGGAACACATGGAAGGAAAATGGCATGTGGGTCTAACTAGATGGGTGCACTGCTAGAAACACTGGCGTGCAGATCACAAACAGCCAGTGAACTGAACTAATCAGAGCACCCGTTACCTTATTCTGCCTGAGTTTGTTCATGACTTCGGTGAGAGCCGGGTATCCTCCCCGATATCTCCACAGGTGAACTAGAATAGAAGGAGCAGAAGAGCCAAAAATAATGTAGCTCTTAAATATATCTTTTTGTGTATCTGCGCATCTGTGGTTAGACCTCCCTCTGAACGACCTGTGACCTGGAGCGGGTATGATGAGATCTATACAGCATGACCCTGCAGTCAGTTTCTATGGATACATTTCAAAGGACTTCATGTCATCTTACCACTACAACTACATCTTAGAGAAAGAAAAATTCTTGGTTTTGTAGAACAAACTTCCCCTATGATGTACACTTACCAGCCACTTTATTAGGTACACCTTGCCAACACCAGGTTAGACCCCTTTTGCTTTCAGAACGGCATTAATTCTTCATGGCACATTTTCAACAAGGTGCTGGAAACATTCTTCAGAGATTTTTGTTTGGATTGACATGACAGCGTCACACAGTTGCTGCAGATTTGTCGGCTACACATACATTTAAACAATACTCAGTAATAAGTGGCCCAAAGTGTGCCAAGAAATCCCACAGCATTACACCACTACGAGCAGCAGCCTGGACTCATAATACAAAGCAGAGTAGATCTATGATTTCAAGTTTTTTCAAATTTCTGATCCCACCATCTGAATGTCACAGTAGAAACAGACACTCAAGCCAGGAAAAGTTTTTCCAATCTTGTATTGTCCAATTTTGGTGACCCTGTGTGAAATGTAGCCTCATTTTTCTGTTCTTAACTGACAGAAGTGGCATCTGGTATGCTCTTTTGCTGCTGTAGCCCATCCGCTTCAAGGTTCAATGTGTTGCACCTGCATACAGTGGTTTTAATGAGAGGTTCTTTGAGTTCCATTCCCCATCAGATGGATTTTCTCCCAGAGAACTGCTGCTCACTGGATATTTTCTGTTCTACAGACCATGTTCTGTAAACCATAAAGATGGTTGTGTGGGGTAAATCCCAGAAGACCAGCAATTCTGAAATACTCAGACCAGCCTGTCCGGTACCACTCCATTCCAGTAGGTGGTGGTAATACAGCTCTAAGCTGTTTTGTCAATTGCCATTAAACCAACCACAAGAAGAAGAAGATGACAACGGAGAACTGTAATGCTGCTAATGTGGGTAAAACAATATTTAATGGATCAGATTGCATTTTTTATTCCTTCGCGATATCCGATCCAGTAATTTAGGTCAGGATCGGAACGATACTGAATATCAGATCGGCACATCCCTAAAAACTATTGCTGCAAACTGTTGGTCTGGGCATTCAACCGAGCCTGCCAGTGGCTTTGCGTGCCTCCATTCTCTTGATGTGGTTTTGATTCTGGTGTAGGAGTTGCTCTCATAACTCAGCTAGTGACGACACTCCCTGGCCAATCAGTGGCATGCTGTCCTTTTACGTCACATTTTTGGATAATCTCGGATCACTTGGAACCCCGGCTGAGTGGGTACTAAAAAAGTATCTGGTACTAGGACCTAATGGAAAAGCCTGCAAACCGTGCGTAGTCGAGCTGTGCTAAGTAGATACTAGTGGAATGGCGGCATAAATGCACCGAGTTGCTGCAACTCAGCTGAACAGGTGTTACCTGATAAGGTAGCCAGTGAGGGTATTAACGCATTTGGTGTTTTAAAAAAATGGAAAAGACAATTCTAATGTTTTCCCCTCAAGCAGAAAAGCCTTTAATCTGCTACTTCATGAATTAGTATCACACCACAAAGCAGAGAAAAATTGAATCCAAAGATCAAATTTACAAACTTAAAATCTGAATACAAAACACAACTACAAAAATAAGAGAGTTTACATGTTTTACTCATGCAACCTTTTAGAAACCTTTACTGACACTGCCAGCATTACAGCACTGAAACATTAGAAAGAGAGAGAGAGAGAGAGAGAGAGAGCGCACAGCTGGGGAACGACAAATGTTACCACAGGGACAAAGTGGAGAGCAGCCAAGAAAAGTTCAGTTCAGTCTCAGCTATAATTAACTGAAACAGAAAAACAGAGAGGAGAGAGAAACCAGAGTGTTTCTAAGTAACATCTGTTTGTACACCAAGTAAACAGCATAACTTGAAAAACTCTCACACGCTCACCGTAATTCTCATCTGCAGCAGGAAACTGGAAGAAGGACTGTGCTTAGCAAGATTATAAGCTGTAAAACTTTATTTAACTTAAACATATTTTCTTTGATCAATGAAGCTGTTTTATACAGTCCAGAATCAGGAGGTCAAATAAGGTGCATCTTATGGGGCGTAAATTAACAATATTTATTGTAAAATTAATCTGAAGATTATTTTTGTCAATTTAATGAATAATGCTCTAAATTGTCTCTAAATTGCTTATGCACCAACAGGTGATTCAATTATAGGAAGAATCCCACATTTCACAAACTGGAACTGAAAGTGAAACCTGATAAATATTAGTGATAAACAATAAAATCATTGTTGTCATTTTTACCTTTTAGTAACATGTTCCATGTGAGCTTTCAATCTAATGTTTCCTCTTCTAGAAAGGAGGTTTAACTTGTTAAACTACCCGATTAAATGGGCTGCAAATAATTCAGCTGTCATTCAAATGCAAGTTTAGTGTCCTTCGGGTATGGTGGATGTTTCTTACCTGCCTGATCCTGCTCGCCGTACCATGTGTTCCAGGTGCCTACAAGCTCACAGGGGTATTCAGGGTCAGCGTGAATGGAAGGCAAGACGTCCTCACTGAAGATATAGACCAAAAAAATAAAAAAATAAAAAACTGTAAAAATGCAAAATATCCAGAAGCATTGGTTGCAAAAAAAGTGCTCTGAAATGGCATCTGAATGTAGCTAAGAGAGCAAAAGGTCGTACCAAAGTTCATTGTAAGCATCAAGGCACTCAGGCTTGACATTGTGAACTGCAAATAAAAAGAAGAACAAAAATGTGAGTAGCTAATTTGGTCAAACAGATTTCATGGGCCTATTAAAATTATTAATCCTTAACAGTGTATGACAGCGAGCAATACATACACTGTATTTTGTACAGATTGTTGTCTTCTTTTTTGGCAAGCAGATGAGAGTGAGCATCTTTTCTGGGGATGACCTTTCTAACAAAAAGGGATTTGAACCAGCTTTCGTCACTGACATTTGAGAGGCTCCTGTGAAGAGATTTGAAAAGGGAAAAAAAACAAACAAAAAAGTTGGATACAACCAGCATTTCTTTGGCTATACAACATTCAAGCACCAACAACTACACAAAAGCTCCCTTAATAATCTGTCCCTGTTAAGTCTTCAGGTTAATGTGTTTTTCTTCCAATCTTTATTAGATTTCCTCTGTGCAAGTCTGATATACTGGCAATATAAACTAGATTGGCTGATTTATATTGTCAAGGCCTTTTAAACATCTCTCTCTGCTGCCTTAACAAAAAATGACTGCAAAAATGCAGAGCTTTACCTTTACCATTTTTTTAAATGAAATATGTAATTAAAATTTTACTGCACAAGCTGACGGTGTTAACTAGTGAATGGCACCTGCAGAAAACGTGCCAATCTTTCTTAGTCTATTCAACATGCATTTCAGAGGTCAGCAACACAGGAGGCTTTCAGCTCTACATACAGCACATGACCCTGAGATTAGTCTGTACTGACTTCTAATCAGCCTGTCCACATTGTCTAAATAAATAAACACCACGTGTAGTTGTTGAGCTTATTTATGAGCACCGTCTACCGGTTTTCCTCATGTACACAAACAAAAACATTAAAACAGTCAAATGCCACACTGTATCTCAGCTTTATATAAATTTCTGACTTTCAATGGAAGAGATTTTCTAATAACTTATTTTAGGGCGCAAGGCTGCTGCAGCCAGGAAACTAGATCGTTCGCTGATCAAAACAAGTACAGCTGCGCAGCAATTCATTGCATTTTGACCTTGAAGTTGAATTCAGTTTGAGACTCAGAGCAACTCAGCTGTGAATTTCAATAAAAAGTTTTTCAAACCAAGTGTGCAACAGGACGCGCGGCATAATGATTCAACCTCTGATAAATGTTAACAAGTTCCCTCACAGCTTAACAATAACTCGTGGGGGGTAACCATCAATGTTAGCAGAAAGTTAGCAAGTTTACAGCTACATGGCTAATGCTAGCTACGTTGCACAGAGATGTAAACGTAGCCAACGTCGTTACGTTCACTTCAGTGTTAGCTTAGCCGCCTAGCAGCCCGCACTTTGTCATTGCCGCTAAAGGCGCCGAAGCTCAACGCGTTTTAAGCAGCATTTACGCTCTTGCACTGATAAACCGTATGTAGAAGGGCCTTACCTGAGAGCCACGTTAACGGGGATCCTCGCATGAAGCCCGTTTCTCGTTTGTTTGAGGCCTCTGCCCACTCTTTGAAGGACTCGGGTCGCCATCTTTCCTTGAAAGCAGTGTGGAGGTCGCTGGAGGCTGCAGCCGCAGTCCGGTTCCCGCAGGAGCTGACGTTACTCACGGGAGCGTCACCCCGAGTTAGAACTGCGAGTACCAGAATCACTTAACGCAGTGCAGCACATTTAAAGCACGGATATTAACACAGCTTGAGCTGCATACAGAGTTCACGCTTGTTGGATTTATTTAAAGTTCAGTTTCTCCTCAACTGTTAATCTTCTATTTATAACCGGCATAGTCCCACTCCTCAATAGTGAATACTGTAACCTCACGTTTTCATTCACTGTACCCCTTGTGCACGAAAAGACAGATCACTCTATAAATTAGCCTAGACTCACTGATTGCATATTCATTACAGCAATCCCACTTAGAGACTCACCAGATACTGGAAGCAATAAATTGTTAAATTGACAAGGAAGTAACCAGAACTCATGTTTTATAGTGCTATGTTTAAGTTTTTGTCTACACACATACACCTGTCATCTCCTGCCTCTCTCAGATTTAAGAGAATACAATTCTGGTCTCTTGAATGGGTCCCTAAATGTACACGGGCCCCTGAGCACATATCCAAAATGCCCTTCAATGCAACACCTTTCAAACTTGGATAAAAGATAAGAGTACCTTGCATGACACAATTTGTTTGCACTCTTGTTTTATTGTAAATTCCTCAGAAATGTGTCCACTATCCAAGCAGGTAGCAAGGAAATTATATTTAGTCTCTTTACCCATACATGTACAGCAAAGATTACTAGTTTATAAACATAAATTCACATTAGCACCTGAAACACAAACATCGCAGAATGACAAATAAGAATTTTCTATCACGAAGTGGGAGTTGGTGCTGGTGGGGAATCGGCTCCACTGGAGGCAGCAGAGATGTTGAGCTCCTGCAGTTTCTCTAATAACGTTGTATCCTCTTGAAGTGGAAGGTTGGTTAGAGGCTCCACAAACTCAGTTCCTGCAACCCTCTTTCCTGTCAGGGGTCGACCACTCGGCCCACTTTATATACGATCTCTGCCAGTTCATGCTTCACGTGTTTGCTTCTGCGCTCAGGCAGAGCCTTGAGGAGGACAATATCTCCCACAGTGCACTGTTGCAAAGCGTCGTGGGCAAAATAGGTCTTCCTTTTGTTGTAGTACTACAGGAGGAGAAAAGACCATATCACAGTTATTTAAAGACATTAACTGTACAGCAGGAAAACACAGTAACATGCTTTGTGCCAGTTTCTGCTTTGCTGCAGTGTACTCTGTTTTAATTCTTGTACCGCTCTTTAACCAAATTTTATGGATGCATGAATATTGTTGCACAAAGTCAGTTTTGTACTAGAAGCTGATTTTTAAAAAAATCAAATTAATATGTTCTTGGTAACTTTCATTATTTCAACAAAAATGTTTCTACATGGTTGACTTGAATATTGACTATTCATTAAAGATTGTCAACTCAAATGTTTGCTTGAAGATGCAGAGGCAACAAATATCTTCTTCACTGTTCTCTTGCATATGAACAATATCCCTTTACAATATAAAGTGCTTTGAGGCAAGTGTTGTTGTTGTGAATTGGCACTATATCAATAGAAGAGAATAGAACTGAACTGAATTAAAAACTTTCATACTGTATGTAGCTACACGGGCCCAATTAAATAATAGTCACACATTGTACAGTTGTCTTTGAAGATTTATTCTGGGCTCTCTCTTTGCCATAAAAACTACAAGAAAGTAAAAAAAGATTTATACGTCTCTCAGTCATTTCAATGTCTGCCATGCTAGCCTCCAATGTTAAACAATCCCAAACATGCATTGTTCATATAAAAGGTATATAAACCACCAAACCACCTCAACTGTCTCCTTTTATCATGCAGGGAGCATCTCTACTCTGAGATCCCTCCAGATATCTGATCCCTTCACCCCATCTCTGAGGCTGAGCCCAGCGTACCCTACCCTTTCAACCACTTGTACTTGTGATTTTACTCTTTTGGTCACTACACAGATTTCATGACCAGAGATGAGGGGTGGGATGTAGATGGCCTGGTAAATTGACAGCTTTGCATTTTGGCTCAGCTCTCTCTTCACAACAATCTGATATATCACCTGCAATAATACTGACGCCACACTATTTGTTTTTATGTTCCAGCATTTTTGTTGTGAAGCAATTTATGATATCTTGAATGGTGTTATATAAACACAAATTTGGTTATTTTGAGGCTCTGTGTCTTTCCTCTGCATCCATGCCACTGTTATCCTCTCAACTAAACCAATGTCTCTGGTCATGTGACCGTTTACACTGCATCCAGCAAACTTTACATCAGGAAGACAACTTTTTCATTCAAATCTTGTTTTGTAGTAGTATAAGTTAGACAAACCTTTACCAATGTTTCTTATTTAATATGCTTTGAATCTTTTTTTAAGACAGTGAATACTTAAATAAAATTAATGACAAGAACATAGAAAATACTGTCTTTTTATTATTATTATTATTAATATTATTATTATTAATTTAAAAAAAGAAAATACCATCTTAATGTAACCATCTTTGGGAAAGTTACACTGCATCTCAAAATTACTTCTAATCTTATTAATTTCCTGAGGCATTTTTATGCTGTTGGTTGCATTACAGCAATATTATACACTGGTACACAAAGCCTTGTGAGAACACCCAAAGGCATATATTAAAGGGGGTAGTGGTGGCCTAAACTTTAAGAAGTTTAAGAAGAGGGTTTATGACTGAGAGGACGTCGCTTCGAATCCTCGGACTGGCACGGATGTGGACTGAAACCATCTGCTCCTTACATTAGAAGTGTCTAATCCTCTAAAGGCTCACCTTGAGTAGGTAAGGGTCCAGCACCAGCCTGGTAACTCTCACTTTGGCAGTTTTGAGCATCTTCGTCCCGATAACTCTGCCGATGATCCATTTGGCATGGACTGACATCCTGCAAGATTTTACTCAACCTGCAGGGGAAAAAAAGCACCTCACATTTATTTAATCAAACTAAGCACACGTTCAGTTACAGTTTGACACATAAAACCCTCGGGCCGAGGAGTCAATGTAAAACACGAGAACACAAATGGTTAGCTTTTTCATGTTAGCATAAACTCACAACATACATTATCATATAATAAGGTCCTAACAAAGGAACTGACTTAATTCGGCAAAATTCCGAATACCACTGAAGGTGGAAAATAAAAAACGAACTCACTAAAATTAGAGCAAAATATCATTAGAAGGTCAGACAGGTTCGTCCATGCTGCTCAGGTCGGCTTGTTTGATGACGTAAACTACGGCTAGTAACGAGGGACAGAGCGCGCGGAAGTTTATATGTTTTTTTATGTTTGTTTGTTTTTCTTGACGGTAAGAAGTTTTTTTTTTTAAAAATGTACATAAGTAGAAGCAAACAAGGCAGTAACAATAGCAATTCATAAGATCAATATACATAAAGCTGATCATAAAAAAGAAAAGAAGAACAAAAAAAGGATAAGCATGAAATATGAGAAAATTAACACAGAAAAAAAAGACTAGTTATAAACTATTTCTAAAGAGAAGGAAAATGAAGTGAAGTAAAATTTAATTAAATTGGGGTCATCTTAAAACTTATTGCACTGAGCAACTAATTTAAGGGCTTTCTTGTCCCGGAAGCTTATATGGTATAGAAGCTTGTTTCCGCCACTGAAAAAAAGAATTTTTTTTGCCATACTAAAGTCAAAATGTTGGCTTGTTATCTTAAACATTCAACTTCCATTTTATATATCCTTCTCAAATGTTGACAGTTTTATGTTTTAATTTCATATTACTTTATTTAATGTGTAATTACTGTTGTTCCATTTCCTATGCAATTGAATTAGTTTGCTTTCATATATAGCCTATTTTATTGATTATAAAATTATCCTGAATTGGATAAGCGAATGGATAGGTGATTATAAAACAAAATTTTCTCAGGTGTCTTTTTTTCCCCTTTTTTGTTTATCTTCAGCCACCAGCTGAACATCTGTGTCCTTATTTGTTTAATAAAAAAGAGCAGAGCTGTTTTTCTATTTTCTGCTCTGAATAAATACAGCAATCTTTTTTATTATCAAAGAAATAGCTTTTAAATGTATACATTTAAAATATATATATTTATAATTTTTTAATTTGTTATTTTCATGTTATAGTATCTATAATACAGTTGTGGTCAGAAGTTTGTATACACTCATCATGGGCATGAATGCTGTGGTAATTTTGGGCTTTTAATAATTTCTCGACCTGTTCTTTTTCCAGGGTGCAATGATTGTACTGCATACATCTTTAATGACTTCAAAAAACAAGAATTGGATGCACAAGTTTGAATGTGAAAGTAGACATAAAGGCTCAAATATATACATACACTCAGTTAAATCTTTTAATTTCAATTAAATCTGTTAATAAGTGGTGCTGAAGGTTCTACAGTGTCTTTTAACTTGACAAAGCCACAGCCTGTTAACTTCTTGTGCGTGATCATGATTGACTACAAAAAAAAAAAGATAAACTACAACTGGTAGTTTCTCTTTACAAAGGATTTGTTTGACAGCACTCATTGGACTGACCAATACTCAGAACAATGGGAAAGTCCAAGGACCTCAGTGAAGATCTAAGGAGAACTGTAGATGTACACAAGTTGATAGGGCCTCTTGGAGCCATTTCTAAACAACTGCAGATTCCAGGATAATCAGTTCAAACAATTGTACATAAATACAGGTTAATTATATGTGTCACCACTTTGCCAATGTCTGGAAGAAGACCCAAACTGTAACCCTCAGATGAAAGTAAATTTGTTAGGATGTCCAAGAACCACCAAGACTCAAACCTACCATAAACTGGAAACTGCTGGAGCACCAGCATCACTGTCGACAGTGAAACGAGTTTTCCATCGCCATAGACTGAGAAGGTGCCAACCAAGAAAGAAGCCCCTGCTCCAAACTCGACACCTTCAAGTTCGACTGAAATCTGCAGGTGCTCTCATAGACGAGCCAAATGCCTTCTGGAGAAAAGTTTTAGGGTCAGACGAGACAAAGATTGGGCTTTTTGGCCACAATGACAAGAGGTATGTTTGGAGGTGTAAAGTTGAGGTTTTCAAACCTAATAACACTGTACCAGCTGTCAAGCACACACATCAAAACTGGTTGTGTAATCAATAAACCCCTGACCTCAACCCTGTTAAAAAATTGTGGACTAAGCTTAAAAGCCAGGTCTGTACTATGAAGCCAACCAGTTCAAATGAACTCTGCCAAAAAGAGTGATCTATTCCTTCAGAATTATGCCAAAAGCTTGTTGATGGCTACCAAAAGTGTCCGGTTGAGGTGCAACTTGCTAAGGGACATTTAAGCAAACATGTGGAGGTGTATGTATATATTTGAGCCTGTGTGTATATTTTTCAGCCTATATGGATTTGAGAAAATCCTAAAAAATAGATTCAAACATGTGCACCCAATTCTTATTTTTTAAAGTCATAAAAATGGCTGCCCTGAAACAAAAAACAGTTCAAAGATATCATTAAAAGTCCAAAATTACAGCAACATTCACGCCCATGATGAGTGGATTTCTGACCACAGCTGGATTTGTTTCCTCAGTTTGCTTTTTTCCAGTAGAAATGAAATGTATATTTTATCCACAAGATGGTAGCAGAGAAAGATGAAGAACCTCAACACGCTGAGAGAAGAGAAGAGGTTTATTACTCACTTAAGAAAGAAATTACATTTAAAATGAGAGGAAATAAAGGCAAAATAACAGTAAAATTTAATGGAGGACAACTGAAATAGGCTCCAACCGCCTCTCAACTGTAACTTGTATGAGCGGTTAAGAAAAGGCTGGATTTATTGCAACAATATGACAGATGTTAGGTAATCATGCTGTACTGATGATTCAGTAGGTACGACTGCAGAGGAAGAATGAAAGGAGATGGTCAACAGTATGACACATCACATGGTTCCCACCTTTATAATCTTTTTCACACTTGTTTTTAAAAAGCATCCTGTATAATCAGAACATAACTTGACACCGGAGACTCTTGTTCACAACTGTGAAGGTGTGATGCTGACCACTTGTGTAATTTCATCACTGTCTTTGTGAGTTCCGCTCTTCACAGTTTTTTTTGCTTGTTGCCAGCTGAGCACCAGGTTATTGCAGGATAGGACTAAGCAGAAAGGAATCAATCAAATTAATGCAATAAAAAACATGCACTGCTCAAAAAAATAAAGGGAACACTCAAATAACACATCCTAGATCTGAATGAATGAAATATTCTCATTGAATACTTTGTTCTGTATAAAGTTGAATGTGCTGACAATAAAATCACACAAAAGTCATCAATGGAAATCAAATTTATTAACCAATGGAGGCCTGGATTTGGTGTCACACACAAAATTAAAGTGGAAAAACACACTACAGGCTGATCCAACTTTGATGTAATGTCCTTAAAACAAGTCAAAATGAGGCTCAATATTGTGTGTGGCCTCCACGTGCCTGTATGATCTCACTACAACACCTGGGCATGCTCCTGATGAGGTGGAGGATGGCTCTCCTGAGGGATCTCCTCCCAGACCTGGACTAAAGCATCCGCCAACTCCTGGACAGTCTGTGGTGCAATGTGACGTTGGTGGATGGAGCGAGACATGATGTCCCAGATGTGCTCAATCGGATTCAGGTCTGGGGAACCGGCGGGCCAGTCCATAGCTTCAATGCCTTCATCTTGCAGGAACTGCTGACACACTCCAGCCACATGAGGTCTAACACTCCAGACTCTGTCACGTCTGTCACATGTGCTCAGTGTGAACCTGCTTTCACCTGTGAAGAGCACAGGGCGCCAGTGGCGAATTTGCCAATCCTGGTGTTCTCTGGCAAATGCCAAGTGTCCTGAACAGTGTTGGGCTGTGAGCACAACCCCCATCTGTGAGCACAACACCCCTCATACCATCCTCATGGAGTCGGTTTCTAACCGTTTGTGCAGACACATGCACATTTGTGGCCTGCTGGAGGTCATTTTGCAGGGCTCTGGCAGTGCTCCTCCTGTTCCTCCTTGCACAAAGGCGGCGGTAGCAGTCCTGCTGCTGGGTTGTTGCCCTGCTATGGCCTCCTCCACGTCTCCTGGTGTACTGGCCTGTCTCCTGGTAGCGCCTCCAGCCTCTGGACACTACGCTGACAGACACAGCAAACCTTCTTGCCACAGCTCGCATTGATGTGCTATCCTGGATGAGCTGCACTACCTGAGCCACTTGTGTGGGTTGTAGAGTCCGTCTCATGCTACCACGAGTGTGAAAGCACCACCAACATTCAAAAGTGACCAAAACATCAGCCAGAAAGCATAGGTACTGAGAAGTGGTCTGTGGTCCCCACCTGCAGAACCACTCCTTTATTGAGTGTGTCTTGCTAATTGCCAATAATTTCCACCTGTTGTCTATTCCATTATGCACAACAGCATGTGAAACTGATTGTCAATCAGTGTTGCTTCCTAAGTGGACAGTTTAATTTCACAGAAGTTTGATTTACTTGGAGTTATATTGTGTTGTTTAAGTGTTCCCTTTATTTTTTTGAGCAGTGTATTTCTAACAGTAATGTAAAGAAAATCAGAGTGGAGTGGAAGAAGAAGGACCTGTGGTTGGAAATGGAAGGCAATCTTGAAATAACAAAAAAAAAAAACACAAAAAAAACCCCAAAAAAAACCCAAGCAAACAAAACCAAATCCAGACAATGAAAATTTATCACTCATGAATAGTCTTTTTTTTTTTAAATATTGATTTCTTTAGCCCAGACTGTTAAAGATCTGCAAAATTACCAACATACTATCCAGCCACATAACGTTGGTATGAGCACTTCTGCATCACTAGTAAAGCACATATAATGTCTGAAAGAGGGGAACAACATTCATGCATTCATACCGCATCGTTAGCAGTCTCGTCCCTGAGCATTGGCCGTGGCTCAGAACCAACCACAGGCAGACCAATCTGGTCTTAATCAGAGCCATGTTGTAGTAAAGCACAGGTCTGGGTCTCTGTTTCCCATTTAAGGCAGTGCAGCATTGGTTTACCTCTGCCAGAATGACAGCATTAGCCAACTTTAGTCTCCTTCATACAAGAACACTGAGACAATTCACATAATACCAACTGTTTTTATACTTTTCCCTGCTGAACTTGCTGTCTGCTAAGTAACATGGTGGTAAACTGATGTAGGTCAAATTAAAGGTGTCATCACTACAACAAATTAAAAGAATATGGAGTCTATTATTGCACCTCTGTGATGTAAAAATAAAAATAAATAGAAGAAACAAAGAAGAAAAAATGTGATAACACCACAATCTCACATTAAGTTTGTGAGCCTCATATAACCTATGCTGAGCCCACAAGAGAAAATCACATGGTATCGATGGCCATATTAAAATATTTTCCTAAAGATAATCACATACAGACCTAAGTGAAAATGCAGCCAGTGTTTTCATATATGAGAGCTGACATGGTTCCTTTATTGCCTCTGAATCATGTGAAAGCTCTGCTGCTGTGATATAAGACAGAGGCCTGATAGCAAATACACTGTGCGATTGCACATGTATGTTTTCTATGATAACACAGTGACCTCTTAATCAGCATGTTTTATATTTCCAGATTACCATGCTGGATTAATGTTAGCCTACATCCTCCAGAGTAAGTTATGAGTCCCCAGATATAGCATTTTTCTATAGATTAGACTATTTAGTCGGAGTGTTTGTTTATGACTTTGACTGAGCCTATCACTGAATTAAGATCAGCCCTTAGGACCTGCGCATGGGGTGGTTTTAAAGCTGGGCAATTGTATTATGGAAATACTGAGAATCTGTTCTTATGAGAGCATGTTCTGTTGTTTTAAGAGTTTACAAAAAGTTCAAAATATCCCATAAGCCCAAGGTGGGATATGTATATGGACCAGTGCATGGCCTGGGTAATAACAAAGAAGAAGAAGAAGAATTTCTATAGCTCCTTTCAAACCCAGGTTACAAAACTTTTCAAATATTAGCAACTTTAAAACACTGAAAAACTTTTTAAAATGAGAACAAAAACAAATTTCACATATGAAGTCAAAATTTAAAAATTTTTCCAACCAAGGAACTGATTAACCTGCTCTAAGCATTGGACATAAATCAGTTAAAGCACAGACCCTTTATTTTAAGTCTGGACCACAGAAGCTTTGACCTACCTCAGGAGCCTGAACAAAGGGTTGAGGTTATAAAACAGAAATCAGAGTAATACCATGTAATGATAAAAAATATTTTATTCTGCCAGTAGTAGAAGGCAATAGTTGCATCATTTAGGCTCACATATAATGAGATGGATGAGTTTATATTATAGCACTGGGGGGTACTGGCCTGAAGCTAGCAGTAACTTTCCACACACAAAAAAAAAATCCATGCATAGCAAGAAAAAGATCTTGGCACGCTGGTTGGTATTTAGTTGTTCATTAAATGTACAAGATATATGATGTATTACAGTTAAGGTTAAGGTTAGAGCTATGAGTGGAATAAAAGGTTAAGAAGGTTAGTTTGAAATGAGTAATGCTGCATGATGTGTCCTCTAAATGTGTCTCTTCTGAGTGGCAATAACTGCAGAAGAGATGGAAAGTCTGAAATTGTAGCCTCTCCCTGAGCCTCATCTAGATCTCTCATCATCTCTGTGCCTTCTGCACATCTTAAATTTCTCCTTGATGCCATTCATGGTGTCAGACTTGCTTATAGACACAAAAGGAGACACATGTAAGCATTAGGAGGAAAAGCTAAAAGCTCCTAAGAGAGCTGCTATCAAACCTCTGCACATCTTGCCATTTGCTAACAACTCGGAAGCATTTCTGCATTTAATATCATACCAGAGCCCTCAGTTTGGGCAGACTGTGGTCTAAATGGAGAGATTTCATTCACTTGAAAGTAAGGGCTACCCAGACAGAAACTAACATGGCTGTACATAATATGATAGTAACATATGCTTTAAACAGAAAAGATCCTAAAGATAATGTGCTACTTGCTAATTATCTTTTTAATTTTGTGACTTATTGTGACATATTTATATATTGTGATGTTTGACAAGAAAGGTCGATTTAACTTTTAGATTTAACAAATGGATATATTATTTTCTATTATTATCGCCCTTCTTTGTTTTGATTTGGCTGATGAATGCGTTGATTCCACCTCTTTTTGTGCAGGTTGTGTCAGTCAGTCTCTCTGCCTGAGAGTTAAAAGTTTAAAGTGAGATGTCACTCCCCTGGCAGCAACAACAGAGGAAGGGTGGGGCATGTTGCACAGGAAAAAGCTTAGCGGTTCTATCATTTGGGGTCGAAGTACAAGCGGCAGTGAATCACACGAAGGCTGATGTGTTTGTTTTTGTGCTGGACTGACAGTAGGGTTCATGAACGTGTTCCCCTTTAGGTTTGCAGCTATCTGAGCAGATGAACAGACGGAGATTGTGTGTCTCTTTCATGGTCCTGGCTTTTTTGACTCAGTGCTTCGAGTTTTTAGCTTCTTTATAGGTTATATTTAAGTCCTTGAGTTTTCAGCCTATGCTGCCTTTGCTCTGTTTCTCATGTCTTGTTGTTAAGTCGCCATCTGTGTAAGGTGTTCTCATGTTTTAGTTATTTACTCTTTTATTTTGGTAGTCTTTTGTCTCTTTTGCTTGTATATAGTCTTACATCCTTTATCTTCTTTCCCTTATTTGCTGCACCTGTTTGTTTACCCACCTGTTCCCTGATGTTTAAACTTAGATACTGAAAATTCATGCCTGAGACAATGCTTCAGGTTTGATTGTAAAGCTCTATCACTTTTAGGCTTTCTGCAGTATGCAGTATTTATATATCCTGATGATAAAGTTATAGGGGCGAAATGCTACACTGGTGAAATAAATGAGGGGAAAAAAGACAGACACTAAAGTAAGTCCTTGAATTAGCACTGGGTAGATTGAAAAGACTTACATGATTGTAAAAAGAGTGACAGTCTGTTCACACTGGTACCTCTCTAGTCTCCCATACATGTAGTTTTTGTCCTCATCTATGTTAACCCCCCCCCCCCCAAAAAAAAACCACACACACTTTAGTGGGGTTTCCACACTGTAAGATTTTAAGTATTTCTGAATCAAAAAGTCTGACAGGTACTTGATTTGCATGCATGATGACTCTACCTCAAGTCAGAGGTGAGAATTTTGAATGTCACTCCCTGTCACATTGACAGTCACAACACATGACATGCTGGCTTTTCCTTCACACCCCGCTCATACACAGCAGCACAAACTGTTTGTTCTTACACTCCCACCTCTAACAGGATGTGTTCTCACAGCTAATGATAATTAAAAGTGGCTGTTTATTTCATATTTTGCATGTGAGTGAGTGTGTGACACTGGTCTGTTTGTGCTGGTGTGCACAGGCCTACGTCTATGCCCAGGCAGACGTGATTCTATTACATCAACATGAAGTTTTGGGTCCTTGGCGAGAGGCACATAAATCATTCAGTATTTACCAAAATAACATTCAACTCTTCTGGATCAAATGATGAGAAGGGAGATTTTCTTTTTGTCTCTCTCTGTGTCTAAAGACAAAAAAGAGAGCATATAGTGCACACTTACATTGTTAGATACAGTAATGTGTCATATGGAGCATTTTAATGTAATTTGCTTCCAACAGTACATTTGGAGCAAGAGAAATGTGAAAGAGCTGTGTCTTCCAATCCTTTCAGCTTCCAAAAAGTTAAGAGTTACTTCATTAAAGACATAATGCTACAATGTAGAAGTGCTCAGGAAATGTGCCACAGTCACAATCCTTAGTACAAGGAAACTTTCCTAAGTCACCATAGTGGAGAATAAGTCCTTTGGTAGTGATTTACATATACAGCATGGATCATCATACCTCTTTAATACTGTGCAGACTGCCATCATCAAAACAGTTAATGCAACTCCTGCAGACTGTCTTACTTACTGATAAGATTTGTATTAAATTGAAACTTTTGACCTTCATCAGGTACATCAGGTGTGCAAAGACTTTGGTTCTTTGGGGTCCTGTGAATCTTTGGGTGCAGCCTCTGTGGATCAGGCTTGTTCCTTCACATCCCAAGGTAGACCAGGTCAATGCCCTGCATTCTTTGTCATCTTCCTTGTCATCTGTCCTGTTGCCATGCATGCTTAGGTATGTGTCAAATTAACATCCATATGAATTCTAGGGCCAAAGGTTTACCAGCACAGTGTTGAATTGTCATAATAGGATCAGAGTTATACACTTCAGCTGTTGTAGGTGATGCATGTGCAAGCGTGACTGATTTGGAATTTGGACTCAGGAGGAGCAAATTGTTCCTGTTTTCTGTTTCTGGGTAGCTTAATTTATGCTGCATCATGTTCTGAGACAGTCATCTTTCCTGATTATTTTTTAAAGTCCTAATCTTGAAGGGGTGGTGCAGTGGTTAGCACTATTGGCTCACAGCAAGAAGATCCTGGGTTTAAATCCACCGGCCAGCTGGGGCCTTTCTGTGTGGAGTTTGCATGTTTTCCCCCTGTGCTTGCATGGGTTCCTCCGAGTTATCCGGCTTCATGTTAGGTGTGAATGGTTGTCTGTCTTTCTGCATTAGCCCTGTGATAGATTGGCAGCCTATCCAGGGTGTACCCCACCTCTCGCCCTATGGCAGCTGTGATAGGCTCCAGCCCAACTGTGACCCTGAATTGGATAAATGGACGCGGATGGAGGGATTGATGGATGGATCACCACTGTAAAATAACAGTAGCAATACGAGAAGTTCAACCAAGAACAGGGCATA